>OY757010.1:130249612-130849612 GCA_963580285.1 Lucinisca nassula | reverse complement strand
TATTGCTTGGCGGCCATTTTGGTCATGTGACCTTGACCCCATGAGCAAATTTTGGTTTCCCTATCCCATAGAGGCTCCATATGAAATTTGACTTCAATCGGCCCAACGGTTTCCGAGGAGAAGCAGTTCGAAAATTTTCACATTTTTCGCATCGGCGAGGCTATACTAAATGGAATGTAATATTTCGCAAGTTCATTGGTTAGATCTCACTGATATCTATCAGTATGCCAAAAATTGTTTAAATATTCCAAGCGGTTAAGTCACTGTCACCAATTTTCACAAACGGGTTACGGACCTACAGACAGACAGACCGTATATGGCTTGGCGGCCATTTTGGTCATGTGACCTGGACCCCATGAGCAAATTTTGGTTTCCCGCATCCCATAGAGGCTCCATATGAAATTTGACTTCAATCGGCCCAACGGTTTCTGAGGAGAAGCAGTTAAAATATTTTCACATTTTTCGCCTCGGCGAGGCTATACTAAATGGAATGTAATATTTCGCAAGTTCATTGGTTAGATCTCATTGATATCTATCAGTATGCCAAAAATTGTTTAAATATTCCAAGCGGTTAAGTCACTATCACCAATTTTCACAAACGGGTTACGGACGGACAGACTGACAGACTGACAGAATGACCGAATGACAGAATGACACGGTGATTTTAGGGCACTCTTAGAAATCAACCGACTTCAGTCGGTTGTTTTTTCTTCGGGCCGTGCAATTCCACTTTGCTTGAAATGTAAACGTCATGGAAAATTACCTGTATACATGTCCTACTTATATGATAAGGATCATTGTGTCTAGGGTTTTGACTTTATAGTAAATATAAAATGATCCTGAATGGTGGCCTAGACTATAAATAACCCTTATATTCTTGCACACCAGATCAGGAAATCCATAGTTTTAGCTTGGGATAGAAATGCTGTTCTAACCCTGGTGTTCTTACCCAAAATCAAATATTCTCGCGTGTTTCATAAATGGACTGGTCGAAAACGACCTCATATGCTCCGTCGTTAAGGTTGACGTCACAGCACGTTACCTGACGTCACTAAATATTTCTGTAATGTCATCATAATACGGCGGACGTCGGTAACCGGTGACTACAGCATAAAAATCCCCGCTAAGAATTGGAAGGTATGCAAGAAAAAGAATCCTATACAGGTGTGAGGGGTGGATAGAAAAATCGCCCCTCGGAATCACTGTCCCGCATCAATCGGCAAGCCTCGTGATGCCGGACAGTGACCCTCGGGACGGATTTTTTCATCCTCCCCATATAAGATTCTTATATTCTTTTACTGTAAGCAAAACTTGTAAACCCTTACCAGACGCCGCATTCTGCCGCATCTGACCCATAATTTTCTGTACTGTAAGCAAACAGTGCGGACCCTGATCATCTGCCGCGTTCTGTGGTGTCAGGTATGTTGATCTGCCAAACTCAACATATGATACCAGTGCTGTTTCAATGGATGGCCCGGCCCCCGCCCATCGGGGCTTGAAGAAATAGATGGGCTGCATGATGCTTCCACGCAGAGCTGAAACCGACCCGCACACGAGTACTGGTAAACCGCTTAGAGGATCTAAACCTGCTTAGGCAAAGTGGTCCGAGTCGGCCCGTCCATGCTTATAAACCCTATTGGTTTCATTGGGCGGCAGGGCTTGAGATGTCATTTCATCTCAATGTCGGGTAAAAGTCCCACAAAATTGGAAGCAACGTCTCCAAAATGACCTTTACAGTGTTGACAGGGACGTTAAACCTCAAATCAAGCAAACAAACAAATCAATGGATGGCCATGTTACGCAATACTCCGACCTCACATCGATATTAGCATGGTCGCACATCAGGAAAACACGCCTATATAATTTTGACCCCCTTGAACCCCATTTCTATATAGTAAAACTGGGGTTTCAGGGGGTATACCTTATTTTTCTTATTTCTGCTCTAAAATATAGATTGTGGGTACTCGTTAGAACTGCCTCGATGAGGCGGTTCTAACGAGTGTCCACAGTCTATATTTTGAGCAGAAATAAGAAAAATATCACAATTTTTCATCTTAAATTTTTTCATTTTTTCGGCGATAAAAATGGCAATGTATTTGTATAGACGTGTTTGCGTAATGATTTCTATAAATAACGTTATGTGGATTTCCTATAATCGGTGATGGTCACGTTGAATTATCACTGAAGAGGAATTGTACTTAGTAACTTTGGGGCGATTGATAAACAATCGACCCAAAATTAATGAAATAGCACCGTTATACAGACCACTTCAGACTGATGTACTTCGCCAATTGTTTGTTTGATTGGAGGTTTAACGTCCCCGTCAACACTAGAAAGGTCATTTTGGAGACGTTGCTTACAATTTTGTGGGGCTTTTACCCGCCAAACACAACTCAAAACGACAAACTAATCCACTATTCCTAATTCTTGCCCAAAACATAGATTGTGGTACTCATTAGAACCGCCTCAGTGAGGCGGTTCTAACTAGCACCAACAATATATGTTTGGTGCAGTAATCAGAAAAATTGCACAAATTTTCACCTGAAAAATGTAAGCGCTGGAGCAATGAAAGCCACCAATCATATCATTATATCGCACGGATATGTTTTGTAATGATCCCGCAATGCAGCAAAATCATCATGGTCACCCTTATTAATATGCAAAGACACAGAAAAGCTCTCTAATCAGTAAATCAGTCTTGCGGGTCAGGCCTCAAATTCTATGACGGCTCCAACGTAAAGGCTTATTGAAAATTAAAGAGATAATGTTGGTTGGTGCCTGATGCTCTGTCTCTGGTCGGGCTCATCGGAGTCTAACTGTTGGTTTTCTTTTGCTCCAGCATTTCAGTGGTTTCTTGCTGTCGAGTCCTCACCGTTGTCTCACCTCTGTGGTTCTTTGATTTCTGTGTTCACGGAGATGTTGCACTGATGAGTTAGGAGGCCTTCATGCGGACTGAACAAAATTTTTTGTCTAAATCGCGACGGAAGTAAGGGCGAGGATTGTGGCCACGTAAAATCGATTTAAGCCCCCCCCCCCCCCCCCCCCAGTGGAAATCTTCCACTGACAGTTCCAAGGCAGCTCTTCTGTGGCGATTTATTTATGTTGTTGTTTGTTACTTACTGTGTGTATCACTTGTGTCTTTTAATTTTGGATGGCCATATGGCCATTTTGTGGGAAAGTAACTGTCCATATGGCCTTCCTTTGTTTAGGTTTCCATTATGGTCTGGTCGCTTAATGTTTGTATTTCTTTCCCTTTGGTGTCTTTTATGGATGGAGTAAGTTAATTGTATCAATTCCTGATCTTTGTTTTACTTCTACTTTGCATTGTAAGTCACTCAGATGCAACTTCATAATGATACTATGATAAGCAAAATGTTCCTTCATTCTGATAAACATTTCATCACGAAAACACGCGTATATAATTCCGACCCCCCTTGAACCCCATTTTATATAGAAAACTGGGGTTTGCATTTTTCTTTGTTTGATTTGAGGTTTAACGTCCCCGTCAACACTGTATTGGTCATTTTGGAGACGTTGCTTCAAATTTTGTGGGACTTTTAACCGACATGGAGGTGAAATGACATCTCAAGCCCTGTCGCCCAATGAAACCAATAGGGTTTATAAGCATAGACGGTCCGACTCGCACCGCTTTGCCTTGGCAGGCTTAGAGTCTCTAAGTAGTTTACCAGTACACGTGTGCGGTCAGATTCAGCTCTGCGTGGAAGCATCATGCAGCCCATCTATTTCTATAAGCCCCGATGGGCGGGGGCGGACCTTATTTGTCTTATTTCTGCTCTAAAGATAGACTGTGGGTACTCTTTAGAACCGCCTCATGGAGGCGGTTCTAACGTGTACCCACAATCTATATTTTGAGCAGAAATAAGAAAAATATCACAACTTTTCATTTAAACCCTTGTCCTGATGACTATTAAAATATATGCCAGATCCACTACTGATTATCAACCAATCAGATTATTGCAACAAATTCATATATACTGAATGACAAACAATGAAGATCCTTATCAGATGGCTTCTTTAGAAGCCACCTGATCTGGATCTACATTGTTTGAAAGATAAGACATATCTGGGCTCAACAGGATAAGGGTTAAAATTTTTGTATTACTAACAATGTATTTGGATAGACGTGTTTTGTAATGGTTTTCATATATACTTTCTGCAGCCACATTCAGTCCCCGGGCCTTACCATCTGCCGGAATGGTACCGGTGTTCCAGTCGTTCTGTGATGCTCATGACGAAGAAGTGTTCAACGAAACAAGCAAAAGGTAATATTTTATGCCCAAAACTTTTACTATTGTATCAAAGAGAGCACGTACGCATTCAGGGGAGGCAACAATTTCAAAAATGTTTTCTATTACGAAAACACGCCTTTTCAAATAGATTGAAAAAAAGAAAAAAAAAAAAAATACCATAAAAAATGAAAACTTTCAGATAAAAAAACCCTGATATTCTTCATATATCGGCTCAAAACATAGACTGTCTCGTTAGAGAGATAATTCTGTTTAAAGTTCGTAATGTAAGCAGATCTTTTTTTTTTAGAAATTTTAAACATATGCTCAAGATGAACGCGGCAGGGGCTAACATGAAATGGATGACATTTCATACGACCTTTTTGCGCATGCGCAGATATACCTTGGTATTAAGTTTCTCACTGGTTTAAAGATCCCACGGTACACCGCCTTGGTAATGTATACCCCTGTAAACCCCAGTTTTTATATATAAAAATCGGGTTAAAAATGGTCAAATAATAAGGCGTGTTTTCGTGATAGTTTCCCTTGGTTGCAGTCGGGGAAATTAAAAAAAAATCAAGGTCAGTGAAAAGTCATTAAAATAAGTTTGGGAAATTGATAGAGATTTTAGCTCACATGACCGAAGGTCATGGTGTAAGATGTCCTGTGTCGTAGTGCGTCGTCCGTGCGTAAACTTTTCTTCTTGTGAAAACACTAGAGGCCACAGTTTTTGGCCAATCATCATCAAACTTGATCAGAATGATCATCGTGACAATATCTCGGTCAAGGTGGAATATGGTTTATGTCGGGTCAAAAAATAGGTCAGTAGGTCAAATCATAGAAAAACATTGTGGACACACAAGAGGTCACAGTTTTGGTCCGATCATCATCAAACTTCCTCAGAATGATCATTTTGACAACACCTCGGTCAAGTTCGAATATGGGTCATGTCGGATCAAAAAGGAGGTCAGCAGGTCAAATCATAGAAAAAACAGGTGAAAACACTAGAGGCCACAGTTTTGGTCCGATCATCACCAGTCTTGCTCAAAATGATCATCTTGACAAAACCTCGGTCGAGTTAGAATATTGTTAAAAAGTAGGTCAGTAGGTCAAGTCTTAGAAAAACCTTGTGAACACACCGTAGGCTAGAGGCCACAGTTTTGGCTCGATCATCATCAATCTAGCCCCGAAAGATCTCCTTGACACTACATCGATCAAGTTCGAATATGGGCCATGTTGGGTCAAAAAGTAGGCCAGTAGGTTATATCATTGAAAAAACTTGTGCACACACTAGAGGGCACAGTTTTGGTCCGATCATCACCAGCCTAGCTCAGAATGATCATCTTGACAATATCTTAGTCAAGTTCGAATATTGGTCATGTCGAGTCAAAAAGTAGGTTAGTAGGTTAGATTATCTTTTTGGTTTAAACAATATTTATTCATTTCATTTCATTACGCTAACGTAAACCAGGGATCGCAGGATCGATCCCGGGCTTCTCCAGACTTTCGGATGAGTCCTTAAACCGAGGTCCCGTCTCCGTATGACCTTAGCTGTTGGTGGGACGTAAAACTAAATCTCACTCACTCATTACGCTAACACACCCGTGCGACATAGTTCATTTTTCGCATCTCCAAAATGGCTACTTTTCGGATGAAAATCCATGATGTTTTTCTTATTTATACTGCAAACATAGGTTGTGGGTACCCATTAGAACCGCCTCATTGAGGCGGTTCTAACGAGTATCCACAACCTATGCCTTGGAGTAAAAATAAGAAAAATAATGTTTACCCCCGTAAACCCCAGTTTTCCCTATACAAAGTGGGGTGTAAGGGGGTGTTCATTTCACGGACTTGTTCACGTGATGGACAAGTAATTCGAACAGTACATGTACAATTTACAATGACAGGATTTGAAAACAAGCAAAACGCTTATACTAATCATTTCCTGTACTAATCATCTTCTGTATCTTTTTGATCAGGATGCTCAAGTGCGCAGCCAATTTTGAGCATCTTGTTCAACAAGTAATTGGTGCAATGTCAACTGAGTTTTTGTTAGGTTTACATATCACATTTATTATCAGTTTCTATGATCTGACTGGATTTTGGTGTGGTTGTTTCCAGATTGACAGCTTTTCTTGAAGCAGTACAACATATGGTGAAGATTGGTATGTCAGATGAAAATATCAGGGCTGGCTCCTTCCAACACTTGCCCGACCTACTTGGAAGAATGACTTTTACAGCCAAGAATGGTATGGGGCACAGCACATCAAACTCAACAGGTAATTACACAGGTTTTCCATTGCATACAGTGATTGCTGTTTCCATTTGTCACTTATAAGGGGAATAGGATCACCTGATATTTTTTTTTCGCCATGTTTCAAACGGAGAAAACTTTCGGTACTTCCTCTTCACTTTTGAATAATACATGTATGTTCCAGAAAGGGTTATGCTTTGGAAGCAAGGAATGCACCACAGAACTGGAAAATATGGAGTGTACGTGTTTTCTGGGCCAGACTAGCTAGTTTCGGCCAATTAGGCCTTATCAGTTACCCTCAGATATTTTCATAATTCAACAATTGAATCAATGATCCCAAAGGACAAGAAAATATAAACTACACTATGATGCAGGGCAGGGAGACTTTTTACGGCCGCCACACACTCCCAGACACCAGCTGTAGTGGCGTCAAATATGTTCTTTTAGAAGCAAGGAATACACCACAGAACTGGAAAATATGGAGTGTACATGTTTTCTGGGCCAGACTAGCTAGTTTCGGCCAATTAGGCCTCATCAGAGACCCTGAGATATTTTCATAACTCAACAATGGAATCAATGATCCCAAAAGACAAGAAAATATAAACTACACTATGATGCGGGGCAGGGAGACTTTTTACGGCCGCCACACATTCCCAGACACCATCTGTAGTGACGTCAAATATGTTCTAGAAAAGGTTAAGAAATAGATGGGCTGCATAATGCTTCCACGCAGCGCTGAAACCGACCCGCACACGCGTACTCGTAAACCGCTTAGAGGATCTAAGCCTGCCCAGGCAAAGCGATGCGAGTCGTCCCTCCCACCCATGCTTATAAACCCTATTGGTTTCATTTGGCGTCAGGGCTTGAGATGTCATTTCATCTAAAAAAAGTCCAACAAAATGGGAAGCAACGTCTCCAAAATGACCTATACTGTGTTGACGGGGACGTTAAATCTCAAATCAAACAAAATTAACATTGGAGACAGAAATACTTTGCAGGAGTTGCCTCCCCTGAAGGTGTTCCCATTCCCCTAAAACCGTATATAAATATATACAACTAGGACACATTTGATAGAGGATCTTACATGAGTGTTCATATATTACTGAATTTATTAAACGAGTTCAGGAAAAGGGACAAAAGCGTTGCTTTGCCAAGCATTTTAGCCTTTACACGTATCGAGTTCAACAGATTCAAAATAATACAAGGTTCTACATGTTTTTATCGTATGACATTTAAAACGCATTTTATTCACTTTTGTTTTACAAAAAAGTCAATATTCCGACATTAGTAAACGCGACGTCGTTGAGGACGTCGTACATGAAACGTTATGGAGCGTATCTAACTAATTTGCATATTTAATCTACTAGTGGATTGCCAAATTTATTACGTGGCGTTATTGCTTTCTCAGACGCGACGTCTTATGAAAAAAATACTTCAATGCACCACAACCTCTATATAACACTATTGTTGGGGTCCAAAACAGAAACCATGTTAATGGTTAAATAACCACGTTTTACCCGCCATTTATGGTCATGTGCTGAGAGGCTCTTGTGAACTGTGATTATCTAATCATCTATTATTAGAATCAAATGAATATTCTACTTATACAGGAAAGAATATGAGGCACCTGACTTCCGTTGATTAGGGAATAAGAAGCGCTGCTTCCTATCAGAGTATTTCTGTTTCTTGTTTTAGCTCACCACATTACGAAAACAAACCCGTAAGACATAGTGCATTTTTCACATCTCCAAAATGGCTACTTTTCTGATGAAAATCTGTCATATTTTTGTTATTTTTACTTCAAACATAGGTTGTGGGTGCTGTAGGTTGTGGGTGCTGTAGGTTGTGGGTGCTCGTTAGAACCGCCTCATTGAGGCGGTTCTAACGAGTACCGACAACCTATGTCTTGGAGCTGAAATAAGAAAAATAATGAATACCCCAGTCAACCACAGTTTTCTCTATATAAAGTGGTGTTTAAGGGGGTGTTCATTTCACGGACTTGTTCACGTGATGAAGAGCTGTATTGTCAGCTTATGCCACGGCCTGTTGTCAGTCGTCCGTACGTCGTTAGCTTTTCTCGTTTTCGACATTTCCTCCAGAACCGTAAGTCTAGTTGGCCTGATACTTGGTTGGGGGCATTTGGACAAAATGGAGTTGAAGACCACTTTTGAACAGTCCCAAAGGTGGTCTTAATATAGGAATTTTACTGAACTTTTGATTACGATAGTAACTGTGGAGCTTCCACTATATTCAAAAGTCATAATTCTGAAAAAAAAATCAAAATGGTCAAAATTCTAAGATATAGAGGATATTTGATTTTTTCAGTGTAAGATCGAATTTTATTTCATCGAATGAACACCAAAACTGTTATTTTCACGAGTGGCGTAGCCACGAGTGAAAATAGCAGTTTTGGTGTTCATGAGTGAAATAAAATTTGATCTTGCACTGAAAAAATCAAATTTTCTGTTTCTTACATGCTTCAAAAGGCAATATTTAGCGTCTTTAATGGTGTCGCTCACATTCGGAGAAAATTATCTTTGTTCCTGTTCGTTTCGCGTCAATTTAGTGGTGTCCATCGTGTTTAGTGGGTATACTATTGGGTGTAAACTGAAAGTTTGCACCTGAGAAATGGCCTGGGATGTTATTATTATGAATGATTAATGAAATAATTGAGAGAGTAGTTTTCCAAAGAAGTTGCTGGCAAGTCTAACGTCGCGCGACAAAAGACGTGACGTCAGCGTCATAAATGACGTCAGTAACGTCCCCGTCCCACATGAACGGGCTATGCGTCAATTAGAACACATTTCAGTATTGTTCAGTTATCTGACAAAGATAAAATTGAAATTAGAGTTAGATTTGAAGAAAAAAGTAGTCCCAAACAGTGAAAAATAAAAAATCGTATTTTCACTGTTTGAAACAGTGAAAATATCGATTTATATTTCACTGATAAATCTCTATCATTCATTGAAAAGCATGTAAGAAACAGATTTTTATGTCATTATTTATTTTCCAGAGTCCCAGCGTCAGCAATCTTATAATGAATCAGTGGCAGCCAAAGTTTTGGAGAGTGTTCTACAGTTATCACGAACATCACCAGGAAACTCCTCTTTTTCTTCTGTAGACTTTGACAAGGTTTGTTCAATCTCTAGCTTATACAGTAGAACTTCGATGGCTCGAACACCGATGGCTCGTTTACCGTGGATGTGTCGAACCCATCCTTGAGCCCCTAGCGAAATCCTCTACATAAGAAATAGTGGAGGATAATTAAGGAGATTTTGGTCTTTTATCTTGCAAATGTATGCTGTGTGTACTCATTAGAATCGCCTCGATGAGGCGATTCTAATGAGTACACACAGCATACATTTTCATTATAGAACACCGAAAAGATGTCCAAAAGTATTTCGTTATGCCTCCTGACAGTAACCCTCAGTGGCTCGAACTACCCCTGTCTCGAACAGATTTTCTAGGGCCCAAAGGTGTTCGAGCCATTGAAGTTCCACTGTATATGGCTTTGTTTGTTTGTTTGTTTGATGTGAGGTGTAACGTCCCCGTCAAGACTGTAAAGGTCATTTTGGAGACGTTGCTTCCAATTTTGTGGGACTTTTACACGACAATGAGATGAAATGACATCTCAATCCCTGCCGCCCAATGAAACCAATAGCGTTTATGTGCATGGATTGGCCGACTCGAACCGCTTTACCTGGGCAGGCTTTGATCCCCTAAGCGGTTTACCAGTACTCGTGTGCGGGTCGGTTTCAGCTCTGCGTGGAAGCATCATGCAGCCCATCTATTTCTTCAAGCCCCGATGGGCTGGGGCGGTGCTTTCATGTGGCTGGGAAACCTAGTTCCATACATACTATTAACGAAAACACCCGGCTGTTCAAAGCATCGTTATCTTAACAAGCTTATTGGTGGTCAAAATGTTCTAATACAGTGATATTTTTGCTGAAAAAAAATGTGAGCAGCTACAAAAGCTGTTCCTTATCACGAAAACACGCCTATTGACCCCCTTGAACCCCAGTTTTACATAGTAAACTGGGGTTTACAGGGGTAAACCTAATTTTTCTTATTTCTGCTCTAAAATATAGATTGTGGATACCCACAATCTTTATTTTAGAGCAGAAATAATAAAATCATCGAGGCGGTTGTAACGAGTACCCACGATCTATATTTTAGAGCAGAAATAAGAAAAATATTACAATTTTTCATCTTAAAATTTTCATTTTTTCAGCGATTACAATGTATTTGTACAGGCGTGTTTTCGTAATGCCGTGTTTCTGCAAAACTATAAGTATATTAAATTATAAATGTTCTAAAGACACTAACAACATCATTAGTTTTGAACATAGCTCTCAAAGTTAACAGCTAAGTTTTAACGTTACTAACAACATCGTTAGTTTTGAACATAGCTCACAAAGTTCACAGCTAAGTTTTAATGATACTAACAACATCATTAGTTTTGAACATAGCTCTCAAAGTTCACAGCTAAGTTTTAACGATACTAATAACATCGTTAGTTTTGAACATAGCTCTCAAAGTTAACAGCTAAGTTTTAACGTTACTAATAACACCATAGTTTTGAACATAGCTCTCAAAGTTAACAGCTAAGTTTTAACGATAGTAACAACAGCGTTAGTTTTGAACATAGATCTCAAAGTCCACAGCAAAGTTTTAACGATACTAACAACAGCGTTAGTTTTGAACATAGCTCTCAAAGTAAACAGATACGATAACATCACTATTGATAGGGGTACATGAGTCAAAAGAGGAGAACAATGCTTATTAAATTACATTCTTGTGAGCACGTGTATAGCCATCATGAAAACACGCCTATATTGTTTTGACCCCCTTTAACCCCACTTATATATAGTAAAACTGGGGTTTACAGGGCTATACCTTATTTTGCTTATTTCTGCTCCCAGACATAGGTTGTGGGTACTCGTTAGAACCGCCTCAATGAGGCGGTTCTAACGAGTTCCCTCAATCTATGTTTGGCGGTTTGAAGACTCGTCCGAAAGCCTGGGGAATCCCGGGATCGATCCGGCGACCCCTGGTTTACAAGGCGAGTGACATTACCACTACACCACGGAGGCTTCTAGTTTCTTGCAAGAACTCCTGCATCTAATTCCATTAGTAAACTGCAAATGCAATTTGAGAACATAAGTAAATTTGAGAATGCTAAGAGCCTTTTAATCATGTGTCAGGTCAATAAAAGATTTCTTCTTGTTTCAGATTGCAGGAGACGTTCTACCTAAGTTAGACAACTCACAAATTGATATTCAAAACATATTTGGAATTTTGAAGACGTCTATGATTGTTGTCAAATCCTTGCCAGAGCAGAAGTGCAAACCACAAGAAAGTACTAATGCTCGAAATCCTTCAAATTTACAGGTATTGTGATGAATGGACACACATGGCAAATTTCCCGCCATTTTGTTGCAAGGGAGACAACATTTGTGACTTCCCGTTGGATTTCCTGTAAACTCAGACCCTCTAAAAAGGGGTCTTCTTGTAAAGAAAAGAATTGGGTCTACTCTTAAAGAAAAGAATCTGTTCCTTAGCAGCAAATTCTTTTCTTTAAGAGTCGATCCCTATTGATAGAGAGGCAAAATATCTTTGAAAGAGTTACCTCCCCTGAAGAAGTATTCCTTCCCATGAGAGTTGGCTGTCTTACCCATAGGAGAGATCACTCAGAGCATTTTTAAAAGCTCTGGTTACAAGTATTTGCCATATGAAGTAAAGAAATTTGCTCCCTACATGGATTTTCTCCCTAACTCTGTGAAAGGAAGTTGTGGTGTTTGATTGAACCAAAGGTAACATGCGTCTTTCAACAACAGGGTGTCCAACAGGGCTCATTACGATAACACACCCGTGAGAATTGGTGCATTTTACACATCTCCAAAATGGCCATTTTTCTGATGAAAATCCATGATATATTTCTTATAAATACTACAAATATAGGTTGTGGGTGCTCGTTAGAACCACCTCAATGAGGCGGTTCTAAGGAATACCCACAACCTCTGTCTTTGAGCAGAAATAAGAAACATAATGTATACCCCCTAAACCCCAGTTTTCTCTATGGAAAGTGGGGTATAGGGGGTCTTCATTTCACGTACTTGTTCACGTGATGTGTTGGGTATGGGTGGAAAGTTTCAGACATCTTTTACCATTTGGTATCCATATGTTGTTGGCTCATAGATGGGTAGGATCCGCTGTACATGCAGCCGGTAGGGATGTAAGAGGAATGTTTATATTTGTTTTTGTTTCTTAACTTTATTTCCTTTTACTCTTTCTCTCTTATCCCTTTGTCTTCATCTCCTCTGCTTGTAGTCTTTTTCTTGTTCCCTTTCTCTGGAAGATGGTGGCACAAAATGACACTAAAGATTCGACATGTTTTCAACAGTAACAACAACTGATATTTGTCTTTACATCGTTGTGCAGTGGTCTTCTCTATTTATCTTACAGCTGGACAATTATATTCCTCCCTTTATTGTCCCTACCACTATTTTTATCTCTTCTATCTCTTTTCTCCCTTCCGATGGGATTAAATACAAATTTGTCCTCAAGGATTGAGGTAATTTTTAACCACAACATAGTCGGCCTGTTGTCTCTGATTAGGAATAGGAATTAAAAGTAATTTCCGTCTTTAAAGACAATAAAGAAAACTAAAGGAGAGAAATTAATAACGAAGCATAATTTATTATGTTTGCACGCAAATGGTATTTAGCATCTATTGTAGCTCCCTACAGTGTAGGTGGCCTCTTCTTTAATAAGGTGACATTGATCTGCAAGAAATGTGAGACATCTTTGACATATAAGGGCATGTTCCTCTATAAGGTTTTCAGAAGTGTTTATTTTTCCCCAGACAAACTTCACAGAAAAGTTTGAAGATCTTCTGAAGTTTTGGTTCATGTTGCGACCAGCACTTTGTTCACCTAAAGATCAACAACCTAACAAGGCAGATATGAGGAAATCAGCTAATATGAATTTAACTTCAGCAGAGATATTCCATCAAGGTAAGTTAACTTCCTTATATCGCACCTACATTAAATGGGCCCCGTCAAGTGATTTTGGTACTTATCGCCTATGCGATCAGCGAAGGTTCAGGCGATCCTGCGCATCCGCGCAGTCTCGCCAGAACCTTCGCTGCTCGCTCAAACAAGCAGTGAATCAAGAGGAACCTACAGACAGAAAGCTATATCCCTGGCCCCTCAGAATGGTTGGGCATGCGCAGTTAAACTTTGTCATGACGGAATGCTCGAAGACACAAATTCGCTTGGCGGGGCTCAAATGATAGGGTCCAGGGCTCAGTTGTTTAAAACTAACCATGCTGTTTGTTAACATGCCGTTAAACTTGGGTCATATATTATGGCAGATATGCTAGAACTTTTGTTGGGGGAAAATGTGAGTAGCTTTTGCAAATGCAAACGACATTTTGAAATATTTTTCTTTATTTTCACCGAAAACAGTAATTGACACCTCAGCAAAAATACCACTGTATTGGATGGTGCACTTGCTACAACAGTTGACATTTTGACCACAAACGAGCTCATTAAGCTAACTGCTTTGAATAGCTTGGCCTAGTTGTTTAATGCATTGTTAGTAATGAGGGCATTATGATAATTAGAAGTCAAAATGTTAGCTATTCTAGCTATATAATACTATACTTTATACTATGGTATCCAGACTGCGTGGCCTAGTCGGTAAGAGCACTGACGCTTGATCATTTGTTCTCTCACCGCTGTGAGTTCGAGCCTGGTTCGGGTCATATTTGAGACATTCAGTTGCCCAATGGAAGGTCAAGTACTCAGGTTTTCGTCCACCTCTTACTTAGGTTCAGCTCGTTATAGGTAAAATAATCTTAAAAGGGTAAAAAAAAACCTAAAATAAACTTTGGTATTATTGTGTACAAAATGTGACATGCTACTAAGATTTTTTTTTCAGTAAAAAGTCATAATATAAGCGATTTTTCCATTCATGTATTGAAGTTCAAGGTTTGAATGACATGTTAAATAGAAGTAGAAGCAATGATCAGGAATCGATACTATTAGCACACAGCTCCCATCAGAGACACCAAAGGGAAAGAAACACAAACACGAAGCAACAGACCCCAACGGAAACACCAACAGCAGAAAGCCAAATGAACGATCTTTGTCTGATAAATGATAAATCTTATACTTACCTTCACCCTGCTACAGGTCATTTGTAAAACCTACCATGATATTTGAACTTTATTCCTGTTTTAACCCTAGGTATACTATTGTATGGAAACACTATATAGATGTACAGGTGAACAAACACATCATAACTTCATACGTACAAAATACTTACAGATTCTGGTAAATTGATACTTTATGCATAGTAACTCTCTATTTCTTGTTATGGAAATCCAACCTTTGAAAAGCTAGAATTACCATGGGTCCCTTTTGTTCTTGGCTTACAAAAATATTACATTCATGATTATTATAAATATTTCGTATTTACCACTGTACCATTTGAAATAGTTTGTCAACATTTGGCAACATGACTCTCTAATGTTGTATAACTTGCGCTAGTTTAACTGTGGGAAACATGCCATAAATATGTTTAATCTAATCAGATGATATGTTCTTGCACACCAGACAATGAAATCCGTGATTTTACCCTGGGATAGAAATTTATGTTCTGACCCTGGTATTCCGACCCAGGCAACTAACATAAATGCGCTTCAATTCTATTCAACTGCCGGAACTACTTCCGCACTACTTTTATTTTGTAAACAATAAACATGTGCGAGCTGTCAAAACTAACCGGAGGTGTTGTGCAAGAAAAAGAATCAAATATGGGATTCTGTTATAGATGGGTGTAGCCTCGGTTCCGCTCAGCACGGTCATCCCTCGGGTTGGAAACGCTCATCTACAACAGAACCCCATATCAGATTCTCATATTATCTAACGACATGACTAGCTTTGTCTAAATGGACCTGGGTAAACAGCGAAAGGCACACGTTCACTTGTTTGACCAGCTATAAACAGAGTTGCCTTCCTAAAAGTTGAAATGATTGGCAGTACTGCAGGTTTTCGTTCAGCTAGATTCATTTGTATACATTTTGTCTTTTTTAATTTCATCTCCCCTTGAAAACACACAAACACACTCATGCAAACACACACATGTAAACTCACACAATCATACACAAGGTCAATCGCGATTCTTCAAACAGAACACTGAGGGAGTTCTGTCTCGAGCTGAGGTCATTATGGTTGCTGTTTCTTTTATTAGACTTTAACCCTTTAACCCTTTTTGTACCAAATGGAATCTTCCTCATTATGTATAGCCGGAGCCCATTTCTAAATTTAGGGGTGACAGGTTATGGTATCTTCAAAATTGATTTGGAAAATGGCTGAACTTCCTGCACCCCTTTTGGGGTTTCCGGTACCAAATGAGTTTAGCCCTAATCAATTCCAACGGAATAAAACTACTGGTTATAGTGTTCTGTTGTCCTTTTGGGAAAACTTGGAACCAGTCAACTTTAGTCTAACCGTCCTATCCACGCGGGCCGAACTGTATACACTAAACTGACGCGGTAATTTTCTCTACGGGAACCATTTTAGTTTGAATTTAGTCGCCCATTAGTGACCTAAGTTCTGATATTGTTTCCCTTTTCAGATGTTCATTCTTGTTCATCGATCATCACGTGAACAAGTCCGTGAAATGAAGACCCCCCTATACCCCACTTTATATAGAGGAAACTGGGGTTTACGGGGGTATACATTATTATTCTTATTTTTGCTCCAAGACATAGGTTGTGGGTACTCGTTAGAACCGCCTCAATGAGGCGGTTCTAACGAGCACCCACAACCTATGTTTGCATTATAAATAAGAAAAATATGACCGATTTTCATCAGAAAAATGGCCATTTTGGAGATGTGAAAAAACGCACTATGTCGCACGGGTGTGTTATCGTAATGATATGCTTATGTCCATCTCAAATATTCCAGGACATACCATTCCATGAATGCACACTTGAAACAGAACAACATTTCTTGTGAGAAAATGAATGAGAAACGAACAAATGAACATACCTCTTAAAACAGAGAATTTATCCATCTTAGCATAATCACTTCTCCAAGAAAAGCTGTGCCTGGGCCTAGACACCTCAAAATCAGCACCAGCATGCAGGTCTGACGTTGCACTTCACATCATCACGTGAACAAGTCCGTGAATTGAACACCCCCTGAACCCCACATTATATAGAGAAAACTGGGGTTTATGGGGTATACATTATTTTTCTTATTTTTGCTCCAAGACATAGGTTGTGGGTACTCGTTAGAACCGCCTCAATGAGGCGGTTCTAACGAGCACCCACAACATATGTTTGCATTATAAATAAGAAAAATATGACCGATTTTCATCAGAAAAATGGCCATTTTGGAGATGTGAAAAAACGCACTATGTCGCACGGGTGTGTTATCGTAATGATATGCTTATGTCCATCTCAAATATTCCAGGACATACCATTCCATGAATGCACACTTGAAACAGAACAACATTTCATGTGCGAAAATGAATGAGAAACGAAAATATGAACATACCTCTTAAAACATAGAATTTATCCATCTTAGAATAATCACTTCCCCCAAGAAAAGCTGTGCCTATGACCCCTCAAAATCAGCACCTGCATGCAGGTCTGACGTTCGACTTCACATTGACATCACCGATGTTTGGCATAGGGATGTACCTTTTTTGTACCTCAAAATTTAGTTGAATCATAACACAGCCCAATCCCCTACACAGTTTGAGGTTTTAGCAACCAGCTAATGCAGCTTACGTTAAGATTTTGTTTGTTTGATTGATTTGAGGTTTAACGTCCCTGTCAACACAGTATATGTCATTTTGGAGACATTGCTTCCAATTTTGTGGGACTTTTACCCGACATTGAGATGAAATGACTTCTCAAGCCCTGTCGCCCAATGAAACCAATAGTGTTCATAAGCATGGACGGTCCGACTCGCCCTGCTTTGCCTGGGCAGGCTTAGAACCTCTAATCGGTTTTCCAGTACTCGTGTGCGATCGGTTTTAGCTCTGCGTGGAAGCATCATGTAACCCATTTGTTTCTTCAAGCCCCGATGGGCGGGGGCCGACTTATGTTAAGATATTTCTAAAAATGCAAAGTTGGAAAAGTCAATTTACAAAAACATGTCTATATAATTCTGACCCGCCTGATCTCCACTTTTATATAGTAAAACTGGGGTTTACAGGGGTAAACCCTAAGTTTCTAATTTTTGCTCTAAAATATAGATTGTGGGTACTCATTAGAACCGCCTCGATGAGACGGTCTAACGAGTACCCTCAATTTATATTATTTTCATCTTATAATTTTCGTTTTTTTTCGGCGGTAAAATTTACAATGTATTTGTATGGGCGCGTTTTCGTAACGAATTGTATAGGTAGCGTGTTTCATTTCTGTTTTTTAGAATTTGAAGCAATGTCATCAGATCGAAGGAAATACCTGTCACTCCTAACCAGACTGCTGTACGGCAATCCCAAGATATTGTTTGCACCAAACAATACAGCTGCAAATAGGATAATACAGAAGGTATTATATAATATAATGTTATTAATCAAGTGATTTCGTATTGGCCCAGTTACAGGTCCGAGGTCTGCTGTATTGGCCGGAGGCCGAAGGCCGAGGCCAATACAGCTGACCTCGGACCTATAACTGAGACAATTCGAAATTACTTGATTAATGACAATTTTATTAATTGCCACCATGAAAAACATAATTATTGATTTTTGACCTCAGTGTTAATACGGATGACCTCCGAACAATACAGGCTTGTCAGTTGATAAACCTTTTTATAACACTATCATTATGATGCAGTATTGGATACAAAATGGTTAAAATATAGATCCAAAAAATGTATAGATTATACAGAAAAATGATAATAAATGGTCATTTTTCTATATATATCCTATACATTTTTGTTTTGAAACATGATTGTTTACCTGACAAGGTTGATGCTCCCCACCCCCACCCCACCAACGGGGCTTGAAGAAATAGATGGGCTGCATGATGCTTCCATGCAAAGCTGAAACCGACCCGCGCACAAGTACTGGTAAACCACTTAGAGGATCTAAGCCTGCCCAGGTAAAGCGGTGCGAGTTGGACCGTCCATGCTTATAAACCCCATTGGTTTCATTCAGTGGCCGGGCTTGAGATGGGCTTGAGATGTCATTTCATCTCAATGTCGGGTAAAAGTCCCACAAAATTGGAAGTAACGTCTCCAAAATGACCTTTACCCCAAATCAAACAAACAAACAAACTGGCAAGGTTGTGGTGCACTACATATGAGCTGGTTTACAGCAAAACCTACAAAGAAGACTGGTGTAACCATTGAACACTCTGATCATCGTGTGCAACGAGCTAATCTGTCACGTCTTTGCTGTTTTTTTAAAGCTCAGAGGGTCATGTGAACACGAAAGCCTCTGATCAGACTACATTTCTGTGAAGACTGATATGAGGCTTTGCTGGTTGCATGTTTTTTTTTTTTTGTAGATTTCGTCATGACTGGGCTCATATTTAAGTCTCCATAAAAAACACTTATGCTGAAAATCATTAGTTTATCCTTTTTTCCTAAGCTAGCTTGGTAACTCAGTCAGATTTGCATCTGACTGGTGATCCGGGGATTATTTGTTCCATTACGAAAGCACACTCGTGGGACATAGTCCGTTTTTACATCTCCAAAATAGCTACTTTCCTGATGAAAATTAGTGATATTTTTCTTATTTGTACAGCAAACATAGGTTGTGGGTTCTCGTTAGAATTGAGGCGGTTCATACGAGTACCCACAACCTATGTCTTTGAGCAGGAATAAGAAAAATAATGTATATTCACATAAACCACAGTTTTTCTCTATATAAGTGGAGGCTTAGGGGGATATTCATTTCACGGACTTGTTTACGCGATGGATTCTTGCCTGGTCGGCAAAAAGTTTTGTTTTCGTGGAGATTGAGCATTAAATCTTTCTATGGGTAATTCTCTACCTTGAGCTGATTCAAGAAGAACAAGTTCTGTCTGTTCATGTTGAAAGAATGCATTGTTTGGTTTACTGCTTATGTGTAAAATAGAAGTGAAGGCAATGACCGGGAATCGATACATTTTTATTCCACAGCTCCCACCAGAGACGCCAGAGGGAATGAAACCAAACAAGAAACAACTAGACTCTAATGAAAACATCAATAGCGGAAAGCCTTAAGGACAGTTACTTTCCCACAGAATGGCCAATTGGCTAACCAAAATAAAACAATATAAGTGATACATAAACTCAAAGACAAGCCATATAACAAAAGTAAACTGCGACAGAATAATGGCCTTGGAACGGCCAGCGAAACGACACACACACGCATAGACAAACCATAACAAAATAAACCACGACAGACGAACCGCCTTGGCACGGTCAGTGAAACGAAATCCACTGGGGGATTAAATCGATTTTACGTGGCCATTATCCTCGCCTTACTTCCGTCACGATTTATACAAATAATTTTTTCAGTCTGCATGAAGGCCTCCCAACTCATCAGCGCAACATTTCCGTGAACACAAAAACCAAACAACCACAGAGATGAAAAAAAACTGTGAGGACTCGACAGCATGAAACCACCGAAATGTTGGAGCAAAAGAAAACCAACAGTTAGACACCAATGGGCCCGGTCAGAGACAGAGCATCAGGCACCAACCAACATTACATAAAACTAGATTCTCTCAAATTCTCAGTAAGTCTTTACGCTGGAACCGTCATAGAATCTGAGGCCTGACCCACCGGCGTGCAATTAAAGAGGGAAGCAAAGTCGTCAACCGTGATTGGGTTAACTACCATGCATGCAGTCTGTCGTATAACGCGTATAGTGTAACCAATCTTTTTATATCGAAGAATTAGTTTATGAAACTGGGTGCTGAAGTCATTGCAGTTATGTATTTTTTGAATTTATACACTAAGTCACCATAAAATTCCGGTTCCGATAGACCTTGCTGCAGAAGAGATTTATGTCCAACATTGAATTATGAAATTAAATCGGAATGACGTCTATGAAATTTTGAAAAGGTTTTGCGTAGTTTATGATACCGTTAACCCTGATTAAGAAGAATGGCAGTAAACAATTTATTACTAGTGTTGAAGTCAGTTACATACTTGACACTTTGGCAAATCGAATTAACACCATAGGGTGCCGCACGAGGAACATCACCAGGAAAGGAGAGGAAAATTTACAATCTCAAAATCAAAATGATCGCGTTTATCGTAAATTTTGCAAGAAACAAATCCATTTACAATAGATAGATGTAAATCCAAAAATGGGGCTTTGGTATCAGAAGAATTTGCTTTATTTAACACAATTTCTGGGGTGGGTGAGGGGGGGGGGTGTAAATTTGACTGATCAAACCATCGAAATATGTATTGTTAATGTTTAATAAATCATCCAAATATCTAGAGAATTCGAGCTAAGGCTTCAATGATTTCTGATTGGTTTTTAACGGAAAGGGACATCATGAAGTCTCTTTCATAACAAAACTAGAACAGATCAGCCACAAGGGGTGCTCAATTAGTATACATCGGCATACCAACAACTTGTCTAAATAACCAAGTACCAAATCGAATGTCAATATTGTCTAGTAGAAAGGTGAGAGGTTCACACACTTTCTGACATGACGATAAAATATATGTTTATGCTCTTCAGAAAAGAAAAAAAAAAACAACATTTCATACATTAAATGCAAGATAGATGGAGTCTTTCCTATGAAATGTCCATTCAATTAAATCATTTTTTTTTTCTTTTATAAGATTATGAGGAAGTCTAGTGTAAGCCTGTCCAGGAGAAGTGTGGTTAGGTAAACTGAAAGAGATACCTTCCCTTGTGGTTTGTGTATTCTGTTAAACGTATAGACAACAGAAACATTCTATATGAAATCTTACAGAACAGCCAGAAAATACGACATTCTTTGAATCAGTAACCTTATCCGAACACAAATGTATAGATTATTAAGAAAAATGACAATGTATGGAAAACTCCCTATATTTTTGGATTACATCTATCTATTAAATGTATTCTCTTCAACTTTGCTGGTTTTCAGGTCAATGAAACATTTGTATTTTATGGTAATGTTACTGACTATGCAAGGAAGTGGTTGAATATTTCCGATGACATTAAAACTAAAACCTCTTCTGGATTAGAGGTAGGTTATGCTATTCTCAATGATTTATGTTTTCTCTTTACCTGACGCTCAAGTCAGCCTGTGAAGTCAGAGATATACATCTGGGCCCAGTTGTTCAAAGCATCGTTAGTTTAATGAGCTCGTTAGTGGTCATATTGTTAACTGTTCTAGCAAGTACAATATCGAAAATTTTGGTATTTTTGCTGAAAAAATGTGAGCAGCTTTTGCATCCGCAAAAGCTGCTCACATTTTTTCAGCAAAAATTTCAGTATATTTGCCATATTCAATGATCAAAGTTTTAACGATACATTAACTAACGATGTCGTTATTTTTGAACAACTGGCCCCTGAGTGGTAACCAGAAGATAGCGGGTTTTGATACCTGCCGGGTTAGTAATATTCTTTCATGGAGACTGTCCATGATTTTTTTCTACAGTCATTTTCTCTATTCTGTTCATTCACGAAGGACCATTGTCAATTTCTGTACTGGTTAACCACTTGTGTATAATATGTTCTAGACAGGGTTATCCGTATGCAGCAAGAAATACACCACAGAACTGGAAAATATGGAGTGTACATTTTCTGGGCCAGACTAGCTAGTTTCGGCAATTTAGGCCTCATCAGTGACCCTAAGATATTTACAAAATTCCACAATGAAATCAATGATCCCAAAGGACAAAAAAAAATATAAACTGCACTATGATATAGGGCAGGGAGACTTTTTACGGCCGCCACACATTACCAGACAACAGGTGTAGTGATATAAGCCTGCCTAGGACTTGTGGTAAGTAAATTGACCGGCTCTAAAATAACCTAAAATAGTGTTGTCTGGGCCGTTAAACTCCAAAATAAACAAAATTTACCCTAAAAACCTTATGGCAAATTCTAGAGCAGAAGACAAGCTGTTATTTAGAAATAGATCAGCTCTAGCAAAACATTGTTAAGTAGAAAATCACAGTTGGAGGTCAGTTGTAAAGTAGATCAAATTGTAAGCACAAAACGCGAGTGATTTCTCCGCTTACAACGTACCAACAAACTGAATTTGATTACGCAACACACTATTCACACACTAGAGCTGATCTATTTCAATTCTAAGACACTAAGTATCGTCAATATTGCAGTTTGTTCCTTCGAATTCTCTCAACCTTTCGCTATTTCAAACGAAATCCCGCAAAAATTATTGTCTGTAACACATGAGTTAACGGCCTTTCGTAACGATAGTGATGCAAGAAAAAGACGTTTCACCTTCTTACATCATAGAACATCCGAGTGACGTCATTTTTATGACGTCACTCGGATGTTCTATGTTGTAAGATGTTTCACCTTCTAACATCATAGAACATCCGAGTGACGCCATAAAATGACGGCTTTTCACCTCACGCTCTTCTTCTCTGTGATTTATTGCAGAATAAATCACAATTCGTTTCATTTGCTATATAGCCATGATGCTGAGTTAGAATCACAAACAACAAAGATGCAGATCAGCCTGCACATAAATAAGCTTCTAATTAATTGAGCCCCCCCCCCCCCCCCAAGCGAATTTGTGTCTTCGAGCATTCCGTCATGACAAATTTTAACTGCGCATGCCCAGCCATTCAGAGGGGCCAGGGATACGGCTTTCTGTCTGAAGGTTCTTCTTGATTCACTGCTTGTATGAGCGAGCAGCGAAGGTTCTGGCGAGACTGCGCGGATGCGCAGGCTCGCCTGAACCTTCGCTGCTTGCATAGGCGATAAGTACCAAAATCGCTTGACGGGGCCCAAGTAAAGAATTTATTCCTGAGGAGCAAAGTCTTTTTGAAAGTTGACACCCTTTTCAGAAGTTCCTTAGTTTAGATGAAAGCAATCAAGGTGTAAGACAAGCTGTTTCCTCTTATAAATACTTATCATATGACGTCGTTGATAAGCAGTGGATAACTTTGTGTAATAAAAATCGTATGACCACACGTGTAATAACACTTTGGCGGGATTAAGTAACGTCATGACGACGTCCATGTCAACAATGCATTTTTCGTAGAAAACTTGTCAAATTTAAAGGCGATTAAAAAAATATGATAAAGAGAATCTCACACTCGTGGTTATTTCATATGAAATTTATGAAACGAGCCTTTGGCTCGTTTCATAGATTTCATATGAAATGGCCAACTCGTGGTTATTTCATATGAAATTTATGAAACTCGCTTAAGGCTCGTTTCATAAATTTCATATGAAATGACCACTCGTGTAAGATCCTCTATATTTGTGACGGTAATCAGATCCCAGATTGATACACAGGACATCTTTTCCACAGTTTTTACAAGGGAGACAACTTTTGATACTTTCTGTTCATGTCCCATAAACTCAGATCCTCATTAAAAGGGTTATTTTCTAAACCTTAACCACCCCCTGGGGCCATTCAGCACACAGAAAATAGTTGATATTTTTCTTTTTTTCCAGAAAACAGGATTCGACATCTCATGCAACTTGTCACCTGAACAATTGGGGTGGGGGGGGGGGAAGAAAAAATATTTCAAGATGTTGTCTGCTGAAAAAAAAACAGCATGCATAACGTGAAAAGAAAGAAGTTGCTCCTCTGGAGCAAATTCTTACTTTTAACTTTCACCACTCCTTGTGCAGAAAACATATTGCTGTATTTTCCCTATTTTTCCAGAAAACAGGATTTGACATTTTAGGAATTGTCATATCCTGTTTTCTGAGAAAAGCAGATTTTATCAAAATGTCGTCTGCTTCAAAAATACCCAGCATGCAGAGCGTTTAAAGTATACCTGTATTGATAAGGGAAATAAAAAAGACTCCCTAAACTAGTTCCAAATGCTAGTTTGATGACACAATTACTTCATAACACTATGACCCTTTTATGCCCCTACAATTCTAGTGGAAAGGGCATACGATGTTCCCTTTTCCATCCGACTGCATCTCAATTGTTCCGTCTCTGCAGTGCCCATGTCCGAGATGGCCTTAGCAATGTACATTTAAGTTTTCTTAATAGCACTACCAAGCACGGGCATCCGTGTCCTTTGGAAATATTTCTAGATCTTATTGGGTCATAGAGTAAACGTTCATAATGAGTCTGATTTATTTTACCGATTACACATGGCAAATAAAGCTTAACCACGCAAAGGTCTATGGTTTGTGCAAGGTATAGTTAACAGATATTTATTGCTGTGCAATTCTTCTTTGTGACGGCGCAGCTCCGTGCAAAGTTGGTTACCTGTAAACTTTGGACTGGGCTCATGTGCTGGATTCCAGCTCGAATGGGAATGGAGGCATCAGCAAGCAGTGTAAACCCAAGATCAGATGCCACAGAATACACTGTCTGATCAATGTCTACTCCATTTGCTTAAAGAACAGATATTTAAGAGTCAAAAGAAGAAGTCGTAAGTGTCCTTCAGGATTATTTACCAAGACAATCAACCCACAACTGCTAGCAATGCATTGTTAAGCTGGCTTTTTTTATAGGTTTATGGAGCACTGCTATTACCGTTATTTGATGCAATGGATAAACTTGCATGTGCCTGGCTGTCAGTATTTAACGGAATCGACCTAGATGTGTTTCGAGGCTTTTCATCTGAGAACGAATTAGAGGCTTACTTCTTGAACCAGCAGTACCATGACAACATCAGTGTTGTTGCAGGTAAGAACAATTTGCTTGTTTCTGTTAAGGGACATGGTCACACTGACCACGTTGTCTGTGATTTGTTTCAAGACATAAGTTTCGTTACTTCTTGTAGCCTTGCCTGTAAACAGACTGTCGTCTGAAATTCAAGTCTATGCTTAACCAATTCAGAACCAGAAACCCCTAAAGGGGTACCTTGGCAAACAGTGCAGGCGGTGTCTAATCAGGGCCTCCACTGTTTGCTAAAAGTTCAGTCATTTTCCAAATAGATTTTGAAGAAAACACAACCTGATACCCTTAATTTTGAAATGGAATCCTTCTGTATATGAGGAAGATTCCATTTGGTACAAAAGGGTTCAAAGAAATAGACAACTCTTAATCAAAAAGGACACAAAAATGCTTTTCATTTCGATAACACACCCGTGCGATATAGTGCAATTTTTACATCTCCAAAATGGCTACTTTCTGACGAAAATCTGTGATATTTTTCTTATTTATAATGCAAACATAGGTTGTGGGTACTCGTTAGAACCGCCTCATTGAGGCGGTTCTAACGAGTACCCACAACCTATGTCTAGGAGCAGAAATAAGAAAAATATTGTTTACCCCCGTAAACCCCAGTTTTGTCTATACAAAGTGGGGTGTAAGGGGGTGTTCATTTCACGGACTTGTTCACGTGATGTGCAAATGATACCTCCCCTGAAGGTGTATCCTAAATGTTTAGACTCATAACGATGATTACTGTTGCAGAGAGTTTTGCCATCCTTTCTTTTTTGGATAGTTTTTAACTTTTAACTCACCTACATGAAGGCACAGGTTAAGCAGTTGCATAGGCCCTGGAACTGGCAGTGACATCAGTGGCAGGGCCACAAACTTTTATAAGTTTTGATTCAAGAGCTCATATTTTCCAAACCCTGGGGTGAATTGAATTCATTCTTGATTTGATATTTAGGGCTATTCCCATGTCTACCCTTAACATTTTTTTTTTCAAAAGTAAAGTGTGAACATGACTGGTAACCTGTCTCGTGACAGGTCTTATAACTACTAAACTTCTGTTTCTAACCATCACGTGAACCAGTCCGTGAAATGAACACCCCTCTAAACCCCGATTTATATATAGAAAACTGGGGTTTAAGGGGGTATACAATATTTTTCTTATTTCTGCTCCTAGACATAGGTTGTGGGTACTCGTTAGAACCGCCTCGTTGAGGCGGTTCTAACGAGCACTCACAACCTATGTTTGTAGTATTTATAAGAAAAATATAACCGATTTTCTTAAAAAAAGCAGCCATTTTAGAGACATAAAGAATGCACTAAGTCGCACGGGTGTGTTATCGTCATGCCTTGTTCTGCCGAATAAAATATTTTTGGCACACCTAGTTTTGACTATGAATCAAATTACCTGATGCAACTTATTTTATTTATAAACTCACCAACTGAATGACAAAAATTGAACATCCAGACCCAGGGGCTTCTCTGATCTGGATTTGCATAGTCTGCAAAGTTAGAGCATATCCTAGGTTCAGCAGGACAATATTATTAACAAAAGTAATTTTCCCACATTCATGGTTGAAATTATTATGTGGTACATCGTTTCATCATAAAGATTTTGTTGCAGGTGCAGACATAGAGGATCTTACACGAGTGTTCATGTATTATTGAATTTATTAAACGAATTGAGGAAAAGGGATAAAATGCAAGGCTCTGCCTTTTCTTCAACGAGTTTAATAAATTCTGCCGAGCATTTTATCCCTTTTCTTCAACGAGTTAAATAAATTCAATAATACATGAGCACGATGCAAGATTCTGTTTATCATATGACATTTAAAACGCATTTTATTCACGATTGTTTACAAAAATGTCAGTATTCCGCCGTTAGTAAATGCGACGTCGTTAAGGACGTCGTACATGTAACGTTACGGGACGTATCTAGCTTTTGGTCAACCCTAGCGTCAAACTAAATGTTCAAGTCCGTTTCTCAAGTGCCACAATCACAGGCATAACATAGCCTGTTGTGCCCTCATCCATCTGGTCTTGGAGAAATCGATTGGGCTGCATGATGCTTCCACGCAGAGCTGCAACCGACCACACCTGAGTACTAGTAAATCGCTTAAAGTCTGACCAAGTAAAGTGGTGTGTGCCGGACCGTTTCTACATATAAACCCTTTTGGTTTGTTTTGGCGACAGGGCTTGAGATGTCATTTCATCTCAGTGTCGGGTAAAAGTCCCACAAAGTTGGAAGCAGCGTCTCCAAAATGACTTGAATAGTATTGGCGGGGACGTACAAACTCAGTTTAAACAAACAAAACCATAGCTTGTTGGCAAAAGTCTTGTTTCCATTTTGGTAAAGCTTGTAATGCTCAACTGTCTAGGTATTTAAAATGTATTACTGCTGATATTTTTCAGGTCTGGTATTTGAAAATCTATACAATTCAACCACAGAACTTCCTCCACATATCCACTATAAAATAAGACAGAATGCAACCTTCAACCCGACAACTAAAGTAGTTCGCAATAAACTCTGGTTCCCAAGCCCTGGAAGCAACAACCTCAAATATTATTACTTCGGTTTTGTCTGGATTCAGGTAGGAACTACATGCACTTGTGATCATTCGAATCCATGTTCAAAAGATGTACACTTGGTTGTTGAAAGCGTTGTTAGTTTAACAAGCTTGTTAGTGGTCAAAATGTTGACTTATACGACAGACTGCATGCATGATAGTTAACTCAATCACGGTTGATAACTTTGCTTCCCTCTTTAATTGCATGTCAGTAGGTCAGGCCTCAGATTCTATGACGGTTTCAGCGTAAAGACTTGCTGAGAATTTAAATTGAATTTTATGTAATGTTGGTTGGTACCTGATGCTCTGTCTCTGGTCGGACCCATCGTAATCTAACTGTTTGTTTTCTTCTGCTCCAGCATTTCAGTTATTTATTGCTGTTTAGTCCCCACCGTTGTCTCATCTCTGCGGCTGTTTGATTTCTGTGTTCTCGGAGATGTTGCTCTGATGAGTTAGGAAGCCCTCATGCGGACTGAACAAATTATTTGTCTAAATCGCGACGGAAGTAAAGCAAGGATTGCGGCCGCGTTAAATCGATTTAAGCTCCATGTGAAATACTTTTCACTGACCGTTCCAAGGCGGTTCTTCTGTCGCGGTTTATTAGCTCACCTGAACCGAAGGCTCCGGGGGAGCTATTGTGATCAGTCGCCGTCCGTCATCGTCGTCGTCGTCTGTCCGTATGTCCGTCCGTCTGTCCGTCCGTACACACTTTCTTTATATGACATCTCCTCCTAAACCTCGCAAGAGATTTTGACTAAGCTTGGTAGAAATGATCTTTGGGTGGTCCTCCCTCAAAATTGTTCAAAGAATTCCATTTTGTATAAAACTCTGGTTGCCATGGCAACCAAAAAGGAGAAATTAAGAAAAAAAACATCAAAAATCGTCTTGCCTGAAACCGGAAGGCCCAGGCATTTGATAATTTGTCTGAAGCTTCATATATCGGACCTCTACCAAGATTGTTCAATTTATAGACCTTGGGCCAAAAATGCCCCCACACCAGGGCCTACAGGGTTTACTAAGGCTTAGTAACAATGCACACTTCATATTTTCTAGTTATGTGGTGTATTCCTTGCTTCCAAAGGATAGCCCTTTTATAGAACATATTTAACCCTTATCTTGCTGTTCACAACAACCCCTATCTTTGCAAACAGTGTAGATCCAGATCAGATGGCTTCTGAAGAAGCCATCTGATCAGGATCTACACTGTTTGGCATTCAGTTTATGAATTTGGAGCAATAAATTACATCAAGTAATTTGATTGGTTGATAGACAAAAATGGGTGTGGCTTAAATGAATATTCAGCAAGATAAGGGTTAACGTCACTACAGCTGTTGTCTGGGAATGTGTGGCGGCCGTAAAAAGTCTCCCTGCCCTACATCATAGTGTAGTTTATATTTTCTTGTCCTTTTGGATCATTGATTCCATTCTGGAATTTTGAAAATATTTGAGGGTCACTGATGAGGCCTTATTAACCGAAACTAGCTAGTCTGGCCCAGAAACAATGCACACTTCATATTTTCTAGTTCTGTGGTGTATTCCTTGCTTCCAAAGGATAACCCTTTTATAGAACATATTTAACCTCACTACAGCTGTTGTCTGGGAATGTGTCGCGGCCGTAAAATGTCTCCCTGCCCTACATCATAGTGAAGTTTATATTTTCTTGTCATTTTGGATCATTGATTCCATTTATGAATTTTGAAAATATTTGAGGGTCACTGATGATGCCTAATTGGCCGAAACTAGCTAGTCTGGCCCAGAAACAATGCACACTTAATATTTTCTAGTTCTGTGGTATATTCCTTGCTTCCAAAGGATAACCCTTTATAGAACATATTTAATGTCACTACAGCTGTTGTCTGGGAATGTGTTGCGGTGGTAAAAAGTCTCCCTGCCCTACATCATAGTGTAGTTTATATTTTCTTGTCCTTTTGGATCATTGATTCCATTCTGGAATTTTGAAAATATTTGAGGGTCACTGATGAGGCCTAATTGGCCGAAACTAGCTAGTCTGGCCCAGAAACAATGCACACTTCATATTTTCTAGTTTTGTGGTGTATTCCTTGCTTCCAAAGGATAACCCTTTTATAGAACATATTTATAAAGGGAAAACTTTAAAATATCTTCTTGTCTGAATTCAGAGGGCTCAGGTCTTTGATATTTTGCGTGAAGCTTGATCTAGTGGACCTCTAATATGATTGTTCGAATTATAGCCCTGGGGCCAAAAATGCCCCCGCACCAGGGCCCGCTTGTTTTACATAGGCTTATATAGGTTCTTCTGTCGTGGTTTACTTTAGTTATAGTTTGTCTTTGAGTGTATGTGTCGCTTATATTATTTTTATTTTGGGTAACCTTTTGGCCATTTTGTGGGAAAGTAACTGTCCTTTTGGCTTTCCGCTGTTGGTGTTTCCGCTGGGGTATGTTGCTTCGTGTTTGTGTTTCTTCTTTCCCTTTGGTGTCTCTGATGGGACGCGTGGGTTAATTGTATAGATTCCTGATCATTGCCTCAACTTCTATTTTTTATATAGGAAAACTTTTAAAAATCTTTTTGTCTGAAACCAGAAGGCCCAGGTCATTGATATTTGCTAAGAAGCCTAGCTTGTGTTCCTTTTACCAGATTGTTCCAATTATAGCTATTGGGCCAAAATGGCCTCAATCTGGGACCCACTGGTTTTACATTGGCTTATACAGGGAAAACCTTTGAAGGACCAGGTCTTTGATATTTGGTATGAAGCTTCATCAAATGGATGTCTGCACCCTTGTTCCAATTATAGCCCTGGGGCCACATGTTTTGCATAGACTTACAAAGGGAAAACATTTAAAAAATCTTCTTGTCTTAAACCAGAAGGCCCAGGTCTTTGATATATGGAATGAATCTACATCTAGTAGACCTCTATTAAGAGTGTCCAAATAAGAGCCCTGTGCCCAAAATTGCTCTGCCCCGGGCCACTAGTTTAACATAGACTAATATAAGAAAACCTTCATTTTGTTTGTCAGAAACCAAAAAGGCCAGGCCTTTGATATATGGAATGAAGCTTCATCTAGTGGATCTCTTCCAAGATTGTTCAAATTATAGCCGTCGGGTCAAAAATGTCACCGTCCCGGGCCCCTGGTTTTACATAGGCTTATGTAGGGAAAACCTTTAAGAATCATTTTGTCTGAAACCAAAAGGACCAGGTCTTTGATATTTGGTATGAAGCCTCATCTAATGTACCTCTTCCGAAATTGTTCAAATTATAGCCGTGGGGCCAAAAATGGCTGCGACCCGGGGCCCAATGGTTTTACATAGGCTAATATAGGGAAACCTTTAAGACTCCGGTTGTCTGAAACTAGCAGGCTCTGGTCTTTGATATTTGGTATGAAGCTTTGTCCGGTGGATCTCTGCCAAGATTGTTGAAATTATATCCATCGGGCCAGAAAGGTCCCACCCTGGGGCCGTCTGGTTTTACATAGGCTTATTTTGTGAAAACCTGTAAAATATTCTTGTCTGAGACCTGAAGGCCCAGCTCTGTGATATTTGGTATGGAACATCATGCAAAGATTGTTCAAATTATAGCCCTAGAACTAAAATAGCCCCACTCTGGGGCCCACTGATTTTACATAGCCAATTATTGGGAAAACCTTCGAAACTCTTCTTGTCTGAAACCCGAAGGCCGATTCCTTGGTATTTGATTTGAAACTAAGTCTTGTGGACCTCTACAAAGAATGTTCATATTATTGCCCTGTGGCCAACAATGGCCCCAGAGGCTTACTGGCTTTACGTAGACTTACGTATGGTAAACCTTTGAAAATCTTCTTGTCTGAAACCAGGCCCAGGTCTTTGGAATTTGGTATGGAGCTTTATCTAGTGGACCTCTACCCAGATTGTTCAAATTATAGCCTTTGGGCCACAAATGGCCCCATACCGGGGCCCACTGGCTTTTATAGACTTATAAAAAACGTCTCCCCGTACATCAACCATAGTGCAGTTTATATTTTACTTTAAGTCCTTTGAGATCAGCGTGAATATTCTGAGAAATCAGAAATAAATTATTGGTTTAGACTCATATTCTAGACAGTTTTTAATTATTTGGACCCCATTTTGATTTATATCAGTCTTTGAATCGACTGCCTATTCGAAATTCGCAAAATTGCAGTATGTTTCCTCTGGCTTTCTTTGCCGGATCATTACAGGGTCACTGATGAGGCTTTATTAGCCGAAACTACGTAGTATGACCCATCTTCTTTCTTATGAATGTTTTCATTGCTCTTAAAGGAACTCATTTTTTATTTTTATTATAGACTTTGTTTTGTTATGAGAGAGACTTCATAATGTCCCTTTCTGCTGAAAACGAGACTGAAATCATTGAAGCTTTTAGCACGACTTCTAGATATGTGGATGATTTATTTAATATTGACAATACCTATTTCGATGGTTTGATTAGTCAAATTTACCCACCAGAACTTCAGTTAAATATAGCAAATTCGTCTGATACCGAGGCCCCGTTTTTGGATTTACATCTATCTATTGTAGATGGGTTTGTTTCTTGCAAAATTTATGATAAATGCGATGATTTTGATTTCGAGATTGTAAATGTTCCTTATTTTGGATGGTGATGTTCCTCGTGCGCCATCCTATGGCGTTTATACTTCGCAATTAATTCGATTTGTTAGAGTGTTTAGTCATGTAACTGACTTCAACACTCATAATAAATTGTTAACTGCTAAACTTCTTAATCAGGGTTATCAGTACCTTTCCAAAATTTTATAGACACCATTCTGATTTAATTTCAAAATTCAATATTGGGCTTAAATCTCTTCTGTAACAAGATCTATCGGAACCCGAATTTTATGGAACCTTAGTACATAAATTCAGAAAAAATATATAACCGCAATGACTTCAGTATCCAATTTCGTAAAATCATTCTTCGATATAAGAAGATTGGGTACAACATAAATGTTATACGACAGACTGCATGCATGGTAGTTAACCCAATCACGGTGGACAACTTTGCTTCCCTATATAATTGCACGCCGGTGGGTCAAGCCATAGATTCTATGACGGTTCCAGCGTAAAGGCTTACTAAGGATGAGAGAGATCTAATTCAATGTAATGTTGGTTGGTGCCTGATGCTCTGTCTCTGGTCGGGCCCATCGAAGTCTTCACTTTTGGTTTTCTTTTGCTGCAGCATTTCAGTGGTTTCTTGCTGTCGAGTCCTCAGCATTGTTTCATCTCTGTGGTGGTTTGATTTTTTGTGTTCACGGAGATGTTGCACTGATGAGTTAGGAGGCCTTCATGAAGACTGAACAAATTATTTGTCTAAATCGCTATGGAAGTAAGGGCGAGGATTGTGGCCACGTTAAAATCGATTTAAGCCCGCCCCACCACACACGGTGGAATTCGTTTCACTGACCCTTTCACGGCGTTCTTCTTTCGTTGTTTATTTTTGTTATGGTCTGTCTTTGAGTGTTTGTGTCGCTTATATTATTTTGTTTTGGATAGCCAATTGGCCATTTTTGGGGAAAGTAACTGTCTTTTTGGCTTTCCGCTGTTGATGTTTCCATTAGGGTCTGTTGTTTCATGTTTGTGTTTCTTTCCCTTTGGTGTCTCTGATGGGAGGTGTTGGTTAATTATATCGATTCCTGATCATTGCCTTCACTTCTATTTTACATAGGGAAAACCTTTGAAAATCTTCTTTTCTGAAACCAGAAGGCGCAGGCCTTTGATTTTGGTATGAAACTTCATCGAGTGGACCTCTACCATGATTGTTAAAATCATATCCCGGGGGCCAAACATGGCCGATTGGTTTCACATAGACTTATATAGGAAAAACTTTTAAAAACATTCTTGTCTGGAACAAAAAAGGCCCGGGCCTTTGGTATTTGACATTAAGCTTCATTTGGTGGACCTCTACCAAGATTGTTGAAATTATAGCCTGGGGCCAAAAATCGCCCTGCCCTGTCACCCACTCGTAAATCTCGCCAAGTTATGCGACGGAGGGTCATATGATTTTTCTCTGGTTACTGTGGTTTTAGCCGTCCTCTGATTAACGATGAGCTAGATATAAATGAACTAATCTATAAAGGGTTGTAAATCCAAAACAAAAAAAATGTAAATCTCTTAGCTCAGGTGAGCAATATAGGACTATCATGGTCCTCTTGTTTTTGTTGGAATTTGCCTTTGAATGTGTGTATCGCTTATATCTTTTTGTTTTGGATAGCCGGTTGGCCATTTTGTGGGAAAGTAACTGTTCTTTTAGCTTTCTGCTATTGATATTTCCATTAGGGTCTAGTTATCAGATGTTTGTGTTTCTTTTCCTTTGGTGTCTCTGATGGGAGCTGTTGTTAATTGTATCGATTCCTGATCATTGCTTTCACTACTACTTAGCTAGTAAGTACAATATGTAATGCAGTGCTTTTTTCAGCAAAAATATTTGCATATTTGCCACATTAAATTATCAAAGCTCTAATGATATGTGAACTAATAACGGCATTAGTTTTGAACAATAGGCCCTGATAAGAAATTTAGTCTTGACTGAACCGTCACCGTTCTCATAGCAGCGTTTTCATTTAATTTTGAAGTAGATGGCCAAAATTCTGAAGTAGAAGCACCTGGCATGAAGATAAAAGAAAATGTATCTAAAAGAACTGAAATATAGAAGGTTGTCTTGGTTTAGTAAAGGGCAATTTGGCCTCCTGTCTCCTAACTAATGAGAAGGCTGTCACAGTGTTAAATATGCCTTTCAGGGGCTGCCACCAAGGCACCCCACTCAAAGTCACTGTAAAGTAAAAAAGCACATTGTTTAACGCAACAGCTAACGCTTCTTCTGCTGAATTAAATAAATTTTGTTGCACCCATTTTTTACTATCAACCAATCAATGCAATTTATTTAAATAAACCCACCAATTAACTGACAAACAGTGAAGATCGAGATCAGATTGCTTTTCCAGAAGAAGCTTTAGATAAAAATGTTTTTATGTGTCGGTGTAAAGATCAACCAGCAAAAACAACATCTCTGCTGCTGAACACAAAAGAACTGTTGAACTTACTGGAAACAGTCACTTTACATGTACTGAAACATGTAAAGTGTCTCTTGACATTTATTTATATGACAATTTCTTTGTTGCTGCAATTTACACCCTTACCTGTTTATACAACTATTGTTGGGATCCAGACCAAAAACCATACTACAGTTGAACTCCAATACCTTGATTACCTTTGGGACGATGGAAATTTGTTCGAGATATGTGAACTTAAACTACTGAGGGTTAATGAAGAAGCCAGGCCGTGAAACATAATAGTGTTTTCCGATATTCTGTTAAATAAATTATTATATGACGTCGCGTCTGAGAATGAAAAACGCCATGTAATACGATAATCCACTAGAAGATTATCTATGCAAAATAGTTAGATACCCTCTTTGACATTACATGTACGACGTCCTTAAGGTGGTCGCGTTTACTAATGGCGGAATATTGACATTTATGTAAAACAATCATGAATAAAATCCGTTATAAATATCATATGATAAATAGAATCCTGCATTTGTGCTCATGTATTACCCTCCGTAACATTACATGTACGACGTCCTTAAGGACGTCGCGTTTACTAATGGCGGAATATTGACATTTATGTAAAACAATCATGAATAAAATCCGTTATAAATATCATATGATAAATAGAATCCTGCATTTGTGCTCATGTATTACCCTCCGTAACATTACATGGACGTCGGACGTCGCGTTTACTAATTGCGGAATATTGACATTTATGTAAAACAATCATGAATAAAATCCGTTATAAATATCATATGATAAATAGAATCCTGCATTTGTGCTCATGTATTATTGAATGTATTAAACAAGTTGTGGAAAAGGGATAAAATGCGAGGCTTTTTGAATTTATTAAACGAGTTGAGAAAAAAGCGATCCGTTTTCCTCAACTCGTTTAATAAATGCAATAATACATGAACACGCATGTAATATTCTCTATGAAATACAGTGAAACTTCGATGGCTCGAACACCGATGGCTCGTTTACCATGGCTGAGTCAAACACGTTCCCAAGCTCCTAAGAAAATCCTCTATATAAGAAATAGGCGGTGTAATTTTGGAGATTTTCGTCTTTTATATACAAATGTATGCTGTGTGTACTCATTAGAATCGCCTCAATATGGCAATCCTAATGAGTATACACAGCATGCATTTTCATTATAGAATACCGAAAAAGATGTCCAAAAGTATCTCGTTATGCGTCCTGTCAGTCACCCTCCGTGGCTCGAACTACCCCTGTCTCGAACAGATTTGAGAGGTCCTAAGGTGTTCGAGCCACCAAAGTTTGACTGTATGTATTGTTTTGTATTGATTAGAATCGCTTCAGTGAGGCGATTCTACTAAGAACAAACAACATAACATAACTTATCAAGATAAAATCAGAAAAAAACATGAGTGAGTGAGTGTTTGAGTTTTATGTCCCATCAACAGCTAAGGGCATACGGAGACGGGACCTCGGTTTATAGACACATCCGAAAGTCTGGAGAAGCCCGGGATCGATCCTGCGACCCCTGGTTCACAAGGCGATTAGCGTAACCACTACACAACGAAGGCTTTTGAAAAAAAAAACATGAATCATCCTTTGTATGGAAAAACTTGAGCTGTTGGAAGAATTTTCTAGGGACTCCAGAACCTGTTCTATGTGTGAGAGTGAACATTAATGGACATTTTTCTGTATAATCTATTTATTTTTCATTTTCATTCACTTAAGTTCATTTTAGAACGAAACATGGGTTGCATTCGATGATTATCTAAAACAGAGTTGTTACGAACAGTGTTATAAACAAATGTAGATGTACGTTTGTGTACTTTTTTGCCATGTATGTGTGACTGGAGTTTATCAAACAAAGCTTTGTTCTGTCCTGAAATGTAAAAAATTGGGTAATGTTGAATTATACATCTGAGTGCTGATACCACCGAATAAAAGCCAGCACATATTGTGTTCTAATATTGTAGGATCTGGTAGAGAGAGCAATAATAGATCTTCAAGCAGGTAGAACTGTGGTAGAACCAGGATTACTTTTACATAGAATGCCATATCCATGTTGGTTATGGGGAACGTAAGCGGATTTTTGTTACACCTGCTTTAGGCATGGCGGTATATAGGAGTTGTGATTTCTGTCCGCTTGTCTATTCATCAGTCCATTTGTCTGTTTGTCAGTCCGTTAGCATTTGTGTCAACCTTAGCGTCAACCTAATTGTTTAAGTCTATTTATGAAGAGCTATAATCACAGGTGCAACATAGCCCATGGCAGGTTTCTTGTACTGAGATTTTCATGTTTTGTTTTCAAGCCTAAAATGGATTTACTTTTAAGCTTATCTGTATAAAGAAAGAACAAGTAGAAAAACTACCCAGTCAAGGGATGTTCTTGTATAAAGATAACATGGGGGCTGAATGGAATCTTTTCTATGATCATTATATCCCTCCTGCTGATTCAGGAAGGCCAGTTGTCAGTTCCTGGCGAAAGAAAGAGTACTGTACTGGTTCGCAGCCTAGTAATAAATAAGTAGAAGTGGAGGCAATGACTGACCAGGAATCGATACAATTAACCCACAGCTCCCATCAGAGACACCAAAGGGAAAGAGACATCAAAGGGAAAGAAACACAAAAATGAAACAACATACCTTATTGTAAACATCAGTAGCGGAAAGCCAAAAGGACAGGTACTTTCCCACAAAATGGCCAAGAGGCTATCCAAAATAAAACAACATAAGCGACACAAACACCCAAAGATAAACCATAACAAAAATTAACTGCGACAGAAGAACCGCCTTGGAACGGTCAGGCGAAACGAATTCAACTGGGGGTGGGTGCTTAAATCGATTGTGAAAGCAATCCCTGAGGATCGGAAAAATAAGAGCTTTAAATGCATTAAAGTGTGTAGTAATAAGCCTGCCCACGGAAAGTGTGGCTTAGTATCGGTATCATAAACTACGCAAAATAGAAGTGAAGGCAATGATCAGGAATCGATACAATTAAACCACAGCTCCCATCAGAGACACCAAAGGGAAAAAACACAAACATGACACAACAGACCCTAATGGGAACATCAATGGCAGAAAGCCAAAAGGAAAGTAACTTTCCAACAAAATGGCTAATTGGCTATCCAAAACAAAATAAAATAGGCGATACAAACACTCAAAGCTCAAAGACAAACCATAACAAAAATAAACCGCGACAGAAAAACCGCCTTGGAACGGTCAGTGAAACGAATTCCACTTGGGCGGGGGGTGGGGGTGGCTTTAGTCGATTTTACGTGGCCACAATCCTCGCCCTTACTTCCGTCGTGATTTAGACAAATAATTTGTTCAGTCCGCATGAAGGCCTGTCCCTTTTGCTTTGCGCTAGTGATGTTTCCATTAGGGTCTAGTTGTTTCATATTAGTGTCTCTGATGGGAGCTGTGGGTAAATTGTATCGATTCCTGACCATTGCCTTCACTTCTATTTTGCGTAGTTTATGATACCGATAAAAACTAAGTCTAGCTCTGTCATTCACGCTATCGCAATGTAAACAAATAACTAGCCTACCTGAAACAGTATCTATGTATGAATAATAAATGTATCAGATAATAAACATACTACACCAGTTTTTCTGTGATTTTCTGTTTCACTCTCGAATGTGCACATTGTAAACCTGGAGTATATTTGAATGATCCTAATAATTTTACATCAGCATTACAATAACACACAACATCTCACACCGTGACTTCGTTTCTAATTAAAATCCGTGATACTTTTCCCATTTATACTGAAAACATAGTTTGTGGGTGCTCGTTAGAACCGCCTCATTGAGGCTGTTCTAACGAGTATCAATAACCTATGCCTTGGAGCCGAAATAAGATAAATAATGTATAACCCCCTTAACCCCAGTTTTCTCTATATAAAGTGGGGTTTAGGGGATATTCATTACACTGACTTGTTACCGTGATGAGACGACAAATTGACAAACCACACCATCAAGGCGGGCTTCTGGAAACAGAAAATTTGGCACAAAGTTGAAATCGCAGAAATCTCCAACTGATTACAGTTTTACATTAATAAATAATTGATTAATGAGCTTGTCCTCTACACATTTCTCTTCGAATATTTTGATAAAAATTAGAAAGTTATCGCCGAAAAACATACGGCCAAAAAGGCAAAAATTCGTCTTAACCAGAACATGCACTACCTTTTGCCAACAGTGTGGCTACAATTCAGATGGCTTCATCTGATTAGAGTTTGCACTTTTTGACATTCTCTTTGTATAGAGGATCTTAAATGAGTGCTCATGTATTATTGAATTTATTAAACGAGTTGAGGAAAAGGGATAAAATGCGAGGCTTGCCGAGCAGTTTATGCTTTTTCCTCAACGAGTTTAATAAATTCAATAATACATGAGCATGAATGCAAGATTATATGTATCATATGATATTAAAAACGCAATTTATTCACGATTATATTACAAAATCTCAATATTCCGCCATTAGTAAGGACGTCGTACATATAACGTTACGGGACGTATATAATTAATTTGCATATTTAATCCACTAGTGGATTATCGAATTTATTTCATGACGTTATTACACTCTCAGACGCGACGTCATATGATAAATATGTGTAATTGATTGGTTGATAGTCAAAAATGGTGTGGCAACTAATTTATTTAGCAGTACCGACTTATTATTTATTTCAATACTGAAGCTGACACTTAATATGGCATATATGATGCATGAAGAAAACCTCAACATTAGATTCAAATGGAACGATTCAGCTCAGATTAAATGTATAGGGTTTGTTTTCTTTAATTTCAGTTTTATTTGGTTGATTCAGCATGTGGTGCCTCTTTGCTTTATGCTGTCCTGGGTCTATCCTGTTGCTATGTTGGTGCAGAGAATCGTCTACGAAAAAGAACAGAGACTCAAAGAGGTATCAGACAAGACCCCAGTTATTTTAAACGACCCATGTCATTAGTTAACGTATTATTAAAAACTTTGATCAATTAAAATAGCAAATACAGGTATCTGTGGCCTCGTGGTTAAGAGCACTGGCTCTTAAACATAAGTCTCTCACCTCTGTGGGGGTTGAGCCTTGTCCTGGGTACAATTGGGTGCAATTAGTTCTACAATGGAAGGTTAGTGGTTCTTCTGGAGAGTGATTTGTCTCCAGCGGTTTTCGCCCAACTCTGATTAATATCGGCTCAATATAATAAAAACGTGTCCATATTTGTATTTTATCTTTCATTTTCTTGCAAGATTATTTTACTTAAATAGAAGTGAAATAATCTTGAAAGGAAATGAAAGAGCTAATATTTTGATTTGTTTGTTCGTTTGATTTGAGGTTTAACGTCCCAGTCAACACTGTAAAGGTCATTTTGGAGACGTTGCTTCCAATTTTGTGGGACTTTTACCCAACACTAAGATGAAATGACATCTCAAGCCCTGTCGCCCAATGAAACCAATAGGGTTTATTAGCATGGGCGGTCCGCCTCGCACTGCGGTTCCTGGACAGGCTTAGATCCTCTAAGCGGTTTTCCAGTACTAGTGTGCGGGCTGGATTCAGCTCTGCGTGGAAGCATCATGCAGCCCATATATTTCTTCAAGAGCTAATATTTTGAAGAAAAAATGTGAGTAGCTTTTACAAATGTTTTTTACATAAAAATATCGAAGTATTAGAGAATCTTATAGTTTATGTATTTAACTGCAACAGCCGGTGTTAAGTGCAGTTGTGAATATGTTCTATAAAAGGTTTATCCTTTGGAAGCAAGGAATACACCACAGAACTGAAAATATGGAGTGTATATGTTTTCTGGGCCAGACTAGCTAGTTTCGGCCAATTAGGTGCCCTGCTAGCATTCTACATAAATCTACAGCGGGCCGTTAGCGGCCCGTCAGCTACCCTGACGGGCCGCTAACGACCCGCTGTAGATTTATGTTGAATGCTTACTGGGTGAAGCCTGTAAAAGAGTTCCCTGTACAACATCAATGGTGCTGTTTATTAACTAAGTTTATAAAACTTCGAAGTTGAAGAAATGTTACTACCGCCCTGATTGCTCTGTCGGTAGAGCACTTGATTTGTAACCAAGCGGTCGCCATTTCGAGTCAGGTTTTCAACGGCATTCTTAAAGTTTTTTTTATTGGACATTGTACTTGATAAAAGAGTTAACAAAAGGAACACTGATGAGCTTGTGAGGTTAACGATGCTTCGAAAAACTGGGTTCAGATCTATAAAACACACAATTTTTTTCAACACCGGGGCATTCTAGAAATGAATAACACAGCAAGTTTAAAAGAGCCGCGTCATGAGAAAACCTTTCTTTAACTATTTTCGAGCAACAACGATGCTGATCAGCCTGTACATCATTGTAGTCTAACCATCACCATAGTTTCCATTGCTTTGGTAGTGCAATACTTCTAGTTTTTACTTCCACAATTTCAAGTTGCTAGTCTGTGCAGATGAGCACGTCGCTTGGTTTCTGACCTGGTCGCACACCCGAAAGGCAAGTTTACTCATGGCATGGATCATTATGTAGTGTCAGTTTCATTTCATTCAAATGCCATTCAGCTTAAAGTTTGTTTTTTTTATAAAAATAAACTGGTTCAAACTTGTAAGCCAGTAAGCTGGTTCAGATTCAGTTGAAAAACATTTTGTCCATTTCCTCAGAATTTTGCATCCATTATTATCTCATGGATTAAATGACAACTAATGCTGCTATACCTTGTTGCCCAACCCCATTTGCTTGTATCTTGTCATAGTATAAGCAATAAAATATGTTTAAATCAGCCGATTTATCTTGAAATTCAAAATAAACTCCTGCAGAGGAAAAATCTATTCTGCTCAAAATGGGTTATGTAATTGCAGAGTAAACTCACATAAATATATTAAACTATATCTTGTTACTTTCTTGGAAGAAAACTGTTTTACTGAAGAAGAGAAAATCATCACGTGAACAATTCCGTGCAATTCCCACCTCCCTAAACCACATGTTGTCAGAAAAGTAGCCATTTGGAGATCTGAAAAATGCACTATGTCGCATGGGTGTGTTATCGTAATGGAACACAGATTCCTTTTGTTTATTGTATTCACCGAAATAAGGGATAATGCACTTAGATATTTATAAAAAAAATTGCCATAAAAAGTCCTTATTTTAAGCTCTGGATCAGGTGTGAGCATATCCTTATGCTGACTTTTGTTTATAGTGTAGATTACATTTTCTCGTCCTTTGGGATGATTGATTCCATTGTTGAATTTTGAAAATGTTTAAGGTGACTGTTGAGGCCTAATTCGCCAAAACTAGCAGCTAGTCTGGCCCAGAAAACATGCGCACTCCATACTTTTCAGTTCTGTGGTGTATTCCTTGCTACCAAAGGATAACCCTTTTATAGAACATATTTGGGCATGTTTGGTCATACCGAAAATGTCCAAAATTGGCATAAACAGCATGTTTATTTAATCACAATAAGTTTCTTAATAAATACAAAATAGTAAGAAAAGGTCACTCAGGAAAGGCCACAATCAAAGAACGCAGCCATCTCAAGACACCTTAAGAAAGTAAGAGACATGGAGGCACACACAAAAACATCAGACGAAACATGAACCAACGACACAAAGCCAATTAATAAATTAGACACTGCAAAAGATCGACTGGCTATGGATGGATAGTAGTAAACAACTGGGAGTAGGGGGTGGGGGCTTCAACTCCAGAGTTTATGAAATAGTAACACTCGTCCTCAGTTTCAGTGCAGTGTCGATAATACTATTAATAACAAATTGATCCGCATGGAGGCTTTCTAGCTCAACAGGGAGTCAAAATAAAATACATAGTAAAATGACCATATATAGATGAATACTATTATGCATCAGGGACAATCTGACGTCAGAGCAGAAGAAAACCTCCAGCTAGATCACGGAAGGTCGAACCCAGGAAATATCAGGCTCCACCCATCTTGAATTCAAAAGATTTAGGATGGGACCTTCATAGAGTCCGCAGTCCAGCCTACCGCCGTGCGACGTGTGAAGCAAAGGTAAAAAAAGTCCTTCGTTTAAGCGCGGGTTCAGGTGTGATCATATACTTATGCCGACTTTGGACATGTTTTGTTAATCCAAACATATTCTCAATTGTCTGGGACTTCGGTGGAGTGTGGGCCATGTTTGCTAATGTTGGCTCGACGGGGGACGCCTTTAAGTTCCCTGGTGGGCGTCTCTTGCCTGATGCCTCCAGTTGACCTGTCTGATGAGCTACGTCGGTCGGTGTGTGCTCGGAGGGGAATGTGCTGTGTTTGCCGGGGATCTTGTCCAACATCCGTTTCAGTTTCAAAACTTTGGGGTTTAGACACACTGATGAAGATTAAATATCAGAAAGGCCTCTGTGTCACTAAATTTGGTATAGTTACACTTTAATTGGCTTAAAGTACATGCTTATTAAAACACAATAAGATTCTTAATAAATATGTGTCAGCAATTTGTCCCTCTATATCACATTTTTGTATCAGTTGAAAAAGTCATAGCAACAGATAAGGTTGGTATTTTATGATAACTGAAGGATAGTTTTTGTCAGTTCTCTATAAAACACCTATATTGTAGAATTTCATTAGAATCGCAGTTCTAATGAATATCCACAATACAAGTTTATATGCAGAAATAAGGAAAACTGTCCCTCAATTATCACAAAATACGCACCTTATCTGATGTAATCTAGAGTTAGAGTGATCATTTAGCACTGTTACAAATTCGGCAGACTGCAAAATCTAGCACTTGAAACTGGTGTCAATAATACCTCTTGAAAATGCATTGATGTGTGCTTGTTACAGTATGTGAGTTATTTAGGTTGAATACATTATGTCAGTGATTTAGCAAGTTATCATTGCATCCCTTCATTTGTAGTGTTCAGAAGTTACATTGTGATTGTGTTAAGGAGAATGCATTATATTTGGTTACTTTCGGTCATTCAATGTTAAACAAGTTTTAAGGAAAAATGTCAAAGTACACTACAATCTCCTTATTACACTGTTCATTGTAACAGAGTTTTGGATATTGCACATTAAAAGATGGATTTCAAAAACGTATAAATTATATAGAGAGATTACATAAATAGTCATTTAAAAAAGGTTATATAATCTATTCATTTTTGTTTAGATATATCACAGTTAACTGATGTGGTATCAGTTTTGGCCCAACAGCAGTGTTATAAAAAAGGTTTCGGTATACTTGGAAAGGAGAAGTATCCGTTGGGTGTGGGTAAGCTACTGATCCTGTTTACCAGGGGTCATGGGTTTGATTCCGGGCCTCACCAGACTTTAGGAAGAGTCCCTAAACCAAGGTCCCGTCTCATGAACCACGTTGTTGCTGGTATGTAAAACTTAAACAACAAATACACACTTGAGAAATAATTTGAAGATTGTTGATGTGCAACTTTTTCATTTTAGGTGATGAAAATGATGGGTTTATCTAACGCTGTTCACTGGTGTGCTTGGTTCATCACAGCCTTTGTACAAATGACAATAATAATGACAGTGCTCACGATCATGCTGCATTATGGGAAAGTCTTACCATTCAGTAACCCATGGATTGTGTTCCTATATCTACAGCTGTTTGCATTGTCATCCATTGCATTTTCGTAAGTATATAATTTTCACATGCTCAGCCCTTTAAGCACGAGGTCTACAGAAAATTTGAGAGCAGATGACAGTTTAATTTTGACTTGCCTGAAGGAAGTCTGGAAGAGCTACTGCACTACCCTAGTGTCTGCATTGGCGTCAGTGCTGGTCTTGGAATCACTGTTGGCATCCATAGTTAAGATTTTTAAATGCTCATACTTTCCCATCTATAAGATGGATTTAGTTCATATTCGGTATGATGAAAGATATAGGTCCAAAGTTTCATTCAGTTTTCTGAGGAAATACTCCGGCCGATATCAATGACCTAAAGGTCAATGTGATGGACTAGAAAAATTTTGTTGTTAAAGATTTAAATATTATTTTTTGTTGTTTTTGTTTCAGAGAAAAAATACTTAACATTACTAGTGAATAACCTGCCCAACAGACAAGTCAAATGTAATGCCAAATCTAATGTTCTCTGAAGAATAAGAAACTTTGAAAATGTCATCTTCTAGTTATGTGTAGCACTTGACGGATTCAGGAATGGATACACCTTCTGATTAAATGACGTTTTAAAAATAATTTGCCTCTTTCATCAATACAGATCGACTCTTAAAGGAAGGGAGCAAAATCAGTCCTTTAAGAGAAGGCTAATTTTGCAAAGTGACTCGGTATACAGGAAAGCAAACAGGAAGTAATGAAACTGGTCTCTCTTAAAATAATAGATTCACATATCCTAAGAAGTTACTTGGAATTGTAACACAGCATACTTGGAATTGCAACACAGCATGCCTATATAGGCAATGGAAAAGAACTGTGTTTTATTCTGCAACAAATCACGGCTCGGAAGAGTGTGTCGAGTGACGTCATTAAAAGCTACCAATTTATGACGTCACTGCTCGAGTTCCTTGATGATAGAAGGTGAAACGTCATTTTTACTCGCATTGCAAATGTTAGAAAAGAACATAAATGCATTTGTAACAGTCGATAATTTTGGCCAGAGTTCTCCTAACAATGGCGAAAGGTTGTTAGAACCTGAATGAAACAACAACATTATTGCCGATTTTTGCGTGTTAGAATCGAAATAGATCAGCTCTAGTCTGCGATATGTTGAGTAATATAAAATCACAGTTTTTCAGTCAGTTGTAAGTAGACAAAACACGCGCGCTACGCGCTCGTGACATGATCTAGTTTACAATGACCTCCAAACTGTGATTTATTATTGTTATTATTGTAAAAGTAGCAGTAAAATATTTAAGAAATAGATCAGCTCTTTAGAGCTGATCTATTTCTTAAATATTTTACTGCTACTTTTACAAGTTTTGTGACTTCCTGTATGCTTTCTTAGCAAATTTGCCTCTCTGAAGAAGGAACTACAGTAGAACTTCAATGGCTCGAACACCGATGACTCGTTTACCATTCTTAAGTCCGCAGGGAATCCTCCAAATATGAAATAGACATAATTTAGAGAGATTTTCTTCTTTTATCTTGCAGATGTAAGTTGTATGTCTAATGAGTACACACACCATACATTTATAATATAGAACACCGAAAATATATCTCACAATTATCTCCATTATGCCTCCTAGTATGGTACTATTAAGAACTCGCCGTGGGTCGAACTACTGCTGTCTCGAACAAATTTTCATCGTCCCAATGGGGTTCGAGCCATAAAAAAGTGACTGTACTCTTAAAAGAATTAATTTGCTCATGAGGAAATCAATATTCGTAAGACATATTTTTGAAAGAGTTGCCTCCCCTGAGTCTGTACCTATTCCGCTTTATTTTAAAAAAAATATTATTTGCCTCTTTTCTCATAGAGGGATTGAAAATCTTAAAGGAAAGAATTAGCTTTCTGATAGTTTTTTTTAACTCTTTAGACGTAGATAAGATTTCGAGAGAGAATCAAGTGCAAGAATAGGCACTTCCCGTTTCAAAAGTGGTCTCCCTTTCAAATGAAGCAGCCTGAATTTGGAGGGTATCCCCAGGGTACACCTCATTGTCTTTATAGCACCATTGTTTTGGTTTAAAGAAGAAGAAACCGTGTAAGTTAATTGTGTTGTAGGACAAAAATGAATAAATTATATTGAACCGTTTTTATATTTACTTTTTATCCATGTTTAAAGCATACTAGTAAGAAAGGGTCACTCAGGAATCCAAACTGTGTTTGTGTAACAATGAACAGTATTATAAAGAGGTGATGGTGTATATCCATTCACTTAAATAAAAATTGCCAACAGTAATACCATTCTTTGCTTCATTAAAATGATTCAAATATGTACCCAAAAATAGGTAGAAACATTAGTTGATGGTACATGTACTTGGTGGAATTGTCTCAATGAGGCAATTCTAACAATTACGCACAACCTGTGTTTATACTGAGAATCTCATTAGGAAAAACTACCCCAAAACCATTCTTAGTTCTCTTCCCTATCTGGAGCTATTGAAATCTTTTACTGTTTCAATATATTTTAACCCTTTTTGTACCAAATAGAATCTTCCTTCTTGTATAATGCAGGAGTCCATTTCGAAATTTAGGGGTGTCAGGTTGACCTTTCTTCAAAATTTATTCCGGAAATGGCTTAACTTTTTGCAAACAGTTTAGGCCCTGATCAGATGCTTCGTTCTGTGGCGTCTGATCTGGGCCTGCACTGTTTGCCTAGGTACCCCTTTAGGGGTTTTCTGGTACTTAATGGGTTAATGTGCATTTTATTTCAACCATTCTTAGTTCTCTTCCCTATCTGGAGCTATTGAAATCTTTTACTGTTTCAATATATTTTAACCCTTTTTGTACCAAATAGAATCTTCCTTCTTGTATAATGCAGGAGTCCATTTCGAAATTTAGGGGTGTCAGGTTGACCTTTCTTCAAAATTTATTCCGGAAATGGCTTAACTTTTTGCAAACAGTTTAGGCCCTGATCAGATGCTTCGTTCTGTGGCGTCTGATCTGGGCCTGCACTGTTTGCCTAGGTACCCCTTTAGGGGTTTTCTGGTACTTAATGGGTTAATGTGCATTTTATTTCAATTTCAGGTTCCTTATAAGCAGTTGTTTCTCAAAAGCTAAGCTAGCTGCCGCTTGTGCCGGAATATTTTATTTCTTAGCTTATATTCCCTACATCTATATTTCTATAAAAGAGGACATATCGGAGAGTGGGATTATGAGTGCTTCTTTGAAAACTGCTGTGGTAAGACAAAAACACAGGTCTATCGTTATAGTGACAGTATTTGGATCCTAAAATTTTGCTGTTAAAAGAATTTGCCTTTGTAAACAATCCAAATAAGGAGGCATAAAATCGGTACATCACGAAAACACGCCAATGGAATTTTTACCCCCTCGAACCCAACTTTTATATAGTGAAACTGGGGTTACAGGGGTAAACCTAATTTTTCTTATTTCTGCTCTAAAATTTGAGAGCATAAAATCGAGGCGGTTCTAACGAGTACCCACAATCTATATTTTAGAGCAGAAATAAGAAAAATATCACAATTTTTCATCTTAAAATTTTCATTTTTTCGGCGATAAAGGTTACAATGTATTGGTATAAGCGTGTTTTCGGAATAAAGTTGAGGCGGTTTACCCTTAATTACCCAAAGATACCAATGTTGTGGATATTTGTTAGAATCGCCTTGCTGAGGCGATTCTAACAAATGTTCACAACATATTTGCCTTGGAATAATGATGTGGAATTTCGTTTGAATTGCCTCACAGAAGTAATTCTGACAAATATTCACAAACTTTTGATCCTTGGAGGATTGCCTCACTGAAGTAGTTCTGACAAATATTCACAAACTTTTGTTCCTCGGAGAATTAAATACTATATTTTTGAATATCTCTGTTAATCCATCTCATCTTCAGTTAAGGATCTGGTCCATTAAAATTGTCATCAAATTTTGTTGTTTTATTAAATGGGCCCCGTGAAGCGATTTTGGTACTTATCGCCTATGCGAGCAGCGAAGGTTTAGGCGAGCCTGCGCATCCGCGCAGTCTCGCCAGAACCTTCGCTGCTCGCTTATACAAGCAGTGAATCAAGAGGAACCTTCAGACAGAAAACCATATCCCTGGACCCTCTGAATGGCTGGGCATGCGCAGTTAAAATTTGTCATGACGGAATGCTCGAAGACACAAATTCGCTTGGCGGGCTCAAATGTCGGTATAGAGAGGGTTGACTGTAATCTAATGGCCTCTGTGACCTAGGGGTTAAAAATGTTGATTTAAACATTTCATCATTCTGGGATCCGTGTTTGGAGTAGTATGTGAGATGCCAAGCTTGTCAACAGAAGGTCAGGTATTATCAGGGTACATCAGTTTTTGAACACCTCTGATTAAAGATTGCCTCAAAATAAATGAAATAATTATGAGAGGGCCATAAAACAAAAACAGAAAAAGAAACTACAACACGGAAGTGTCAGTTTGCATTGCATATGATATCTTTTATCTGTACTTCTTGGCAATTGTCTAATTATTTGAATTCATTTTTTACCTCGGGGGATATGAGCACTGATCCTCAAAGTTCTTTTTAAAAAGTAAATACATAATTTAGAATAGACAAGGTTGTGTTTATAGGTTGTTCAACATTTTTTTCCAACTCGATCGTTTGAACACTTGAATTCAACCGTGGACACAAGAAGCGTTTACTTTGACACTCATATTCAGCAGTGTCATATTTGACAAAGCCTGAAGATGGGACTTTTGGCAGATTAAAGCCATTCCATTCATTTGATAACATTTTGCTTCCAGTCCCTGTACCCAGCTACATCACTGGGACTAGGAGGGAGCTTATTCTTTCCTATGAAATGCCCCTTATAAACTGTAATTTTGGAATATACCTACATTTTAAACAATTTTCCTTATGAACATAGGTTCATAATGGGTATAATACCTGTTATAGTGTTATTGTCGCACCTGCTTTAAGCATGGTGCGATATACGTAGGAGTCCGGTTTGCCTTCTGTTCGTTTGTCTGTTAGTTCATGTATTTGTTCATCCGTTTAGTTGTTCATCAAGCAGTCAACATTTGCAACAACTCTAACTTTTACCTTAATGTTCAAGTGCATACATCAACATTTGCAACAGCCCTAATTTTTACCTTAATGTTCAAGTGCATACAGTCTCGACATCTTGCATCTGCTAATATCATAAGTTCAGCAGGTTCAAACTCGTAATTTACTGTTTCTCCTCCATTTGTCTGTTCATTCATTATAGGCATGATTTTCATTTTTGTGGATTTTATAGACGTGTAAACTCCAGCGAATCACTCACAAACTTAGCATGAATACTGGGATTCTTGCAGTTTGTGCGTGATTTGCCAAACTTTACACATTGATAAAATCCACAAAAATGATAATTCATTCCTTATAATTCCAATTTAATGGAAATATTAAAAATGCCACCAACAATGTACATTGAAGGAATCCTTTCGAAAACGTAAGGAGGAACTTACCAACGGCCACGTCGGAATGATTATTCAGTTTTTGAAAGGGACCCAAGCGAAAAAAAAAGTCAAGTCTTGTAATTCATTTTATTTGCCTAATCTAACATTTACGTTTTCAAAAGTATCAAAACCTTTTATTAAACGCTTTTGACGTCCCTGCATATACAAGGTTCCATACGTGTTCTTTGACGTAACGTTATATTTCTACCTGTCGCCGTGTGAAATAGTTCTGAGATTCTTCCTCATTGAATTTTTATCGAAGAATAAAACATTTATTTCAACCATTCGAATCACTTTAAATGTTTTTGTTTTTGTTTTGGTTTTACCGCCCTTTCAAGATTATTTCACTCATATCGAGCCGATCGTTCATCAGAGTTGGCCGAAAACCGGAGTACCCGGAGAAAAACCACCTGACCTTCCGTTGCAGTACTTGGCGTCTCACATGTGGCCCGGGCCACGCTTGAACGACAGCGGTGAGAGACCCCTCGAAATGTACACAACGATGGAGAATTGGAATTATTGTTCCATTAGTTAACCCTTGTTCTGCGGAATATTAAAATATGCCACACCCACTACTGATTATCAACCAATCAGATTACTTGATGCAAATGATTGCAACAAATTCACAATCTGAATGCCAAACAATGTAGATCCTGATCAGATGGCTTCTTCAGAAGCCATCTGATCTGGATCTACATTGTTTGAAAGGTAAGGCATATCCGGGCTCAGCAGGACAAGGGTTAATCAATTCGCAAGCTGTCAGCATTTGCAACAACTCTAACTTTCACCCTAAGTCCATACAGGCGTGACATTGCTTTGGGTGAAACATTTTCTGTCAGGTTTAACGCTCTGCACGCTGGGTATTTATTTAGCAGCAGACGACGTGATTTTTTTCCTTATTTTCCCAGAAAACAGGATTTGACGTCTCATGCAAATTGTCTCTATGGAGACAATTTGCATGAGATGTCTAGTCCTATTTTCTGGAGAAAATAAGAAAATTATCAACAGTTTGTCGTCTGCTGAATTAACTAAGAGAGTACTAAAGTTTAAACTCGTAATTTTCTGTTTCAGTCCCTTTTCTCAACCACAGCACTGGGATTAGGTGGGAAATATTTTCTTTACTATGAGCTGGAAGGGGTTGGTTGCCAATGGGATAATCTCATGATATCACCGAGGGAAAATGACCAGTTTACCTTATTCCTTGTACTACTCATGATGGTGATAGATAGCTTTCTTTACTTGCTACTAGCTTGGTACATAGAAAATGTACATCCAGGTAGGATAACACTTTTATCATCATTTTATCCTTAACTCTTTCAGTGGATTCTTCAAACGTTAAATTTGCCCACTTCCGGTATTGTGTATTTCGAGTTTATTCAAAAGCATGAATATGATGGCTAACATCATAGATACTGATGAGACAGATCATTATGAACCAACTAATCTGTATCTACACTGTTTACATAGCTTTCTATACAAATCTGCAGGATTGAAAGAGTTGAACTATCAAGCCTTTTGGACGGAGAACATTTTCAAGGTTTTCGGAGAAAAATAAGGCTTGACATTTCTTGAGAATTTTCCGCAGGCAGACGATTCATGTGAAATTTTAAACCTAATTTTCTCTGAATGAAAAAAGGGACAAAGTTAAGAATGCCATCTGCTGTGCAATTTTTTTTTCGGCATTTTAGTGTTTGTCCATCTTAACCCATTTGTACTGAATGGAATCCTCCCCTTTATATACAGCAGTAGTCCACCTGTAAATTTAGGGATGTAAGGTTGAGTTATGTGTTTAATTTATAAGAAAACGATTGAGGTTTCTGGAAGAAGTGAAGGTCCAAATCAAACACCTCATTCTGGAGTGTATGATCAGGGTCTGCACTGTTTGCTCATGATCCTTTTTCGGGGTTTCTCATACACAATCGTTCAATGAACAAAATCCAGTTTATATAAAGAACTGTGGTTTTTAGCTTTGAATATTATTTGTATTTCTGCACCAACGCATACAAATTATCGGTAGTCATTAAAATTATTTTGGAAGTTGTAAAAAGCAACCAAACTCCATATTTGGAATGTATGTAAACAACAAAATGTCTCGTACAAAATAGTTTCATCTAAAAATGCCATTTCTAGAATTTTTTCTAGAATTAGGGAAACAGTTTTATCTTACATTATTGCTTTAGTATTATTCTAATGAGTAAGAAGATTTATATATTGAAATATTCATACTAATCACTATTGGTCTCTGAGTGTTTTGAACTTGTCAGGTTTATTGTCCAGGTTGATCAGGAAAATATTTTCTATGGTCATCATCACGAAAACACGCCTATAAAATATTGACCCCAATTGAACCCCATTTTTATATAGTAAAACTGGGGTTTACAGGTGTACACCTTATTTTTCTAATTTCTGCTCTAAAATATAGATTGTGGGTACTTGTTAGAACCGCCTCGATAGGCGGTTCTAACGAGTACCCACAGTCTATATTTTTGAGCAGAAATAAGAAAAATATCACAATTTTTCATCTTAAAAAAATTGGTTTTTCGCCGGTTAAGTTTACAATGTATTTATACAGGCGTGTTTTTGTAATGTTCTCTACATTCCACATATTCAAGGAGGACAGTTGTCCGGTTTTTGCTAAAGACTCTGCACTGTTCTGGTTAACAGCTTCCTGTCCTGAAGTGTGGTTAGATGAAATGCCAACCTTAACAGGTCCTTCATATTGTTGACTGTGTCATTAATCTCCAAAACAAACAAACAGCATTTTCCTAAGCAGCTTTTAACATACATTCCTCATACAATTTAACCCTTATAGTACTGATAACATGAACAGATGACATTAGCAGAGTATCATTTTTTTCTAATTTTTCGTGGAAAATAATGCTTCACATTACATGTAGAAGCCTCAGTGGTATAGTGGTTATGCTACTCGCCTTGTAAACCAGGGCTCAAAGGAAAATTCCGTGCTTCTCCATACTTTCGTTTGAGTCTTTAAAATGAGGTCCCGTCTCCGTATGACCTTAGCTGTTGGTGAGACGTAAAACTCAAACACTCACTCACATTACATGTGAATCATCCGCTGGGCAAGTGGTTCACATGAAATGTCAAAGTAGAAGTAAACCAAAGATCAGGAATCGATACAATTAACTTACTCCACCCACCAAAGACACCAAAGGGAAAGAAATACAAACATTAAGCGACCAGACCATAATGGAAACCTAAACAAAGGAAGGCCATAAGGACAGTTACTTTCCCACAAAATGGCCATATGGCCATCCAAAATTAAAAGACACAAGTGATACACACAGTAAGTAACAAACAACAACATAAATAAATCTCCACAGAAGAACCGCATTGGAACGGTCAGTGGAAAGATTTCCACTGGGGGGCTTAAATCGATTTTACGTGGCCACAATCCTCGCCCTTACTTCCGTCGCGATTTAGACAAAAAATTTGTTCAGTCCGCATGAAGGCCTCCTAACTCAGCAGTGCAACATCTCCGTGAACACAAAAAATCAAAGAACCACAGAGGTGAGACAACGGTGAGGACTCGAGAGCAAGAAACCACTGAAATGCTGGAGCAAAAGAAAACCAACAGTTAGACTCCGATGGGCCCGACCAGAGACAGAGCATCAGGCACCAACCAACATTACCAAGAATTAGATCTCTCTAGTTCTCAATAAGCCTTTACGTTGGAGCCGTCATAGAATCTGAGGCCTGACCCACCGGCGTGCAATTAAAGAGGGAAGCAAAGTTGCCAACCGTGATTGGGTTAACTACCATGCATGCAGTCTGTCGTATAACATCCATGTTGTACCCAATCTTTTTATATCGAAGTATGATTTTACGAAATTGGGTGCTGAAGTCATTGCGGTTATATATTTTTCTGAATTTATATACTAAGTCACCATAAAATTCGGGTTCCGATAGACCTTGTTGCAGAAGAGATTTAAATCCAATATTGAATTTTGAAATTAAATCAGAATGGCGTCTATAAAATTTTGAAAATGCTTTGCGTAGTTTATTGTACCGATAACCCTGATTTAGGAGTTTAGCCGTTAATAATTTATTACGAGTGTTGAAGTCAGTTACATGACTACACACTCTAGCAAATCAAATCAATTGCGAAATATAAACGCCATAGAATGGCGCACGAGGAACATCACCATCCAAAAAAGGAAAATTTACAATCTCAAAATCAAAGTCATCGCGTTTATCATAAATTTTGCACGAAACAAACCCATCTACAATAGATAGATGTAAATCCAAAAACGGGGCTTCGGTATCAGAAGAATTTGCTTTATTTAATTGAAGTTCTGGGGGGTAAATCTGACTGATCAAACCATCGAAATAGGTATTATCAATATTTAATAAATCATCTAAATATCTAGAAGTGGAGCTAAAAGCTTCAATAATTTCAGACTGGTTATCAATTGAAAGCGACAACATGAAGTCTCTTTCATAACAATACAAGAACAGATCAGCCACAAGAGGTGCGCAATTCGTACCCATCGGAATACCCACAATTTGTCTAAATAACTTAGTACCGAATCTAATATAAATATTGTCAAGTAGAAAGGTGAGGGCATCACACACTTTCTGACATGACCAAAGTGTATAATTCTTATGCTCTTAAGAAGTGAAAAATGCATTTCTGACATTACATGCAAGATAGAGAGAATCTTCTCTGTGAAAAGCCCATTCAATTAAATCATTAAGCTTTTCTTTTATAAGATTATGAGGAAGTGTAGTGTAAAGAGTGGAAAAATCGTAAGTAGACAGACTTGAAGCACGAAAATGTCTGGATTCCAATTTATTTAAAACCTCATTCGAATTTTTTATAGACCAAAACAGATTTCTTCCTGATCTCTCAAAGACTTTATCACAATATTTAATCACATGCGTTTTAATAGCAGTAAGACAGGAAGTTAATAATTAAGAAAGTTCAGTGGTAGTGCAAGAGCTAGAATTTGCAATAAACCGTGCTTTGTAATGTCTTTTATGAAGTTTTGGTAGCCAGTATAGCTTAGGAAGCTTGTCTTGGCCTTCGGTAACAAGCAAGGAACTCATTTTTTATTTTATTTGTTATCTATGAAAGAGCATAAAAACAAATCAAAATGTCGTCTGCTCTAGAATGAAGGGTAAAATTGAAGTTGCATATTTTTCACTTCTGACAGGAACCTATGGACTACCCAAACCCTGGTATTTTCCGTTTACCAAGTCATACTGGTGTGATGGGTATACTGAAACTGAAGCATGTAGTGTGAAACAGTTGTTTGGTATAAAGAAGAAGAGAAAATACTTCCTCCTAGATGACACAGATCAGGATTCTGGTAGTTCCTTTGCCGGTAAGAATGTAAAGCATTAAGTGGAATGGATAGACCTGGCACATTTTCCGCCATTTTTCAACAGGAGACAACTTTTGGAACTTCCTGTTCCCTTTTCTATAAGCCCTGTCCCACGGAAAACGGGGTAAACTCGTTAAGGAAAGAATTTGCTCCTCAGGAGCATATTCTTTCCTTTAAGAGTTTACCCGGATTGACACGGGAAACAAAAATACATTTGCAGGAGTTACCTCCCCTGAAGGTGTATTCATTCCCCTTAAGTGGAATGGATACACATGACATGTTTTCTACTAATTTTGACAACATGGACAACTTTCGTAACTTCCAGTTCAAGAGTAGATCCCTTAAGGGATATTTCTGGATCAGAATTTTATTCAAGAAAATTATCTATTTTGACCAGAATTCATGTGAACCTTTAACAGTCTCATTTAGAAATTTAAGCACAGTTAATTAATAACCTACATTTTGGCCTGAGATTTTCCTCCCATTCGACAAATCTGGGTGAGACATGTTCAGCAAAATTAGGACAAATCTCCAAATCTCTCAAGAGAAAAATTCCTGTCCTTTTTTAGAAGAGCCTTGAATAAAATTCTGATCCAGAAATATCCCTTAAGGGATCTACTCTTAAGATAAGAACTTGCTCCCATCCTTTAACCTTTACTACTCTCTGGGCTAATTCAGCAGCCGACAAAATGTTGATATTCTCCTCTGGAGACAATCCGCATGAAATGTCACATCTTGTTTTCTGGAAAAGAAAGAAAATATTTCAAAATGTCCTCTGCCAGAAATATATCCAGCATGCAGAGAGTTTATCGTAGACCCCTATTAATAACATGCAAAATATTTTTGAAGTTGTCGCCCCTGAAGGTTAGTCCATTCCCGTTAAATCTCAGTGTGCCACAGATTATTTTGTTAACCTTCCTGTACTTTGTGCAACTGCCTTGTAACCAGTTCGGAATATTGAGATGCCATCACCTTATACATCTTGATCAGATTGAATGTTAATGTGCCAAACAAAATGTGCCTGCAGAAAGACAAATTAGTAGTGTCAGATCAATAGCGCAGTGGTTAACGCTTCCGACTTATGATCGAGAGGTTGTGCGTTCGAATCCGGCCAGCGGTATCGAGGTGTGTCCCTGGGCAAGACACGTAATGACACTGCCCCACTCCACCAAGGTGTAAATGGGTAGCAGTGGTGTAAAAGCCACTGCCTCTCTCTCGTGAGCGCGTGAAAATACCCGGAATGAGTGTTCAAGAGCGATTCAATAAGTTTGAAGATTTCATTGCAATCGAAATAAAATAAATTAGTATAAACTAAATTAGTAGTGCAGAGTCAATTACCTGTTAATTTATCAAATAAAATTCTGCTAGCAGAAAAGCAACCAGTGTAGAGTTTAATTTCTGTCAATGTTTCAAACAAAGTTCTACTCGGGGATTTGCAAACAGTGCAGAATTAACTTCCTGTGTATTATCAAATACAATTCTGCTTGTAGAATAGCAAACAGTGCAACGTTAACTATTGGTTCCTAAGCCATTCAAAGTTCTGCTTGGTGAATGGCAAACAGTCCAAAGTTAAATATTAAATATATGTCAAAGGAAGATCTGTTTGGGGAGTGTCAAACAGTGCAAAGTTGCCTATTTGTTCATATTTTAAACAAAGATCTGCTTGGGGAATAGCTAATAGTGCAGAGCTAGCTAAAAGTAAATGTGCCAAACAAAAATCTGCTCAATGGCTCTAAACGTCATTTACGTCCGTAGTTTTGATTTTTTTTTCACGTTAGGTAACAACTCACATTTTGAAGAGGAGCCAACAGGTATTCAAGTTGGAGTAAAAATGAAGGATTTAACAAAGGTGAGTAGACTCTTACAGATTAGAAATTTTTAGGTTTCCTTCAGCTAGGCTACTTACATTTTAGCAAAAAATATCAGTATACAGCGAAAGTTTCAAGGCTGGAACACCAGTATCTCATTTACCACAGCTGTTTAGAACTCGTTTTTGAGCCCCTAGGAAAAGGTCCTATACATGCAGATATAAATGAGCCGGGGCACATCATTTCTTACAATTTACATGTGCGCCAAGCGAAGAATCACATCAGCTTGCGCATCCATATAGCCTTACCAGAGACTTCTCTTGCTGCAAGAAGGAGCATTAGGCCCTTAGGTATCCTTAGAGCGTACCGGCCCCGATAGCTCAGTTGGTAGAGTGTCCGCTCCGGGGAACGGGAGGTCACGGGTTCGATCCCGGGCAGCGACATACTAAAGTCGTTAACAATGGTACTAGCTGCTCCTCGCTTGGCACTCAGATTTACGGGGTAGAGCTAGGACTGGTCGACCCAGTTTCAGGATAATGTGACTGGGTTTGGTATCATGTAATGTGTCTGGGACATGATACTTCAGTGAGACAGCACCATAAAAGTGAGCATTGAGCTCCCTGTCGCAACCAGACACCGTCGTGATATGACTGAAGAATTGTTGAAAGCGACGTTAAACCTGAATTTCATCACACAAATCCTTAGAACGCACAGCGAAGACTCTGATAAGACTGCGCGGATGCGCAGGCTGTTCTGAGTCTTCGTTTGGCACACATGGCTTATTGTAGGTTTTGTCGTGCTCTGGCTCATTAATATATTTGGGATAATTTTGGGTGAATTTTCTTACTTCATCGTGAAAATGTATGTTTTTAGCTCACCTGTCACGTAGTGACGAGGTGAGCTTTTGGGATCACTTTTTGTCCGGCGTCCGTCGTGCGTGTGTGCGTGTGTGCGTCAGTGCGTGTGTGCGTGCGTAAACTTTTTCTACAAATGACATCTCCTCCTAAACCACTGATCGGATTTTAACCAAATTTCACAGGAATGATCCTTAGGTGGTCCCCTTTCAAAGTTGTTCAAATGGTTCCGTTCCATTGCACATCTAGGTCACAGGAGCTAAAAATAGATTTTTAAAATGAAAACTTTAAAAATCTTCTTCTCTGAAACCAAAAGGCCCAGGTCTTCGATATTTGGTATGAAGCTTCATCTAGTGGACCTCTACCAAGATTGTTCAAATTATGGCCCTTGGGCAAGAAATGCCCCCGCCCCGGGGCCTTTGGGTTTACATAGGCTTATATGGGGAAAATCTTTTAAAAATCTTCTTCTCTGAAACCACAAGGCCCAGGTCTTTAATATTTGGTGTGAAGCTTCACCTAGTGGACCTCTACCAAGATTGTTAAAATTATAGCCCTAGGGCCAAAACTGCCCCCGCCCCGGGGGCCTTTGGATTTACATAGGCTGTACAGGGAAAATCTTTAAAAATCTTCTTCTCTGAAAATGCAAGGCTCAGATCTTTGATATTTGGTGTGAAGCTTCATCTAGTGGACCTCTATATGATTATTCAAATTATAGCCCTGGGGCTAAAAATGCCCCTGCCCCAGGGGCCTTTGGTTTTACATAGGCTTATATAGGGAAAATCTTTAAAATATTCTTCTCTGAAACCGAAAGGCCCAGGTCTTCAATATTTGGTATGAAGCTTCATCTGGTGGACCTCTACCAAGATTGTTCAAATTATGGCCCTTGGGCCAGAAATGCCCCCGCCCCGGGGGCCTTTGGGTTTACATAGGCTTATATAGGGAAAATATTTTAAAAATCTTCTTCTCTGAAACCACAAGGCCCAGGTCTTTGATATTTGGTGTGAAGCTTCACCTAGTGGACCTCTACCAAGACTGTTCAAATTATAGCCCTAGGGCCAAAACTGCCCCCGCCCCGGGGGCCTTTGGTTTTACATAGGCTTTACAGGGAAAATCTTTAAAAATCTTCTTCTCTGAAACTGCAAGGCTCAGATCTTTGATATATAGTGTGAAGCTTCATCTAGTGGACCTCTACTTAGATTGTTCAAATTATAGCCCTGGGGCTAAAAATGCCCCTGCCCCTGGGGCCTTTGGTTTTACAAAGGCTTATATAGGGAAAATCTTTAAAATATTCTTCTCTGAAACCGAAAGGCCCAGGTCTTCTATATTTGGTATGAAGCTTCATCTGGTGGACCTCTACCAAGATTGTTCAAATTATGGCCCTTGGGCCAGAAATGCCCCCGCCCCGGGGTCCTTTGGGTTTACATAGGCTTGTATAGGGAAAATCTTTAAAAATCTTCTTCTCTGAAACCACAAGGCCCAGGTCTTTGATATTTGGTGTGAAGTTTCACCTAGTGGACCTCTACCAAGATTGTTCAAATTATAGCCCCGGAGCCAAAAATGCCCCCACCTTGGGGGCCTTTGGTTTTACACAGGCTTATACAGGGAAAATCTTTAAAAATCTTCTTCTCTGAAACCGCAAGGCTCAGATCTTTGATATTTGGTGTGATGCTTCATCTAGTGGACCTCTACCAAGATTGTTCAAATTATAGCCCTTGGGCCACAAATGCCCCATCCCTGGGGCCCTTTGGTTTTTCATAGGCTTATATAGGGAAAATATTTAAAAATCTTCTTCTCTGAAACCACAAGACTCAGGTCTTTGATATTTGGTTTGAAGCTTCACCTAGTATAGCCCTTGAGCCAAGAATGTACTAGAGACACTGATTCTCAGGTGAGCGATTCAGGGCCCTCTGGGCCCTCTTGTTTGTATGCTCATTTGAATTGCCTAGATGAAGTGATCCAAATGAGTTAACACTGCATTCCTTTATTCAAAAAAAATATCCCTTTTATGACTTCTGATCTAGTGCTATTAGTAAACGTCAGTGGCTCAAACTACCAATGCCTTGAGCAAATTTTCAGGTTGTGAAAAAGTATTCGAGGCATTGGAGTTCGACCATACGTAACCTTTCCAAGGCAGTTCTTCTGTTGTGGTTTACATGTATTTTGTTATGGTTTGTTTTTGAGTGTGTGTACCCCTTATATATTTTTGTTTTTGGACAGTCGGTTGGCCATTTTGTGGCAAAGTAACTGTCCTTTTGGCTTTCTGCTATTTATGTTTCCATTAGGGTCTAGTTATTTAATGTTTGTGCTTCTTTCTCTTTGTTGTCTCTGTTAGGTGGTGTGGGTTAATTGTATCTATTCCTGATCATTGCCTTCACTTCTATTTAACTTCATTGAATGGTTACATTTCCGCGTAACGTTAACTGACACCTTCATTAACTTAGAAAAACTGCAACCTGAAACCTAGGGTATCTTTTAGGCCTTGAACAAATGGACCTTGAAACCTAGGACACCTTCTTAAGCTTTAAACAACTGCCCCCCCCCCGAAACATAGGGCACCTTTATATGCTTTAAACAACGGCACCCTGAAACCTACGACCACTTTATAAGCTTAAAACAACCGGGCTTTGAAACCTAGGGTACCTTTATACACTTTGAACAGCTGCACCCTGAAGCCTAGGTCACATTTATAAGCTTTGAACAACTGCACCCTAAACCTAGGGCACCTTTAAATGCTTTAAACAGCTGGGCCTTGAAACCTAGGGCACATTTATAAGCTTTGAACAAGTGCATCCTGAAACATAGGGCACCTTATTTGCCTTGGATAACTGGGCACTGAAATCCATGTTTTCTTCATAAAACTTGAACAACTGGGCTTTGAAACAGATGACACCTTTATAAGCATTGAACAACTGGGCCCTAAACCAATGCCACTCCATTATCCTTGAAAAATGGGCCATTAAGCCTAGGACATCTGCATAAACCTGAAACAACTGGGTTCTGAAACAAAAAGGCATCTTTACAGGCTACGACAAATTCGGCCCTGAAACATTAGGCTTCTTCATAAGCCTTGAAAAACTTAGCTATGAGACCTGTAGCATCTTTTTAAACTTGAACAACTCGGCCCTGAAACCTATAGTATATTCATAAGCCTTGAACAACTTGGCAATGAAACCTAGAGCATCTTTATAAGCCTTGAACGCATGACCCTGAAACCTAGACATCTTCATAAGCCTCGAACAACTTGACCCTGAAATCTAGGGCACATTCATTATCTTTGAACAACTGGGCTATGAAACCTAGGGCATCTTCATAAGCTTTGAATAACTGTGACCAAAAACCTAAGGCATGTTTATAAGCTTTGAACAACCGGGCCCTGAAACCTAGGACACCATCGTAAGTGATAATCAGCTGGGCCGAGAAACAACTGCGACTTAAAACCAAGGTAGTCAATCTTGCAAAGAAATAATCAGCCTGCGTTGGAATATAAAAATGTATGAGCAGAACAAGTAGCATTCTCGTGTAAGATGAGCATGAAAAAAACGGTCTATAATCTTTGGGACCTAGTCAATTTCTGGCCGAAGAATTTGCACTGGTCTGACTAACTGCTTATTTATAAGCCTGTCCAGGAAAAGTGTGATTAGGTTTATGACCAGCTTGATATGGCCTCAGTGTTTACTTGAAGACTCAAAAATAGCTGCCAGTAAGGATGTATGACAAAAATAATTTTGGATTATTTTTTCTTACTTCTCCATAGAAACACACGTTGTCGGTACTTGTTAGAATCGCCTCATTGAGGCGATTCTAACAAGTACTGATAACAGGTTTCTAACCTGAAATAAGGAAAATTATCCCTTAATTATCCTTTTACACATGTTTATTGGGAGCTATGCTCAAATCAGTCTGCGGACATACTCACTCAGAAGACATCGTTCCTTGTCTTCACAACGAAGCTTTTGGTCAATAAACATCCATCTTGTACACAGAGAAGACTCAACTGCACGGATGCACAGGTAGATTTTTGCTGGACACAAATGGGCCCAGATGTGCTTTGTCGTCAGTCTGGCATCATGAGGCTCGCCGGACAATGGTCCCGAGGGATGGTTTTTTCTATAAACCCCTCACGCCCAAGTAAAACTCTTTTTCTTGCATATCTTTATTTCTGAGAATGGAGTTTTCATAATACAGTTTCTTTGATTGTTGACGTCCGCCATAGTTTGATGACTATAATGAGGCATTTTTGACATCACTGTTTTTGGCAGTGACGTCAAACTTAAGGGTGGCGTGTGTGAAGTCCTATTCAACTAGTGCACATGGAAAAACATACAACTCCTCGCTTTCTTATGCTTTCCCTTGGTAGGATATCCTTGATAGGATAAGAATTTCCATCTCAGGGTTGAATCTTGGATTTCCTAAGTTGTTGTACAAGAATGTTTTACTTGGGCGTAGAAAAATCCATCCCTCGGGATCACTCTCCGGCATCACTCGGCAAGCTTCGTGATGCAAGACATTGACGACACAGCACATCTGGGCCCATTTGTTCAGCGCATTCTAAGCTTAATGAGCTCCTGCTAATGTTCTTGAGCATTTGCAGAAACTACTCACATTTTAATTCAGCAAAAATAGTAGCACATTTGACACATAATAATATCGATATGTTAGCTAATAACATTGTTCGTTTTGAACAACTCCGTACCCTGGTGTTTTGGTCATTTTTGTGCATTTCACTTGTGACGAAACTGATGGCTCAATACCATTTCTTACATGCTTTTCAATGAATGATAGAGATTTATCAGTGAAATATAAATCGATATTTTCACTGTTTCAAACAGTGAAAATACGATTTTTTATTTTTCACTGTTTGGGACTACTTTTTTCTTCAAATCTAACTCTAATTTCAATTTTATATTTGTCAGATAACTGAAAAATACTGAAATGTGTTCTAATTGACGCATAGCCCGTTCATGTGTGACGGGGACGTTACTGACGTCATTTATGACGCTGACGTCACGTCTTTTGTCGGGCGACGTTAGACTTGCCAGCAACTTCTTTGGAAAGCTACTCACTCAATTATTTCATTAATCATTCATAATAATACCATCCCAGGCCATTTCTCAGGTGCAAACTTTCAGTTTACACCCAATAGTATACCCACTAAACACGATGGACACCACTAAATTGACGCGAAACGAACAGGAACAAAGATACTTTTCTCCGAATGTGAGCGACACCATTAAAGATGCTAAATATTGCCTTTTGAAGCATGTAAGAAACAGAAAATTTGATTTTTTTAGTGCAAGATCAAATTTTATTTCACTCATGAACACCAAAACTGCTATTTTCACTCGTGGCTACGCCACTCGTGAAAATAACAGTTTTGGTGTTCATTCGATGTAATAAAATTCGATCTTACACTGAAAAAATCAAATATCCTCTATGTACATATACTAAGTATTTTCTTTAACGGGCCTCCGTGGCCTAGTGGATAAGAGCGCTGACTCTTAGTCATTAGGTCTCTCACCGCCGTAGGTTCGAGCCTCGCTCGGGCCACGTGTGAGACGCCAAGTTCTGCAACGGAAGGTCAGGTGGTTTTTCTCCGGGTACTCCGGTTTTCGCCCACCTCTGATTAACGATCGGCTCGATATGAGTGAAATAATCTTGAAAGGGCCGTAAAACCCAAAACCAAAAGTATTTTCTTTACAGATATTCGACTCGAGCAAACCACCAGCGTTAAATAAACTGAACCTGACATTATATGAGGGACAAATAACATCTTTCTTGGGCCACAATGGTGCAGGAAAAACAACAACAATGTAAGTTTTTTCTGAAAAGGGTCCATTTTTGTTAGGGGAATGGAAACACCTGTAGGGGAGGAAACTCTTTCAAAGCTGTATTCGTCTTCCAGATCATTCGGGGTCTACCCTTAAAGTATTTGCTCCTTTCCTTTTAGAATAGACCTCATGTTTAGAGGGGTTTGGTTACAAAAATGCCAACTTAAAGCCACCAAAATCGTCTCCATCATCACGAAAGCATGCCTATATGATTTTGATCCCCATCAAACCCCATTTTATATAGTAAAACTTGAGTTTACAGGGGAATACATTTGTTTTCTTTTTTCTGATCAAAACAGAGATTTGATCGAGGTGGTTCTAACGAGTACCCACTATCTATATTGAGAGCAGAAATATGAAATTGTTCAATACACATGTATAGGTGTGTTTTTGTTATGATTGCAAGATGTAGTAAAAATAAGTTCTTCTGAAAAAAAAAACCCCTATTTACTTAAGCAAAGCACTGGCAGCACTGGCGGGTCGATTGTCTCTGAGAGTTGGCTGGGCAAACAGTCCCCAACTGAGACTTGGACTGTTTCATTTAACCCTAAATTCCAGTATTTCAGCATTACGAAAGCACGCCTATACAAATAAAAATTAAAATTTTCACATGAAACATTCTGCTCAAAATATAGATTTTGGGTAATCGTTAGAACCGTCTAACGAGTACCCACAATCTATATCTTAGAGCAGAAATAAGAAAAAAATATGATCGAGGCGGTTTCAACGAGTACCCGAAATCTATATCTTAGAGCAGAAATAAGAAAAATAAGATTTACCACTGCAAACCCCAGTTTTACTATATAAAAATTGGGTTCGAGGGGGTCAAAATTATATAAGCGTGTTTTCGTGATGGGTACACATCATTCAGCAGTATCTTATCTGGATTTACACCATTTGCTAATGTCCAGTTACATGAGCTAGTACAGATTTTTTACAGATAAAGAAGCTTTTTACACTGCACTTTAAGTCACATGGACAATAATGGCATGTCTGTAACTACCTTGATTTCGCACAGTTGCTGTTTGTGCGGTCAGTGATAGTCGTGTGGTTTTCAGCAATCTAGCTCAGATTCAGTTAGTAATTTTGGGTCTATCAGTTCAACAAGTCCGTGCAATGAATACCCCTCTAGACCCCACTTTATATAGAGAAAAGTTGGTCTTATGGGGTGTACGTTATTTCCTATTTTCTTCTCCAAGGCATAGGTTGTAGGTACACGTTAGAACCGCCTCATGGCGGTTCTTAAGAGCACCCACACTTTATGTTTGGAGTCTAAATAAGGAAAATATCGTAAAATGTATTCAGAAAATTAACCATTTTTTGAGATATGAAAGAATGCATTATGTCACACGGGTGTATTTTTACTGTTGTCAGTTGACTAGATTGATAAACAATCATCTTAATCGATAAGCAATCGACCCAACCAACCTGTGTTAGCCCTATGTTTTCTATTGGAATTCTTTTATTTTTTTACAAAACCCGCTTAAAATCGTAATACAGTGAACGAAATCTTACACTCTAGGTCAATCCGAATAGAATTACATTAAACTAGCTGAAGTCTAATTTTACAGATCTCATATGAAATGACCCCTCAAATAAAATCCACTTTTTAGATAAGCAAAAGACAAGAAAGGTCAGAAGCCTCTGTGGTGTAGTGGCTTAGCAACTCCCCTCATAACACAGGGGTCGTGGGTTCCATCCCTGGCTTCTCCAGACTTTCTGATGAGTCTTGCATTCCCCTACAAACCGAGGTCCCGTCTCCATATGAACTTAGTTGTTGGTGGAACATAACACCTAAACACACACAAACGCACGCAAACGCACGCAGGCTCGCAGAGAGAGAGAGAGAGAGAGAGAGAGAGAGAGAGAGAGAGAGAGAGAGAGAGAGAGAGAGGTCATAGGAACAGTGAATACCCTAATCGGACTACATTTTTCAGAGGGCAGTAAATTTTCTATAATACATGTATGATAAATGGCTTTATGTGAGTAAAGTTGTTAAGCTAAATGTCAGCCAATGAAAAGTGATATTACATAATGACATAAGGTGTCCAACTGAATATTTACACTCTCGGTGCATTTACAGAAAAAAAAACTAGTTGACTGTTTGGATATAATGCTGTTCATATTTCATTGAATACATTGACTCACGCAGTGCCACATAATCATCAAAATAGACCATGGTTTTCTCCAGCATGATTGGGTGATGGTGATATATTTAAATATGCCACACCCACTACTCATTATCAACCAATCAGATTATTTGATGCAAATTATTGTGACAAATTCATAAACCGTATGACAAACAATGAAGATCCTGATCAGATGGATTCAGAAGCCATCTGATCTGTATCTGCATTGTTTGGAAGATAAGACATATCTGGGCTCAGCAGCACAAGGGTTAAAATGTCAACTATGCTGTTGAAATAATTGGAAAACTATGTGGAGCCGTTTTCTTGGATGAAAAATAATGTAAATATAATTAATGAAGCTATTTTAGTTAACGTCCATCAAAGTACATACTTGAACAACACTGGGTCACAGGCAAAGTATAAGTGAATCTTGGCGGGCATGAACTTCATTGGGTCAGAAGAAAAGGGTAAGTAAACCCCAGAGGAAAAATTACCTTAATTTTTTAAATCTACTATCACAGATATTTGGCATTATCCAATAAGATATTGTTTTTCAATTCCATTGCACTAGAAATTTGGTTTGATATGTTGTTTGTGCTTTAAACTCATACATGATGTATCTCTTTTTTTATCACAGGTCTCTGCTTACCGGACTTTACCCAGCTACATCAGGAAGTGCTTGTATCTATGGCAACAACATTTCTAGAGACATGGAAGTAATAAGGCAGAGCTTAGGAATTTGTCCACAGCATAATGTGCTCTTTGACAAGTAAGCAGCTCTTTTGAATATCTGACTGTTGTTGAGACAATAAATCCTTTTGTCTCTGTCTGCCTGGCTTTCAATAGCATTACGAAAACACGCCTATACAAATTTATTGCAACCTTTATCTCCGAAAAATGAAAAATTCTTATTTCTGCTCGAAAAATAGTTTGTCGGTACTCGTTGTGAAGTGCCTCGATGAGGTGCTTCTAACGAGTACCCACAAACTATATTTTAGAGCAGAAATTAGGAAATTAAGGTGTTCCTCTGCAAACCCCAGTTTTACTGTATTAAAGTGGGGCTCAGGAGGGTCAAAATTATATAGGCGTGTTTTCGTGATGGTCAGTCTATGTTCAAGTAAGGATACGTATTTTCCAAATTTTACCATTCTTGGTAATGTTGGTTGGTGCCTGATGCTCTGTCTCTGGTCGGGCCCATCGGAGTCTAACTGTTGGTTTTCTTTTGTTCCAGCATTTCAGTGATTTCTTGCTGTCGAGTCCTCACCGTTGTCTCACCTCTGTGGTTCTTTGATTTTTTTGTGTTCACGGAGATGTTGCACTGTTGAGTTAGGAGGCCTTCATGCGGACTAAACAAATTATTTGTCTAAATCGCGACGGAAGTAAGGGCGAGGATTGTGGCCACGTAAAATCGATTTAAGCCCCCCAGTGGAAATCTTTCCACTGACCGTTCCAAGGCGGTTTTTCTGTGGCGGTTTATTTATGGTGTTGTTTGTTACTTACTGTGTGTATCACTTGTGTCTTTTTATTTTGGATGGCCATATGGCAATTTTGTGGGAAAGTAACTGTCCTTATGGCCTTCCTTTGTTTAGGTTTCCATTATGGAATGGTCGCTTAATGTTTGTGTGTCTTTCCCTTTGGTGTCTTTGATGGGTGGAGTAAGTTAATTGTATCGATTCCTGATCTTTGTTTTACTTCTACTTTATTATGTTTGTCAAATGTGTATGGAACTCAGATGCTCTGACCTTTATTGAAAAGATCTTCAAAGAAATGATCCTGTACCCAATATTTTATTTTCAAAATTTCATAAGCTACATATCCTGTTTTCCAGAGTTATTCTAACTTGCATATTATTCCCCTACATCTACATGGTTATTATGTCATGCAATATGAATTATTTACTTTATGGTTGAAGATAATGTTTTAGGGCTGCACTGATGCATTACTATAAAATGAAATTTCCAATAGCCAAACAGCCTTTATCTCTTTATTGTCTTTTCAGACTAACTGTGGAAGAGCACCTTTGGTTCTATGCCAGACTAAAAGGTAAAAGGACAAAAGACATTGCCATTGAAACAAATATGTAAGTATCATAAAATACTTGAATAGAGTAAATTAATTTTTATCCCGCTGAATAAATTAATTTAGTCCCACCCATTGCTGACTATCAACCGATCAAATTACCTGGTATAATGTACTCATATTTGTTCTATTCACAAACTGCATGACAAACAGGGTTGATCCTGATCAGATGGCTTCTTCCGAGCCATCTGATCTGCATCTACACTTTGCAAAGGTAGGGCTTTTCATGTTCTGCAGGATAAGGTTTGAAGTTTTTGTACATCTGTACAAAGAACAAAGAGTTAAAGTTGTTCTCATGGCATAAGTGTCTACATCCATGTTTTTGTGTCTGTACCTACGTTGGCCAGGACCTCCAGGTCTATTTCCATGCAATTAGGGGATAACTGTATTAAAAATTCTTATTTGGGGAGGTAAATCGGCGGTTATACGGTCGGAAATTTCGTTTTACGCCAACGCGTTATCCCCATTCTAATGCACTTATTCGGTTGTTTTATTGAAATCTGTACTATTTTGCACGGCAAGCACAGTGAGCTGCATAAAAATAAATGCCAGCCAATAAAAAGCGACGTCACATGATGACGTTGGGTTTCCGACAGTTTATTGCAGAATATACTGTCGCAAATTTTTTACGTAATCCAATCAAACGTCATATTACATACGCAGGTGCATTAGAATACATGTTTTGTGTTTCTTTCGCATCCTGAAGCCTAGAAATCATGTGTTTATAATGTTGGTGAAAACAGGTAAATATTTCCTTTTTCAAGGCTCACCGGGCTTGACAATATTGATTTTTAGCTCACCTGTCACGAAGTGACAAGGTGAGCTTTTGTGATCACTTTTCGTCCGTCGTCCGTCGTCAGTGCGTGCGTGCGTGTGTGTGTGTGTGTGTGTGCGTAAACTTTTTCTTCAAATGACATCTCCTCCTTAACCACTGATCAGATTTTGACCAAACTTCACAGCAATGATCCTTAGGTGGTCCCCTTTCAAAATTGTTCAAATGGTTCTGGTCCATTGCACATCTAGGTCACAGGAGCTAAAAATAGATTTTTAAAACAAAAACTTTAAAAATCTTCTTCTCTGAAACTGCAAGGCCCAGGTGTTTGATATTTGGTATGAAGCTTCATCTGGAGAACCTCTACCAAGATTCTTCAAATTATAGCCCTGGGGGCCAAAATGCCCCCGCCCCGGGGGCCTTTGGTTTTACATAGGCTTATATAGGGAAAATCATTAAAAAATCTTCTTCTCTGAAACCACAAGGCCCAGGTCTTTAATATTTGGTGTGAAGCTTTACCTGGTGGACCTCTGCTAAGATTGTTCAAATTATAGCCTTGGGGCCAAAACTGCCCCCGCCCCGGAAGGCCTTTGGTTTTACATAGGCTTATACAGGGAAAATCTTTAAAAATCTTCTTCTCTGAAACCGCAAGGCCCAGATCTTTGATATTTGATGTGAAGCTTCATCTAGTGGACCTCTACCAAGATTGTTCAAATTATAGCCCTGGGGGCCAAAATGCCCCCGCCCCGGGGGCCTATGGTTTTACATAGGCTTATAAAATCATTAAAAAATCTTCTTCTCTGAAACCGCAAGGCCCAGATCTTTGATATTTGGATTGAAGCTTCATCTAGTGGACCTTTACCAAGATTGTTCAAATTATAGCCCTGGTGGCCAAATGCCCCCGCCCCAGGGGCCTATGGTTTTACATAGGCTTATATAGGGAAAATCATTAAAAATCTTCTTCTCTGAAACCGCAAGGCCCAGATCTCTGATATTTGGTGTGAAGCTTCATCTAGTGGACCTCTACCAAAATTGTTCAAATTATAGCCCTGGGGGCCAAAAATACCCCCGCCCTGGGGGCCATTGTTATTGCATAGGCTTATACAGGGAAAAGCTTTAAAAATCTTCTTCTCTAAAACCGAAAGGCCCAGATCTTTGATATTTGGTGTGAAGCTTCATGTAGTGGACCTCTACCAAGATTGTTCAAATTATAGCCCTGGGGGCCAAAATGCCCCCGCCCCAGGGGCCTATTGTTTTACATAGGCTTATATAGGGAAAATCATTAAAAAATACTCTCCTCTGAAACCGCAAGGCCTAGATCTTTGATATTTGGTGTGAAGCTTCATCTAGTGGACCTTTACCAAGATTGTTCAAATTATAGCCCTGGTGGCCAAAATGCCCCCGCCCCAGGGGCCTATGGTTTAACATAGGCTTTTACAGGGAAAAGCTTTAAAAACCTTCTTCTCTGAAACCGCAAGGCCCAGATCTTTGATATTTGGTGTGAAGCTTCATCTAGTTGACCTCTACCAAGATTGTTCAAATTATAGCCCTGGGGGCCAAAAATGCCTCGCCCTGGTGGCCATTGTTATTACATAGGCTTATACAGGGAAAAGCTTTAAAAATCTTCTTCTCTGAAACCGAAAGGCCCAGATCTTTGATATTTGGTGTGAAGCTTCATGTAGTGGACCTTTACCAAGATTGTTCAAATTATAGCCTTGGGGCCAAAAATGTCCCCGCCCCGGGGGCCTATGGTTTTACATAGGCTTATATAGGGAAAATCATTAAAAAATCTTCTTCTCTGAAACAACAAGGCCCAGGTCTTAAATATTTGGTGTGAAGCTTCACCTGGTGGACCTTAACTAAGATTGTTCAAATTATAGCCTTGGGGCCAAAAATGTCCCCGCCCCGGGGGCCTATGGTTGTTCATAGGCTTATACAGGGAAAATCTTTAAAAATCTTCTTCTCTGAAACCACAAGGCCCAGATCTTTGATATTTGGTGTGAAGCTACATCTAGTGGACCTCTTTCAAGATTGTGCAAATTATAGCCCTTGGGCCATTTTCTGGGGCCGAAAATGGCCCCACCCTTGCACCCTTTGGTTTTTCATAGCCTTATATAGTGAAACCTTTAAAAATCTTCTTCTCTGAAACCACAAGGCCCAGGTCTTTGATATTTGGTATGAAGCTTCACCTAGTGGACCTCTACCAAGATTGTTCAAATTATAGCCCTGGGGCCAAAAATGCCCCCGCCCAGGGGGCCTTTGGTTTTACCGAAGCTTATGTATGGGAAATCTTTAAAACTTTTCTTCTCTGAAACCGCAAGGCCCAGGTCATTGATATTTGGTGTGAAGCTTAATCTAATGGACCTCTGCCAAGATTGTTAAAATTATAGCCCTGGGGCCAAAAATGCCCCCCACCCCTGGGGCCTTTGGTTTTACATAGGCTTATATAGGGAAAATCTTTAAAAATCTTCTCCTCTGAAACCGCAAGGCCCAAGTCTTTGATATTTGGTGTGAAGCTTCATCTAGTGGACCTCTATCAAGATTGTTCAAATTATAGCCCTGGGGCCAAAAATGCCCCTGCCCCCGAGGGCCTTTGGTTTTACATAGGCTTATATAGGGAAAATCTTTAAAAATCTTCTTCTCTGAAACTGCAAGGCCCAAGTCTTTGATATTTGGTGTGAAGCTTCTTCTAGTGGACCTCTATCAAGATTGTTCAAATTATAGCCCTGGGGCCAAAAATGCCCCTGCCCCGAGGGCCTTTGGTTTTACATAGGCTTATATAAGGAAAATCTTTAAAAATTTTCTTCTCTGAAACAACAAGGCCCAGGTCTTTGATATTTGGTATGAAGCTTCATCTAGTCGACCTCTACCAAGATTGTTCAAATTATAGCCCTAGGGCCAAAAATGCCCCCGCCCCTGGGCCCTTTTGTTTTACATAGGCTTTTATAGGGAAAATATTTAAAAATCTTCTCTGAAACCACAGGGCCCAGGTCTTTAATATTTGGTATGAAGCTTCATCTACTGGACCTCTACCAAGATTGTTCAGATTATAGCCCTGGGGCCAAAAAATGCCCCTGCCCCGGGGGCCTTTGGTTTTACATAGCTTAAATAGGGAAAATCTTTAAAAATCTTCTTCTCTGAAACTGCAAGGCCCAAGTCTTTGATATTTGGTGTGAAGCTTCATCTAGTGGACCTCTATCAAGATTATTCAGATTATAGCCCTTGGGCCAAAATTGCCCCTGCCCCGAGGGCCTTTGGTTTTACATAGGCTTATATAGGGAAAATCTTTAAAAATCTTCTTCTCTGAAACCACAAGGCCCAGGTCTTTGATATTTGGTATGAAGCTTCATCTAGTGGACCTCTACCAAGATTGTTCAAATTATAGCCCCAGAAAGAAAAATGACCCCGCTCGGGGGCCTTTGGTTTTACATAGGCTTATGTAGGGAAATTTTTTAAAAATCTTCTTCTCTGAAACCACAAGGCCAAGGTCTTTGATATTTGGTATGAAGCTTCATCTAGTCGACCTCTACCAAGATTGTTCAAATTATAGCTCTGGGGCCAAAAATGCCCCCGCCCCGGGGGCCTTTGGTTTTACTTAGGCTTATGTTGGGAAAATCTTTAAAAATCTTCTTCTCTGAAACCACAAAGCTCATGTCTTTGATATTTGGTGTGAAGCAACATCTAGTGGACTGCTATCAAGATTGTTCAAATTATAGCCCTAGGGCCAAAAATGCCCCCGCCCCGGGGCCCTTTGGTTTTACATGGGCTTATATAGGGAAAATCTTTAAAAATCTTCTATGAAACCCCAAGGCCCAGGTCTTCAACATTTACTAGGAAGCTACATCCAGCAGAATTCTACCAAGAGTGTTCAAATTTTTAGCCCTGGAGTCATAATTGGCCCTGCCCCCAGGCCCACATGATTTACATAGACTTACATAGGGAAACCTATAAAATCTTTTTCCCCGACTACCTAGGCCTAGGTGTTTGATATGAGGCTTCATCTTGTGGACCTCTAATAAGATTGTTCAGATTATAGCCCTAATGGGAAGAAACTGGTCCTGCCCTGGGGCCCACATGTTTTACATAGACTTCTTTTAGAAATACCTTTAAAATTCTTCTCAGAAATCACAGGGCTCAGGTCTTTGATATTTGGTGTGAAGCTTCATCTTGTGGACCTCTACCAAGGTTGTTCAAATTAAAGCCCAGGGGCTAAAATGGTCCTGCCTGAGGCCCACTTGTTACACTATGGATCAGGTGAGCGAACCCAGGGCCCTCTGGGCCCTCTTGTTTACTTTAATTGGGCGAAAATCGAAACCGCCAAAATGACGTTTACGAAGTTCTCAGGGTAACTACTGCCTATACCCTATCTTAAAGTTACAAACAAACCTATGCAAAAACAATAATAATTTGACGTCAGTAAAACGCAAATTTTGAGTTACGAACTCATGATCAAACTTATGAAAATCTTCGAGTTACGAAGTTTAGGGAAACGATAGCCATGTCTATTTAAGAAATAGATAAGCTCTTACTGTGATTTGTTGAGTAATAAATCACAGTTTGGAGGTCAGTTGTACGTAGATCAAATCACGGGCGCATGGGGCGTAATTTGTCTACTTACAAACTTACAACTGACTGAAAAACTGTGATTTATTACTGAACAAATCACAAATTAGAGCTGATCTATTTCGATTCTAACAGGCTGAAAATCAGCAATAATGCTGTTGTTTCCTTCAAATTCGCACACCTTTTTGCCATCGTTAAAAGAAATCCCGCTAAAATTATCGACTGAAACACATGCATTTATATCCTTCTCTAACATTTTCCATATGCGAATGTGACGTTACACCGTCTGACGTCAAGGAAATCGACTAGTGACGTCATAAATTGGCAGTTTTAAAGACGTCAGTCGTCACGCTCTTCCTTGCCGTGTTTTTTGTAGATTAAAACACAGTTATTTTCCTTTGCCTATATAGGCGGGCTGTGTTAGAATTCCATACAATACATGTTTGTACATATCCTGGAAGACGAGGGTTAGATAGAGAAATGACATTTTATTTCCAATTGCTTGTCTGGAAGAATGCAGTATGAAACATCGGTTGACACAGTGATTGGGGTTTAAGCTAAGACTTGCTGAAAAAAGGCGATTCTGAAGAAAGAGAAAAAAAGAAGAAAAAGAATCTGCAAATTCTTTCCTTCAAGAGAAGAGCCCTATTGGAAAAGGGGCAGGGGCAGCATAACTTTTTGAAAAAGAGATTTTCCACACTTCCTCAATTTCTTTTCACAGCGTACTGAAAGATATAAGTTGGACATAGAAACAATGCCAAATTCCTGGTTGCTTGTCGGGAGGAAAAAGGGCAGGGGTAGCAAAACTGATATTTTGAAAAAGAGTTGTTTCCCAAATTTAATCCACTTGCCTTAAGGAGATTTTCCACTTTTCCTTACTTTCTTTTCACAGTGTGCTGAAAGATATTAGTTTGACAGAGAAACGAGGCTACATTCCTGGTTGTTTGTCGGGAGGAATGCAGCGTAAACTCTCAGTTGCCATAGCATTTGTGGGTGGCTCAAAGACGGTGATATTGGACGAGCCAACATCAGGTGTGGATCCCTATTCTAGGAGGGCAATTTGGGACCTACTTGTCAAATATAAAAAAGGTAAAGGCTGTTTTGCTTCATATGATCCTCACCATAAGAAAACTTGTCACAGGGGTTTACGACCAGGGAATAAATTACGTGAAAAAGTCAGTATAATGAACACCCCTAAACCTCCACTTCATATAGAGAAAACTTGGGTTTACAGGGGTATACATTATTTTAATTATTTCTGCTCCAAGACATAGGTTTTGGGTACTCATGAGAACCGCATTACGGTCTAAAGAGCAATTACAGCCTATGTTTTCAGTTTAAATAAGTAAAAAAAATATCACGAATTTTCAACAGAAAAGTAACCATTTTGGAGATGTATCAAAAGCACTATGTCACACGAGTGTGATATCGTAATGCGTCCAGGAAATAAATGAACTGTCATACTCATCTTCACAGACTAGCAATAGTTTAGAACTTTTTGATTTAGAATCAATGAATTATATGGGCCCCGTCAAGCGATTTTGGTACTTATCGCCTATGCGAGCAGCGAAGGTTCAGGCGAGCCTGCGCATCCGCGCAGTCTCGCCAGAACCTTTGCTGCTCGCTCATACAAGCAGTGAATCAAGCGTAATCTTCAGACAGAAAGCCATATCCCTGGCCCCTCTGAATGGCTGGGCATGCGCAGTTAAAATTTGTCATGACGGAATGCTCGAAGACACAAATTCGCTTGGCAGGGCTCATATTATACAAGCAGCAAACACAAAGATGCTGATCAGACTGTATCGATGCGCAAGCTGATTTGCACTTTGTTGGTTGCAGTTGACAAAACAGTTTTTCATGGCGTGTCTCAAACAATTGTTAATGGAAGTATTTTCATGAATCTGTTGTGATGTTTAAAACGTATTGATAGACATTTTGATTCAACTTGTATAACCACACGTTATTTATTAATTTATAGAACAACAACAAGATTCTAATATATATTGTTTATTGAACAAGATTGCCAGTCAGGGACCAGCTCAGCTAAATATAGCAAATCATTGAAATGTATTTTGTTCTGGGCTAAGTGCTCTGTAACCCAGTAACAAGTTGCCAAAATTACATTATGTAATGGAACCAAAGGGCTAAGTGCTCTGTAACCCAGTAACAAGTTGCCAATATTACATATGTAATGGTTTTTGGGGTTGTCTCGGCGATTATTCAGAGAACGTCCGGATAGTTCTAGAAAGTAAGCCTGGAGACAAATTTTGGAGGAGCCATAGCAGGTGTTCAGAGAGATTCTGCAGTCAGTATCTCTAGAACGGTTGCTTGTGGCCCAGACGATGACAGATTTAGCTGAGAGGACGTAATATATTAAGATAATACCTTTTCTTGCAGAAGATTGGGTGTTCCTGTTTGCCCTACTGGTTAAATATTGTAAAATAGAAGTGAAGGCAATTTCAAATTGTAACTTACATGAGGATAAAACATGCATGTGATTAATTCGTTCTTTTATATCTCAAAAACTGATATTTTTCTGATGAAAAGTTATGCATTTCTTATGGTGGCTCCAAATATACGTTGTGGTGCTCATTAGAACCATCCCATTTAGGCAATTCTATCAAGTAACCACAGTAAGTTTAAGAACAGAATTAAAAAATGCCATTTATGTATACTCTTGTAATTGCCAAGTTTCCCTGTATAAACTGGGGTTAACAAGGGCGTTCATTTCAATTACTTGTTAATGTGATGTCTGATTGTGCCTGATGCTCTGTCTCTGGTCGGGCCCATCGGAGTCTAACTGTTGGTTTTCTTTTGCTCCAGCATTTCAGCAGTTTCTTGCTGTCGAGTCCTCACCGTTGTCTCACCTCTGTGGTTCTTTGATTTTTGTGTTCACGGAGATGTTGCACTGATGAGTTAGGAGGCCTTCATGCGGACTGAACAAATTATTTGTCTAAATCGCGACGGAAGTAAGGGCGAGGATTGTGGCCACGTAAAATCGATTTAAGCCCCCGAGTGGAAATCTTTCTCTGACCGTTCCAGGGTGGCTCTTCTGTGGCGATTTATGTTGTTGTTTGTTACTTACTGTGTGTATCACTTGTGTCTTTTAATTTTGGATGACCATATAGCCATTTTGTGGGAAAGTTACTGTCCTTATGGCCTTCCTTTGTTTAGGTTTCCATTATGGTCTGGTCGCTTAATGTTTGTATTTCTTTCCCTTTGGTGTCTTTTATGGGTGGAGTAAGTTAATTGTATCAATTCCTGATCTTTGTTTTACTTCTACTTTGCTTGGAAACTGATTCTTCATAATCATCATCATGTTAACATTTAGAATGAAAATTGGGGTTTACAGGAGTAGACATCATTTGTCTTAATTTTGCTCAAAGAAATCGATTGTGGGCACACGTTAGAACCGCCACAATGAGGCATTTCTTACGACCACATACAACCTACCTTTGGAGTATAAATAAGAAAAATCAAATAAATTCTTACCACAAAATTAACAAATTAATAGAATTGAAAGAATGCACAATGTCATACGGATTAGTTATCATTATACTATAGGACATCTGGGCCCAGTTGTTCAAAACTAACGACGTCGTTAGTTAAAGTATCGTAAAAACTTTGATCATTTAATTAGGCAAATATGATAGTATTTTTGCTGAAAGCTGCTCACATTTTTAAGCAAAAATACCAAAATTTTATATAATGTACTTGCTAGAACACTTAACAATATGACCACTAACGAGCTCGTTAAGCTAACGAGGCTTTGAACAACTGGCCCCTGGTAACCCTTTGCTTTCTACTTAGCTATATTGCTGTTTTGATTACAATAAGCACTTTGATTGGTAATTGTGTTCTTTTTCTAGACAAAACCAATCAGCAAGGTGATTTTACCGTTTAGTGATGTGTCAAATCATTTTGGTTGAAAGGCAAACCTTGTTGACCTGGTGTTCGGGGGGTCTCAAGTTTGATCCACACCTGGTGCAGCAACATTCTTTCATGGAGATTGATCATTAAATATATTCTTCCCTCATTATCTCCTGCTGATTGAGAAGGACAGTTTTCAGTTTTAGAACAATAATGTGCGCTGCACTGTTTATAGAGGATCGAGGATCTTACCTGAGTGTTCGTGTATTATTGAATTCATTAAACGAATTGAGGCAAATGGATTAAATGCAATGCTTCGCCGAGCATTTTATACCTTTTCCTCAACGAGTTTACGGCCCCGCCTATCGGGGCTTGAAGAAATTGATAGGCTGCATGATGCTTCCACGCGGAGCTGAAACCGACCGCTCACGAGTACTGGTAAACGGCTTAGAGGATCTAGGCATGCCCAGGCAAAGCGGTGCGAGGCGTGCCGTTCATGCTTATAAACCCTATTGAATTCATCGGGCGACAGGGCTTGAGATGTCATTTCATCTCCCTGTCGGGTATGAGTCCTACAAAATTGGAACCAGCGTCTCCAAAATGACCTATACAGTGTTGACGGGGACGTTAAACCTCAAATTAAGCAAACAAAATCAACGAGTTTAATCAATTCAATAATACATGAGCATTAATGCAAGATTCTATTTATCATATGACATTTAAAACGCATTTATTCACGAGTGTTTTATAAAAATGTCAATAATCCGTTATTAGTAAACGCGATGTCGTTAAGAACTTGGTACCTGTAAAGTTATGGGGAATATCTAACGTATTTTCATACTTAATCCGCTAGTGGATTATCGAATTTATTACATGGCGTTATTACATTCTCAGACGCGACATCATATGATAAATAGAGTTTATTACTCAGCCCATTTTAAATATGAAATTTATACACCAAGGGAGGTTGAACATCCGATAAAGAAACGAGTGTGTTATAGTACAGCTGTAAACAAAGTTTCTTTTCCGGATGTTCAACCTCCCGAGGTTTATAAGTCGCGTATTTTAAATGGCCTGAGTCAATAAACTGTATATTATATGCATTCGATAGAGCTGATGGATCACTTTGCATCTAATTCTATGTACAGTTTACTCTTAACATACAGTTCATGCAAAAGGTAGTGGGTGCAGTGACACATAAGCTGACGGAAACACAAACTGTATAGACGCCATCTTGAAAGCACTTCCTATTGTAATAAATGAAAACAGACGAAATTAAGTTATTACAGTGATAAAACAATTAAAATGCGAGAGAACGGTAACCAGCTACAAAGATTTATTTCCCCGGCTTAGGGAAAAATTGTGTTTTGTTCTGCAGGTAAATGAGATCATCATGTTTTTGCATTTTTTTTCTGCTTTCTTTATAGCTGTTCTATAACAACATAGCAAATACTGAAGGTCACAGCTAGCCATGATTTATAGGACGGTATGATGATACAGGATTCTGTCTTTTGGTAACAGAAAACTGGTAGTAGATAGCACATTACGAAAATGCGCCTAATCAAATATAATATAACTTTTGCCAGCAACAAATGAAGATTTTGAAATAAAAATCTGATTTTGTTCTTATTTCTGCATAAAAAAAATTGTGGGTACTCGTTAGAATCGCCTCGACGAGGCGGTTATAGCGAGTACCCACCATCTGTCTTTTTGAACAGAAATACGAGAAATAATATATACCCCTGTAAACCCCAGTTTTGTTATATAAAAGTGGGGCTTAAGAGGATCAAAATTATATATGTGTGTTTTCGTAATGAGTGTTTTGTAGTGTACAATAAATGTACTGATTTCAATTTATCAATATTACAGGTCGGACTATTCTATTATCTACACACCATATGGATGAAGCCGAGACACTTGGTGATAGAATTGCTGTTCTCTCTTACGGACATCTGAAATGTTGTGGAACACCTCTGTTTCTTAAGTCCAGTCTTGGACAAGGCCTTCATCTGTACATTTTGAAAACAAATGGAACAGGTAAACACTAACATTGTAATTGGACCACAAAAACCTCTTTGTAACACTTGTTGGGTTGCAAAGCTGAAACAGTGTTAGTTGAACAACTGTGTTATATCTAACCAAATTTTTATAGTAAAATGGCTATTTATGGTCATTTTTCTATGTAAATTAAACATTTTTGAGATCTATCTTCAATACTATGTTATAATAAAGAGTACTGTAAAGAGGTATGTGTACGTGTAGCTCTATCAGGCAATGCCAATCTATGTTAAAATTGATAACTGAGCTACCATTGCAACACATTGTTTGTTCTAACCCTGTGCAAGTTTTGATTGGGGCCTTGCACCAATAAATGGCTTTATGGTGATGGAATATGTATTGTATTGTTAACCTCTTATCTACAAGACTGTCCAGGAAAAGTGTGATTAGGTAAAGTGACTGGCTGAACGTGACCTATATTGTGGTGACTGGGCTGAACTTTAAACTAAACCAAAATAAAACATAACCAATGAATGACTTAGAATGTACATCTGCATGACTAATGAGACTGAACAGATTATTGGTCTAAATCGCGGAAGTCAGGGCGAGGATTGTGGCCACGTAAAATCGATTTAAGCCCCCAGTGAAATTCATTTCCGCTGACAGTTCCAAGGCGGTTCTTCTGTCACGGTTTATTTTTGTTGTGGTTTGTCTTTGGGTGTTTGTGTCGCTTGTGCTATTTTATTTTGGATAGCCTATTGGTCATTTTGCGGGAAAGTAACTGTCCTTTTGGCTTTCCGCTGTTGGTTTTTCCATTAGGGTCTGTTGTTTCATGTTTGTGTTTCTTTCCCTTTGGTGTCTCTGATGGGAGCCGTGGGTTGATTGTATCGATTCCTGATCATTGCCTCCACTTCTATTTTCATATGTTTAAGAGTAGTTATTCATGAAGCAGTTTATGATGAATCGCCACATATGTGGTGGTATTCTTTTCGTTTTTCTGTTCTCTATCCCCTTTTGAGAAGGGGAAATAATCCTACAGGAAAGGATTTGCTCCATTTGAAAGGGATGTCTCCAGTAAAAGTACATCAATTTACCTTAAATACTAGAGAAAAAGGAAACACAGCAAAAATATGCTAGACAACCACATGAAAAAATAATGCTTTATATATACTAAAGGGCAAAGTATACATCTGATATATTACCTGTCATACACTACAAGGAAGGCAACAATCAGCTTTCCCTTGCTGCTTTCCTGTAACCCCCCCCCAAAAAAAAAACATCTACTCTTTCTTTCCTTTAAGAGTACGATTTGTTTGATTTGAGGTTTAACGTCCCCGTCAACACTGTAAAGGTCATTTTGGAGACGTTGCTTCCAATTTTGTGGGACTTTTACCCGACATTGAGATGAAATGACATCTCAAGCCCTGTCGCCCAATGAAACCAATAGGGTTTATTAGCATGGACCGCGGTTCCTGGACAGGCTTAGATCCTCTAAGCGGTTTACCAGTACTAGTGTGCGGGCTGGATTCAGCTCTGTGTGGAAGCATCATGCAGCCAATATATTTCTTCAAGCCCCTATGGGCGGGGGCTTAAGGTATACCCATAAGGGTAAGGGAGAATTTATTATTTTTCCCGGTAGGTCAGGCCTCAGATTCTATGACGGTTCCAACGTAAAGGCTTATTGAGAATTAGAGAGATCTAATTCAAGGTAATGTTGGTTGGTGCCTGATGCTCTGTCTCTGGTCGGGCCCATCGGAGTCTAACTGTTGGTTTTCTTTTGCTCCAGCATTTCAGTGGTTTCTTGCTGTCGAGTCCTCACCGATGTCTCACCTCTGTAGTTCTTTGATTATTTGTGTTCACGGAGATGTTGCAGTGATGAGTTAGGAGGCCTTCATGCGGACTGAATAAATTATTTGTCTAAATCGCGGCGGAAGTAAGGGCGAGGATTGTAGCCACATAAAATCGATTTAAGCCCCCCAGTGGAAATCTTTCCACTGACCGTTCCAAGGCGGTTCTTCTGTGGCGATTTATTTATGTTGTTGTTTGTTACTTACTGTGTGTATCACTTGTGTCTTTTAATTTTGGATGGCCATATGGCCATTTTGTGGGAAAGTAACTGTCCTTATGGCCTTCCTTTGTATAGGTTTCCATTATGGTCTGGCCGCTAAATGTTTGTATTTCTTTCCCTTTGGTGTCTTTGATGGGTGGAGTAAGTTAATTGTATCGATTCCTGATCTTTGTTTTACTTCTACTTTGTCTCCCTAAATTGTATTCATTCCCCTTAATAAAATGACAATATGTGCAAGTAAGATTTATTGTCATACAATTTAGAGTAGCTTGTCTTTTGAATTAATTTGATTTTCTTTTCAGGAATTCAAGAATTCGCAAATTTTGAAGAAGAACCGGCAAGTGTACAAATTCTTGAAAAGGTGAAGATGTATTTTCCCTCAGCATACATTGAAAATGAAACTTCATCAGAAATACACATTATTTTGCCACTTATTAAGAGACAGAAGGAGATGTGCATTTATCTGTTTGAGTGTTTAGAGAGAGAAAAAGACAGTCTGGGTATACAGAGTTGTGGTATTAAAGACAGTTCGTTGGAAGAGGTGTTTGTAAAAGTAATGGAGGAAGAAGATACAAATAATAAAGGTCAGTACTGTAGTATTGTAAAACAGAAGAGAAGGCAATGATCAGGAATCGATACAATTAACCCACAGCTCCCATCAGAGACACCAAAGTGAAAGAAGCACAAACACGAAACAACCAAACCCCAATTGAAACATCAATAGGGGAAAGCCAAAAGGACAGTTACTTTCCCACAAAATGGCCAACTGGCTATCCAAAAACAACAATATAAGCGATACACACACTCCATGACAAACCACAACAAAAACAAACCGCGACAGAAGAACCGCTTTGGAACGGCCAGTGAAACGAATTCCACTGGAGATGGGAGTGGGGTGGGGCTGACATCGATTTTACGTGGCCACAATCGTCGCCCTCACTTCCGTCGCGATTGAGACAGTTCGCATGAAGACCTACTAACTCATCAGTGCAACATCTCCGTTGACACAAAAATCAAACAACCACAGATATGAAACAACGGTCTGGAGCAAATGAAGACCAACAGTTAGACTCCGATGTGCCCAACCAGAGACAGAGCATCAGGCACCAACCAACATTACATAAAATTCGAAATTCTAATTCTCAGTATGCCTTTACGGTGGAACCGTCATATAATCTGAGGCCTGAACCACCAGCGTGCAGTTAAATAGGGAAGCAAAGTTGTCAACCATGATTGTCGCGGTTTATTTTATTTAGGTTTGTCTTTGGGTGTTTGTGCCGCTTATGTTATTTTATTTTGTATAGCCTTTTGGCCATTGTGTGGGAAAGTAACTGTCCTTTTGGCTTTCCGCTGTTGGCTTTTCCATTAGGGTCTGTTATTTCATGTTAGTGTGTCTTTCCCTTTGGTGTCTCTGATGGGAGCTGTGGGTTGATTGATACGTATCGATCATCGCCTCCACTTCTCTTTAGTACCATGCAAGCGTTAAATGTTGTACCCTATATTTTTATGTCGAAGAATGATTTTACGAAATTAGTTGCTGAAGTCATTGCATTTGTATATTTTTCTGAATTTTTTTACTAAGTCACCATAAAATTCGGGTTCCGATAGACCTTGAAGAGATTTAAGTCCAACATTGAATTTTGAAATTAAATCGGAATGACGTCTATAAGATATTGAAAAGGCGTTGCGAAGTTTATGATACCGAAGTTTAGCAGTTAACAATTTATTACGATTGTTGAAGTCAGTTACATGACTACACACTCTGACAAATCGAATAAATTGCGAAATATAAACGCCATAGGATGCCGCACGAGGAACATCACCATCCAAGAAAGGGAAAATTACAATCTCAAAATCTAAATCATCGCGTTTATTATAAATGTTGCAAGAAACAAACCCATGTACAATAGATAGATGTAAATCCAAAAATGTGGTCTCGGTATCAGAAGAATTTGCTTTATTTAACTGAAGTTCTGTGGGGGTGGTTAAAAATCCTTTCGGACTGTGTAAATTGTTTTCAAGACAAGGGGCAGTGTGAGTATTCGAGGAGTAATCATAGTGCCAGGTCATGGAAGCATGATAGGATAAAAATAGCGAAACCACCCAAGCATTTGAGTAATTCTAGACCACTTGGAAGGTCTAAAGTAGAAGTAAAACAAAGATCAGGAATCGATACAATTAACTTACTCCACCCATCAAAGACACCAAAGGGAAAGAAACACAAACATCAAGCGACCAGACAATAATGGAAACCTAAACAAAGGAAGGCCATAAGGACAGTTACTTTCCAACAAAATGGCCATATGGCCATCCAAAATAAAAAGGCACAAGCGATACACACAGTAAGTAACAAACAACAACATAAATAAATAAATCGCCACAGAAGAACCGCCTTGGAACGGTCAGTGGAAAGATTTCCACTCGGGGGCTTAAATAGATTTTACGGGGCCACAATCCTCGCCCTTACTTCCGTCGCGATTTAGACAAATAATTTGTTCAGTCCGCATGAAGGCCTCCTAACTCATCACTGCAACATCTCCGTGAACACAAATAATCAAAGAACCACAGAGGTGAGACAACGACGAGGACTCGACAGCAAGAAACCACTGAAATGCTGGAGCAAAAGAAAACCAACAGTTAGACTCCGATGGGCCCGACCAGAGACAGAGCATCAGGCACCAACCAGCATTACCTTGAATTAGATCTCTCTAATTCTCAATAAGCCTTTACGTTGGAACCGTCATAGAATCTGAGGCCTGACCCACCGGCGTGCAATTAAAGAGGTAAGCAAAGTTGCCAACCGTGATTGGGTTTACTACCATGCATGCAGTCTGTCGTATAATATCCATGTTGTACCCAATCTTTTTATATCGAAGAATGATTTTACGAAATTGGATGCTAAAGTCATTGCGGTTATATATTTTCCTGAATTTATGTACTAAGTCACCATGAAATTCTGGTTCCGATAGACCTTGTTGCAGAAGAGATTTAAGTCCAATATTGAATTTTGAAATTAAATCAGAATGGCATCTATAAAATTTTGAAAAGGCTTTGCGTAGTTTATGGCACCGATAACCCTGATTAAGAAGTTGAGCTGTTAATAATTTATTACGAGTGTTGAAGTCAGTTACATGACTACACACTCTAGCAAATCGAATTAATTTCGAAATATAAACGCCATATGATGGCGCACGAGGAACATCACCATCCAAAAAAGGAAAATTTACAATCTCAAAATCAAAGTTATCGCGTTTATCATGAATTTTGCACGAAACAAACCCATCTACAATAGATAGATGTAAATCCAAAAACGGGGCCTCGGTATCAGAAGAATTTGCTTTATTTAACTGAAGTTCTGGTGGGGTAAATCTGACTGATCAAACCATCGAAATAGGTATTATCAATATTTAATAAATCATCTAAATATCTAGAAGTGGAGCAAAAAGCTTCAATAATTTCAGATTGGTTATCAATGGAAAGCGACAACATCAAGTCTCTTTCATAACAATACAAGACTAGATTAGCCACAAGAGGTGACCAATTCGTACCCATCGGAATGCCCACAATTTGTCTAAATAACTTAGTACCGAATCTAATATAAATATTGTCAAGTAGAAAGGTGAGGGCATATCACACTTTCTGACATGACCAAAGTGTATAATTCTTATGCTCTTTAGAAGTGAAAAATGCATTTCTGACATTACATGCAAGATAGAGAGAATCTTCTCTGTGAAAAGCCCATTCAATTAAATCATTAAGCTTTTCTTTAATAAGATTATGAGGAAGTGTAGTGTAAAGAGTGGAAAAAATCGTAAGTAGACAGACTTGAATCACGAAAATGTCTGGATTTCAATTTATTTAAAACCTCATTCGAATTTTTTATAGACCAAAACAGATTTCTTCCTAATCTAAAGACTTTATCACAGTATTTAATCACATGGTTTTAATAGCAGTAAGACAGGAAGTTAATAATTTAGAAAGATCAGTGGTAGTGCAAGAGCTAGAATTTGCAATTAACCGTGCTTTGTAAGGTCTTTTATGAAGTTTTGGTAACCAGTATAGCGTAGGAAGCTTGTCTTGGCCTTCGGTAACACACACAGCAAACTTGGTGGCTGAATGACAAATATGTTTATCTACTATAACTCTCTCTTCAGCTAAATGCTGAAGTTCATAGACCTTAGTACCACAAAGCTCCTGCTTAAGCGTGTTAACATAGTGGAGCCGTCACACAACGACTACGTTGTTAGCGGCCTTGTCTGGAGGGGCCAAAACAAACTTCTTATGAAATTCTTGAATACCTAGTTTAAGATGACGTAAAGACGTCTTAGGCTTAAGAGGTAATAAGTTAGTATTTTGAGAATAGAAAGAAATGCGTTTATTCACTAGTTTTAAAATGCTAAGTTTCCAGTCCTTAAGGGCTTTATGCTAAGCCTGCCCCGGCAAAATGCCGAGAATCGAGCCGTCTTTATATATATAAACCATAGCGGATTGTTTTGAATATAGGGCTTGAGATGTCATTCCATTTCGATTTTGGGTCACAGTCTAACAAAATTGGAAACAATGTCTCCGAAATGACCTAAATAGTGTTGAAGGGGGTGTTAAACATCAACACAAACAACATATTTTTGACCTTTAAAATAAAATTTTATTCCGTGTACTCAAAAGAATCACCACTGTCAGGACTAGGCAATGAAAACCTGGTTATATGATTATTAGAATATCATGCTTGTCACCATGTGAAATATATAACATGCTAAATTTTGAATTTAACCACGCACAAAGGTCAGGCGGTTTTTCTCCGGATACTCTGGTATTCGCCAACCACCAACCTTTGAATAACGATCGTGTCAAAATAAGTGAAATAATATTGAAGCGGCCGTAACCTCCCCCCACCCCACCCCCAAGAAAACCAATAACCTTGCACACTTTAGTACATTATGCATAAATATTTGCAAAAAAAAATCAAATTCTCAGAACGCTGTTGGAACAAAGCCTGAAAGATTTATTGATATTGGCTTCATTTGTTGTTCATTTATTTTTTTTCTGTTTCAGTCAATGAAGGGGCCCAATTATATAGTTCAGCTCCACACAGTGATAGACACATAGAACTTGATTGCCTGTTAGAGAGAACCGGTAAGGATATTGTATTGTATCTATTCGTTAACATTTTAATCTTTACTATTTTCTGCACTAATTCCGCAAATGATTGATTGTTGATATTTTCCCTAATTTTCCCAGAAAGCAGCACTTGACATCTCATGCAAATTTGCATGAAATGTTATTTTGAGACAATTTGCATGATATGTCAAATCCTGTTTTCTTGTAAAAATCAGAAATGTCATCTGTATCTGGCATAAAATAGAAGTGAAGGCAATGATCACTCCATCATTATCCTACACATTGACTAGAACTGGGTGAGCAAACATTGTAAATCCAGGTATGACACTTTTTAAACGAACTTCTTGACAAGCCAGAACCCACTTCGCAATTCCGTCTATACATTTATGACCTACAACTCTATGGATAACTGAGGTCTAACTGCAGGTTTAAAATGTTCATTTTAAATTGTTCGGACCCAAATTAGATGCCGAGATCATGATGTCTGCCAAGGGTTTTTAGGTTTTGCAAATATAAGTCCACTTTTGGATAATTTGCGCATAAACCTCTCTTTAACACTTTTCACTATAACAAAGTTTTAGATATAAAATTGTTTAAAGATGGACCCCATTAATGGTTGTTTTGACAGCTTTTTTTCTAAATCATTGTTGAAGTAGGAAGGAATTTCCTAAGATTTTATACATGTTTATTAAATTTTAAAAATGATTTGGTGCTTAATGACAGCTTCTCAAAGTTATTATAATAATGATAATAAAGTGTTTACACAAACCATATCAATACACGTTTCATGAAATTATACCCTTTCATTCCCGGGGTTTTGAACGGGACTCCTCTTGCTTTGATATTTGGGCATATATATCCATTTCGATAAAAAGGAGGTTTAGTCATTAATATGTTGACAAACAACGTAGATCCTGATGAACTGATCGTGATGCACAATCTCATATGGATTTTGAAGGCCTGAATAGGTACATCTACAATGTAGAAAGGGTTTGACCTGATTATCTCTGCGTGGTCATAGCCAGGTAGGAGGTATTTATAGCCGAGCTATAATCCACAACAAGTATTACCTTTTACAAGAAGATAATCACGCATTAGTTTTTACACAAAGCTTGTGTCTCCGGGTTTATATAGTCATTTATATATCATGCGTAAGTTTATTTAGAGTGTAGATTAAAATTAAAAATATTCTTCATCTTTTTATCATGTTCAACTTTACAGAGTGTTGGTCAGCCATCTGGTTATCTATCCGACCTTCAGTAGAAATCTCGCTGTGTCATTTATGGAATAACATTGAAAACAATCACACTTTGCACGATAAAGCAACATTCCCCAATACTTTTTGTTTGAATGTAACATAGTTAACTAATATGTTTTCTGATTTGGATACCAACAGTAGTGTAAATAAAAGGCTGTAGTGTATTGACAGGTCACCATTGCAAACTTGAACTTGTGACCTTTCTTCACGTGTCACTGTTATTGAAAGTAATTTTCAATGTAAAATGCATTTATGTTGGCTTTAGCCTACATACCTTTTTAAGCAGTCTTGCAAATATCTGAAGGTGTCTTCTAACATAGTTTAGCATATACCAGAGTAATGGTTGCCTTCTGAAGGTTTGTGTTTTTCATTGATTACTCCATTTTCCCCCAACACATTTAGCTACAATACACAGTATCCGCACCGCCAAGAGCACATACCTATGTTCTTTGAGATTTCTGTTAAATGGAAGTAAAATTAATGTTAAAATGGGTTTGAATGTATAAAAATTAACAAACCAAACATCCCTAAAATTTTATTTTAACTCATCCAAGTTTTAACCCTTAAAGCACAAAGCACAGCCACAGCAGACATTATTTTAAATATTTTTCTTTCTTTTTTATGAAAGATAAGGCTTGACATCTTCTGTGAATGAGGATGACTTTTCTCATGTGAAAAAATAGGCTTGACATTCCAGGTGAATCATTAAGTAGGTTGACGATTAACATGGAATGCCAAGGCTCATTTTTCGGAAAATAATGACTGTTATCTCGCTGCGCCTGGTGCTGAGTTAAGGGACATTAGTTTTTTTAGGGATATCTGTATACTTTAATATGATGTTGTTTTTCCTTTTGTTTGCCAGGTCCAGAAACTCGTGAGAGAAGTCAGCAATTTTCTTTCATCAAAGGAAACCTTACTCGTCAAGCTAATAATTTTAGGGCACTTACTATGAAACGATTTACCTATATAAAAAGAAATCGAAAGGGAATAATATCTCAGATAATACTTCCAGCCATATTTGTTTCCATAGCGATGACTGTTGCCCTATCTGCGCCATCATTTGATGATCTCCCACCAATAACAATAGATCCTTCACAGTATTACAATGTGACTCTACCACGTGGAAATTTTATGCCATATGGGAACAGAAAAAGTGGTGTGAAATACAATTCTAGTCGAAGAGATGCAGACCCTGGTCAAATACTTGCCACATTCCATTTGCCATCAGGAATTGGTGCTACTTGTGTTCTTAGAAGTCCTTTCAATAGTTCTTTTGATCATGATGTTTTAGAAGCTTTAAAGTCACATCCTCATAAATTTAAGCTGTTTTCCGAATATTTTAATAAAGAATGCAGACGTGTTTTTCAACAAGAAGTTTATTTGGATAATTACATTCCTGAAGTTGATGTGATACATAATACCTCTTTTGGTAAGTACTGCTAAAATTCTTTATTACTAGATATCTCTCCCCACTTTGTCTGGACTTTAGTATAGCAGAAGTTCAATTCAAAATTTAGGGGTTGCAGGTTGAGACGTTTTTAGAAATTGCCGAACGTTTATAAAACAAAGATGGGGCGTCTGATCTGGGCCTGCACTGTTTGCTAGTGTCCCTTTATGGGGTTTCTCATCCAAAATAGGTTATGGGGCAAAGATGCATCTCAACCATTTTGCTCCCATTTCAACAGGAACAGTATGATGGTATTCAAGACAGTTGCTTAAATTCCATTTCCAATCTGTCTCCGCCATTTGGGACTATAATTTCTTGAAAAAAAAAATGAAAGGAAAAAAATTAAACGTTTTGTAAATGACAGCCCATTATATTCTGGAACACCAGGTATGGGATGTGGCATGCTAGTAAAATGAACTTGTGCCAGGAACTCTAAAATGTTTTTTTTTTCTGAAGGTTAAAAAAGCCATTTTCAAAGCGTTACTGTGTCATTGCTATTTAAGCAGGTTTAAGAAATAATAATGAATTTAACCATGCATATAATTTAATTTTTTATTAATGTCAAACTTCCAAAATAAAGGACAGTTTTGGAATTAGAGGCAAAATGAGTGTATCGACTCAGCATATGCTTATTGTCCCATCGGACCACACAAATAAATGATGTTTGAAAAGCCTTGATACAGGCTTTGATATTCCCTACTGGAGGAACTGTTTCACAGAGAATAATTTACATTCCCGGCATTTACACAACTCCAGATAAGAAAAAGTAGTAAGGATAATTTGGGAATATTTTTTTCTTCTTTCTGGTCGAATATTATCCTTGTTTCTCCGTGTCTTGTGTTTATGGAGCAGTCTTGGCCCAGTTGTTAAACAAAAAAGGATGTCGATATTTAATGTATTATGAAAACTTTGATCATTTAATATGACAAATATGCTAATATGCTGCCAATGAATGTGATTAGCTTTTGGACATGCAAAAGCTACTCACAATTATCCAGAAAAAGTACCAGAGTCTTAGATACTTTACTTGCTAGTAGAGTTAACATTCTGGCCACTAACAAGTTTGTAAAGCTAACAATGCTTTCAACAAATTGAACCTGATCTGGTACAGTCAAACTTCAATGGCTCGAACACCTTTTGGACGATGAAAATCTGTTCGAGACATGGGTAGTTCGAGCCAATGAGGGTTACTGCCAGGAGGCATAAGGAGATACGTTTTGGCAACTTTTCTGCGCTCTAAAATGAAAATGTGTGCTGTGTGTACTGATTAGAATCGCCTCATCGAGACGATTCTAATGAGTACACACAGGATACATTTGCAAAATAAAATTACGAAAATCTCCTAAACTATCCCCCACTGTTTCTTATGTAGATGATTTCTCTAGGGACTCAAGAACGGGTTCGACTCAGCCATGGTAAACGAGTCATCAGTGTTCGAGCCATCGAAGTTCTACTGTAATTGTTTTCAGTTGTGTATTTCTTCCTCAGGTAATGAGAGTGACATGGCTCAGTATTACCTGACATGTCAATGTAAGCCTGATGGTGTTGGTTTTATATGTACCGACAGAGGTTACAAAAGCCCACCGGAGTTTGAAGTTGTGACTCACGCCAAGCTACAAGATATAACAGGCACAAATGAACACAACTTTTACCTGTATACTAATGATGAATACAGACTTCACAGGTGAGTAAAACAGATTTCAGGTGTCTACTTGGTGCCTTTGGTCAGTCTTTTTTTCAATGATGATGAAAACTTAGTAACCGTAAATATGTGGGCACCTTTACTTCTTACCATACTTGTTCAGAAATTTACAATATATTACCTAAAATTACTGGCTGAGTGGCTAAGAGTATAGACACAGATGAGTCGTCACTTTATCTGGCGTCTCATCTGGGTCTAAACAGTTTGTTCAGAAATAGATACCATGTTCTTTGGCATCTCATCTGGGCCTACACTGTTTGCTCAGGCCTGTCTTTCCAAATACATACAGTGAACCTTCGATGGCTCGAACACCGATTACTCGTTTACCAGAGCTGAGTCGAACCAGTTCTTGAGCGCATAGGGAAATGGTCTACACAACAAAAAGTGGGTGGGGTGGGGTGGGTAATTTAGGAGAGTTTTATATTACAAATGTATGAGGCGATTCTAATGAGTACACACAGCATACATTTTCATTATAGAACACTGCAAAGATGTCCAAAAGTATCTCGTTATGCCTATTGGCAGTAACCCTCAGTGGCTCGAACAACCCCTGTCTCGAACAGATTTTCGAGGTCCCTTAGGTGTTCGAGCCATCGAAGTTCGACTCTATAGTAAATATAGTATTTTCTGTAACATTTCACGATCTTGGAGAAAATAACTAACCTTCAATAAGGGAAAAAAACGTATTGCATATTAGCACCAAGAGACAAGAGAAACATTCTGTACACAATCCGGGTTCCAATTTAGCCCTATATCTTTTTCTGGCTAGTATATAATTAACTGGCCCTGGTTGCTAAGTCAGACCTCACAGCAATATATGATGTAAGTATTTTTGATACTTGAAGGATAGATTTTGTCATTAGAAACGTCGCGCCTTTGCTGTTCTAATGAGTACCCTCAACATGGGTTTATATAGAGAAATATGGAAAACTATCACAAAATGCTAACCTTATCTGTTGCTATGAGACATGTGTCCGACTGGTGATCAGGCCATGGGTTTTACTGTGCAGGGTCTGGCAGCATTGATTCATGGAAAACGATCATGAAACATTTTCTATGGTCTCTCTCTCTCTCTCTCTCTCTCTCTCTCTCTCTCTCTCTCTCTCTCTCCTTCATCTGATTCAAGAAGTGCAGTTGTAATTACTGCAACAGAGTGTGCACTCTATTGGTTAATCGCTTATGTATAAGCATGTGCAAGAAAACTGTGGTCAGGTATTCTGACTGGCATACATGATGTAATAGTGTTGACTTGGTTATTAAAATCTAAACCAGACAACTATCCAGGTTACCATTTCCAGGCTCAAGTTTAATCACATATCTTTTCAAATACTTGTTTTTCAGCTTATACTTTGTGTTAGATTCACTGTATTGTATTTTTTTCAAACACTTGGACAATGCTTAGAATATGAAAAATGCATATTTTTGATACAGTCGACTCGCTTTATACCGACATTCGATATAACAACAAAACCTGTTATAATGTCAGTTTAAATGGAACCAATTTTCTGGACCCAGTTGTAAGCTGAATGAACTTAATTCTTAGTGGTTGAAATAATTTTGCAGGAATGTTGCTTGGTTTATCCAGTACAAAATTGCCTAACTGGTTAGGTTCCGCTGAACAAGATGGAGAGTTGAAAGAAAGAAAATAAAACAAAATAGAAAATCCCTAAACGTCATCTCCTCCTAGGTCATTGACCTCATTTCGAAATAATTTCATAAGAGAGCTAAAAGTAAGAAAAAATGTCAAATGTCTTCTCGTCTGTCAACACTTTACCTAAAAGACATCTCCTCCTAAACCGGTGAACGGATTTCGAAAAAAAAAATAAACAAGATTGTTTCTTGGGGGTCCCTCTGCCAAATTTGCCTAAATGTTTCGCTCCGCTGATTAAAATGGCTACCAGAGCAAAAAAAAATAGGAAAAAAAAACAACTTAAAACGACACCTTTTCCATGGCCACTGGCCCAATTTCAAAATAATTTCACAGACATATTCCTTGGGTGACCCTCTACAAAAACTGCACAAACCCTTCCACTATGATGAACCAGCTGGCCATCAGTGCTAAAAAATAGAAAAAGCTTTTAACGTATTCTCGTCTGTCAACAAATTACTAACAAGACATCTCCTAAACTGGTAACAGAATTTTAAACATTTTTATAGGAAGGATCCTTGGGGGAGCCTCTATCAACATTGCAATCCGCTGATCAAAATGGCCGCCAGAGCTAAAAAACGAAAAAAAAAAAAAAAAAAAAAACGACCACAGCTCCAAGGCCACATGCCCAATTTCAAAATAACTACTTCTCGGTTGACTCTCTAACGAAATTGCTCAAATCACTGCGCTCGGATGAGCAAGATGGCCAACAGATCTAAATAAATAAAATCTTTAAACAACTTCTTAACCAGTTGACGAATTTTGGAATGATTTCAAAGGAATGTTTCAGGGGTGACCTTGTACCAAAACTGCTTAAAAAGTTCCGTTCGGATGAACGAAATGGTCACCAGGGCTAGAAACAAACAAAGACAAAAATAACTTTTAACGTCTTCTTCTCCTTAACTGTTGAAATTATTTCACAGGAATGTTTCTTTGGTGACCCGCTACCAAAAATTCCTCAAACCATTCTGCTCGGATAAACAAGATGACCTGACCCGCTACCAAAATTCATCAAACCATTTTCCTTGGATAAACAAGATGACCGCCAGAGCTAAAAATAGAAAAACATTTAAACAACTTTTTCCACCTTATCCAGTGAATAGATTTTGATATAAATTCACATGAATGTTCATTGGATGACCCTCTACCAAACTGCTCAAACCGTTTTGCTCTGATCAACAACATGACCATCAGAACTGAAAATAGAAAATCCTTCGAACGACGTCTTCTCCTTCACCAGTGAAGGGATTTTGAAATAGTTTCGCAGGAATGTTCCTTGGATGACATAATTGTTAAAATATTCTCTAACATAATTGCTAAAGAAACTGTTCCACTTGCAAGAACAAGATGGCTAACAGTTCTAAAATTAGAATAAAACTTTGAATAACTTCTACTCCTTAACCAGTGGATGGATTTTCAAATGATTTCTCAAGAATGTTCCTTATGAACCATTACCAAAATTGCTCAAACTGTTCTGCTCCGATGATTAAGATGACCGTCGGAGCTAAAAAATAGAACATCCTTTCGATAACTACCTCTCCTTTAATTAGTTTACGGATTTTAAAATAATTTCACAGTAATGTTCTATGATTAACGCTCTACCAAAAGAGCTCAAACCATTCGGATTGGATTAAAAATATGGCTGCCAGAGCTAAACTATATATAGAAAAACTTGTACATGACTTCTTCTCCTAAACTGGTGGATGGATTTTGAAATAATATCGCTGAATTTTTCTTGGTTGGTCCTTTTTCAAAATTGCTCAAGCAATTCTTCTCCGATGAAAAAGATGGCCAACATACTGAAAAAAAAATGCTTTGAATGAACTCTGCTCCCAAACCAGTTCGATGGGGTTTGAAATCTTTTCACAGAAATGGTTCTTGGGTGGCTCTCTACTAATATTGATCAACCTGTTCGGCTCTGATGAACGAGATGGCTGTCTGAGATAAAAATAGAAAATGCATTCAACCGACTCCTGTTCCTACACACATGGATGAATATTAAAATTATTGCACAGGCGGTCCTGTAACAAAATCGCTCCAACCGTTAAGCACCGATAAACAATATGACCACCAGAGCTGAAAATTGAAAAAAAGGTTCAACCAACTCCTAGTCCTTCTGAAATCTCCTATTTTGAAATAATTTCACAGGAATCTTACATTGAAAACCCTCTTCCAATATTGCTCAAATGGTTCCACTCTGCTAAACAAGGAGACCAACCTGCCTTGAATGCTCATATGGCGTTAGGCAGTATACCGAGAAAGAAAGAGACTGACAGTGCTTAAAAATTGAAGACAAACCTTTAAATGACTTTTCAAAACAAGGGGATTTTTAAATGGTTTCACAGGAATGCCTTTATAGGTAATCATCTGTCAGAATTACTCAACTTGTTCCACTCTGTTGAACAAAATGTTTGCTTAAACTGAGCTTGAAATAGAAACACGTTAAAAGACGTCTATCTCTAAAAGGAAACAATTTCAAAGGAATGTTCCATGGCTGACCCTCTAACAAAATATTTTGCTTCAATTGAAATGAATGGCCACTAAAGCTGGAACTATAAAAGAAACTTAAAATGATTTCTGTTCCTAAACAGCTAGACTGAGTTTGAAATGATTTCACAGAAACATTCCTTTTGTCACTGTCAGCTAAAATTGCTCAAATCCTCCACTCCACCTCATATTACCACAGGTTTCATTTGTACAATGTGGATCATGTAAGCCTTTTATGGCCATCCTGGCCCTCTTGTCCTGCCATATTGATTGGATAAATTACATTACATAACACAACACAACACGACACAACATAACATAAAAAATGACATTGTTTACTACCAACAACTGGACCTGATTTTTCATGTTTTTCTCCCATTCACTCTGAAGTAGGATTGTAGTTTTAAAGTTAACCTTGCCTTGGTTAATACGCATGTATTACAATGTATATCTTTTAACATACTCCCTAGGTATGGAGGACTAACAGTGGGTGTGACTTTCCCTTACGTGCCAGACTCATATAACTCTGACAGGAGAACTAGGTCTGTTATGAAAATGGTGGCTGTGAAGGAAAATGCTCATGTAAGTTCTCAAAATATTCAAATAATATCTGAAAAAAAAAACCTCTTAAGATATTGAAATGCAATGAGCTTATCTACCAACAAGCATGTCTCTGAACAAGCATGTCTCTAAATTTCTATCCATACAAATCTGACAATTTTTGCCTGGCACTTTAATAATGGCAGGCAAAATTTGTCAGAATTGTGTGGATATTTTTTTTTTACAGTCATCTCTCTTAAGCTGATTGAAGAAGGCATGGGTCAGTATTTGGAAAAAGAAAATGCACTCTATTTGTTTACTGCTTATGTGTATGCCTGCCCAGAAAAGTTCTGGTTATGTAAACTGACTCAGACTGGCTTAATATGATCTAAATGGTATTTACTGGGCAATTAAAACACCATACAAACAACCAAATCATATGGATAAAAGTTGAGATGTCTCCATATCCATGTCTCTTATAATGCACTTTACATGCAATAATGAAAAAAATCTGATAAAAGCCTAAATAGAGAAACGATTTATGTAATGTTCCATCATTTAGCTGTGTATGTACTATTTTTATTTTAAATATTTTGTTACATAGATAACAGACATAACAGTAATAACCCTTTCATCACACCGTTGTGAGTTGGAACTCATGGTATATAGTATAGACATGGTAAGTGTCTTTAATAATAAAATATAATCGGTGAGCCTTAGACAATTTTATAGGGACGAGCTTTAGCGAGCCCCTATAAAATTGTCGCGGCGAACCGATTATATTTTATTATTAAAGACACTAATCATGTATTTAGTTTATACCGCAATTCAAAAATCAAGAGGTTTTGCAATAATTTAGCAAATTTAAGCAAAAAAGACAGCAGACAGTGTGGCATTTTAAACGACATTGAGTGCCATGGCGCGCACACGTAGTATAACGTGACGTCAACGAGTTCAATGTTTCTGACGTCACCACGACACAAAGATGCAAGAAACAACATGGACGCTCGAATAAAAGTTTCTCAGCGCTTTACATTCTGTAAGAAAATCTGCAAATAAGCAGTTTATTTTAGCTTTAGAAATTATTTTCGAGGTTGAGACTCGATTGCAGTAGCAGTGCGCAGTGCGCAGTTATTCCAATGGGCCACTCAAACCAGGAAAGGCCGAGAAGGTAAGAATTTAGCTAAAATCTCACAAAATCTGTTCAAATAAATATTGCAACGATTTTAACTTGCAGTTTCGTTGTTTTCCCACGTATAAACGGTTGCATGTTATTGTTTACACTTGTAAATAATTATTAGTGACCTGAAAAGTAGGTCCGGTCTATTAACGGTCACTAGACGTATTATAGGTCAGTAGAAGGTAAAGCTCGCCCCTATAAAATGGTCTAAGGCTCACCGATTATATTTTATTAGCTCACCTGTCACATAGTGACAAGGTGAGCTTATGTGATCACTTTTTGTCCGTCGTCCGTCGTGCGTCCGTACGTGCGTGCGTCCGTGCGTCCGTAAACAATTTCAAATACATATATCTCTAATACCCCATGGTCAATCTTGATCATATTTCATGAGAAGCATCATCAGGTAGGGGGAAAGGCTGCATAATGTTTTTGGGCTGATCAGATTGGAATTCTGGTTGCTATGGCAACATATAGCTCCCATAGACTTACAATGAAAAAAAAATATCTTCTTCTCTGAAACCACAGGGCCAAGAGCTTAGATATTTAGCATATAGCAACGGCCAGTGGTCACCTACATAATTCCTGCCAATCATGCCCCTGGGGTCCAAATTGGCCACGCCCCAAGGCCCCTTCGCTCCCAAAGACTCATAATGGAACAAAAAGCTTCAAAAATCTTCTTCTCGGAAACCACAGGGCCCAGAGCTTAGATATTTAGCATGTAGCAACGGCAAGTGGTCAGCTAGATAATTCCTGGCAATCATGCCCCTGGGGTCCAAACGGGCCACGCCCCAGGGCCCTTTAGCTCCTATAGACTCATAATGGAAAAAAGCTTCAAAAATCTTCTCCTCTGAAACCACAGGGCCCAGAGCTGAGATATTTGGCATGTAGCAACGGCAAGTTGTCACCTACATAATTCCTGCCAATCATGCCCCTGGGGTCCAAATTGGTCACGCCCCAGGGCCCCTTTGCTCCCATAAGACTCATAATGGAACAAAAAGCTTCAAAAATCTTCTACTCGGAAACCAAAGGGCCCAGAGCTTAGATATTTAGCATGTAGCAACGGCAAGTTGTCACCTACATAATTCCTGCCAATCATGCCCCTGGGGTTCAAACGGGACACGCCCCAGGGCCCATTAGCTCCTATAGACTCATAATGGAAAAAAACTTCAAAAATCTTCTTCTCTGAAACCACAGGGCCCAGAGCTGAGATATTTGGCATGTAGCAACGGCAAGTGGTAACCTACATAATTCCTGCCAATCATGCCCCTGGGGTCCAAATTGGCCACGCCCCGGGGCCCCTTTGCTCCCATAAGACTCATAATGGAACAAAAAGCTTCAAAAATCTTCTCGGAAACCACAGGGCCCAGAGCTTAGATATTTAGCATGTAGCAACGGCAAGTGGAAACCTACATAATTCCTGCCAATCATGCCCCTGGGGTCGAAACGGGCCACACCCCGGAGCCCATTAGCTCCTATAGTCTCATAAAGGAAAAAAAACTTCAAAAATCTTCTTCTCTGAAACCACAGGGCTGGAGCTGAGATATTTGGCATGTAGCAACGGCAAGTGGTCACCTACATAATTCCTGACAATCATGCCCCTGGGGTCCAAATTGGCCACATCCCGGGGCCCCTTAGCTCCCATAGCCTCATAATGGAAAAAAAGGTTCAAAAATCTTCTTCTCTGAAACCACAGGGCCCAGAGCTTAGATATTTAGAATGTAGCAACGGCCAGTGGTCACCTACATAATTCCTGCCAATCATGCCCCTGGTGTGCAAATTGGCCACGCCCCAGGGCCCCTTCGCTCCCATAGATTCATAATGGAACAAAAAGCTTCAAAAATCTTCTTCTCTGAAACCCCAGGGCCCAGAGCTGAGATATTTGGCATGTAGCAACGGCAAGTGGTCACCAACATAATTCCTGCCAATCATGCCCCTAGAGTCCAAATGGACCACGCCCCGGGGCCCCTTAGCTCCCATAGACTCATAATGGAAAAAAAGCTTCAAAAATCTTCTTCTCTGAAACCACAGGGCGCAGAGTTTAGATATTAAGCATGTAGCAACGGCAATTGATCAACTACATAATTCCTGCCAATCATACCCCTGGGTTCCAAATGGGCCACGCCCCGGGGCCCCTTCGCTCCCATAGACTCATAATAGGACAAAAATCTTCAAAAATCTTCTTCTTGAAAACCACAGGGCCCAGAGCTTAGATATTTAGCATGAAGCAATGGCAAGTGGTCACCTACATAATTCCTGCCAATCATGCCCCTTGGGTCCAAATGGGCCACGCCGCGGGGCCCTTTAGCTCCTATAGACTCATAATGGAAAAAAAGCTTCAAAAATCTTCTTCTTTGAAACCACAGGGCCCAGAGCTTAGATATTTAGCATGTAGCAACGGCAAGTGGTCACCTACATAATTCCTGCCAATCATTCCCCAGGGGTCCAAATTGGCCACTCCCCGGGGCCCCTTCGCTCCCATAGACTCATAATGGAACAAAAAACTTCAAAAAGCTTCTTCTCGGAAACCACAGGGCCCAGAGATTATATATTTAGCATGTAGCAACGGCAAGTGGTCACCTACATAATTCCTGCCAATCATGCCCCTGGGAACCAAACGGGCCACGCCCCGGGCCCCTTTAGCTCCTATAGTCTCATATTGGAAAAAAGCTTCAAAAATCTTCTCCTCTGAAACCACAGGGCCCAGAGCCGAGATATTTGGCATGTAGCAATGGCAAGTGGTCACCTACATAATTCCTACCAATCATGTCCCTGGGGTCCAAATTGGCCACAACCCGGGGCCCCTTAGCTCCCATAGACTCATAATGGAAAAAAGCTTCAAAACATCTTCGTCTCTGAAACCACAGGGCCCAGAGCTGAGATATTTAGCATGTAGCAACGGCCAGTAGTCACCTACATAATTCCTGCCAATCATGCCCCTGGGGTCCAAATCGGCGACGCACCGGGGCCCCTTCGCTCCTATAGACTCATAATGGAACAAAAAGCTTCAAAAATCTTCTTCTCGGAAACCACAGGGCCCAGAGCTTTGATATTAAGTTTGTAGCAACGGCAAGTGGTCACCTACATTATTTCTGCCAATCATGCCCCTGGGGTCTGAACGGGCCACGCCCCGGGGCCCTTTAGCTCCTATAGACTCATAATGGAAAAAAGCTTCAAAAACCTTCTTCTCTGAAACCACAGGGCCCAGAGCTGAGATATTTGGCATGTAGCAACGGCAAGTGGTCACTTACATAAATGCTGCCAATCATGCCCCTAGGGTCCAAATTGGCTACGCCCCGGGGCCCCTTAGCTCCCATAGACTCATAATGGAAAAAAAGCTTTAAAAATCTCCTTCTCTGAAACCACAGGGCTCAGAGTTGAGATATTTAGCATGTAGCAACGGCAATTGTTCACCTACATAATTCTTGCCAAACATGCCCCTGGGTTCCAAATGGGCCACACGCCGGTCCCCTTTGCTCCCATAGACTCATAATGGAAAAAAGCTTAAAACAATCTTCTCCTCTGAAACCACAGCGCCCAGAGCTTAGATATTTAGCACGTAGCAACGGCAAGTGGTCACCTACATAATTTTTGCCAATCATGCCCCTGGGGTCCAAAAGGGCCACGCCCCGGGGCCCCTTAGCGCCTATAGACTCATAAAGGAAAAAAAAGCTTCAGAAATCTTCGTCTCTGAAACCACAGGGCCCAGAGCTTAGATATTTAGCATGTAGCAATGGCAAGTGGTCACCTACATAAATCCTGCCAATCATGCCCGTGGGGTCCAAATGGGCCACGCCTCAGGGCCCCTTAGCTCCCATAGACACATAATGGAAAAAAAGCTTCAAACATCTTCTTCTCTGAAATCACAGGGCTCAGAGCTTAGATATTTAGCATGTAGCAATGACAAGTGGTCACCAGCATAAATCCTGCCAATCATGCCCCTGGGGTCCAAATGGGCCACAACTTGGGACCCTCTTAGCTCCTATAGACTTATAATGGAAAAAAACTTCAAAAATCTTCTTCTCTGAAACCACAGGGCCCAGAGCTTAGATATTTAGCATGTGGCAACGGCATGTGGTCACCAATATAGTTCCTGCTAATCATGCCCCTGGGGTCCAAATGGGCCATGCCCCAGGGTCCCTTAGCTCTAATAGACTCATAATGGAAAAAAGCTTCAAAAATCTTCTTCTCAGAAACTGTGAAGCACAGAACTTAGATATTTAGTGTCTAGCAACATAAAATAGCCAGCTACATAAATCCTGCTAACCCTGCCCCTAGGGTAAAAATTGGCCACGCCAGAGCTCATCACCTCCGATAGACTTATAATGGAAAAAACTTAAAAAATCTTCTTCTATGAAACCATAAGGCCCAGAGCTTAGATTTTTAGTATGTAGCAACGTCACGTGGCCACCTACATAAATCCTGCCAGTTGTGCCCCTGGGATCCTAATTGGCCAAACCCCAGGGCTCTTTAGCTTCAATAGACTTATAATTGGAGAAACTTCAAAAATCTTCTTCTCTGAAACCACAGGGCCCTTATAATAATAATAAAAAAAAAACTTAAAATGGGGAAAAAAATTCTCTGAAACCATAAGTCCCAGAGCTTAAGTATTTAGCATGTAGCAATGTCGAGTGGTCGCCTACATGAATCCTGCCAATCATGCCCCTGGGGTCCAAATCCTGTGGCCCCTTAACTCCAACAAACTTATAATGGAAAAAAGCTTCAATCATCTTCTTTGAAACCATGAAGTACAGACATTAGATATTTAGTATATAGCAACACAAAATGGTCGCCCACATAAATCCTGCCAACCATGCCCTTTGGGTCAAAATTGGCCAAGCCCCAGGGCTCATTAGCTCCTATAGACTTATACTGGAAAAAACTTAAAAAAATCTTTTTCTCCAAAACCATAAGGCACAGATTTTGTTTGATTTGAGGTTTTACATCCCCGTCAACACTGTATAGGTCATTTTGGAGCTGTCTCTTCCAATTTTGTGGGACTTTTACCCGACATTGAGATGAAATTACATCTCAAGCCCTGTCGCCCAATGAAACCAGTAGGGTTTATAAGCATGGACACTGCTTTTTCTGAGCTTAGATATTTAGTATGTAGCAATGTCAAGTGGTCTCCTACACTAATGATTTTCTTGTATACAGGTGAGCGATATAGGGCCATTGGGCCCTCTTGTTATTAAAGACACTAACCATGTATTAAGTTTATATCGCAATTCAAAAATCAAGGGTTTTTATAATCATTTAGCAAATTTAAAAAGACAGCAGACAGTGCGGCATGTTAAACGACATTCCGTGCCATGGCGCCCACACGTAGTATGACGTGACGTCAACGAGTGCAATGTTTCTGACGTCACCACGCCACAAAGACGTAGGAAACAACAAGGTCGCTCGAATAAAAGTTTCTCAGCGCTTTACATTCTGTAGGAAAATCTGCAAATAAGTAGTTTATTTTAGGTTTAGAAATTATTTTCGTGGTTGAGACTCAACTGCAGTAGCAGTGCGCAGTTGTTCCAACGGGCCATTCATACCAGGAAAGGCTGAGAAGGTAAGAATTCAGCGAAATTTCACAAAATCTGTTCAAATAAATATTGCAAAGATTTTAACTTGCAGTTTCGTTGTTTTCCCATTTTTAAAAGGTTGCATGTTACTGTTTACACTTGTAAATAATTATTAGTGACCTGAAAAGTAGGTCCGGTCTATTAACGGTCACTAGACGTATTATAGGTCAGTAGAAGGTATTATAGGTCACTACCGATGATAGCGTGCAGTTATTCGACCCCCCTTTTATTAGGTTACTAGAATGCCTGATTGCGGTATAAATGAATTGATCAGTTACCCCCAATATATATTGCATTGTAACGCACTGACCTGATAAAGATATGCTATCTCAGGACAAGAGAGCTTTATCACGTCAACGTGACATTGCACTTTTACGAATGAACCGGACCACTGGCAAAATGACAAAAATGTAAATGGTACTTGGAAAAATGGTAAAATTACCTAGAAAAAATATATCGTTGGAAAATATGGTCAGCTGATACTAAATATATCGACCGCTAGAATGCTCGGATGCACTGAGGATCATCAATAACTGATCGTAAATTGTTAATTTAAGGATGTAGAAGGGGATAAAAAATAGAATTTCAGATTCATGTCATTTGATATCAAGTTTACCAGGCTCGGCTTCAAGAACGCATGTAGAATCACTTGGCAAGCCTCGCGATTCTACAAGCGTTCTCGAAGCCTTGCCTGATAAACTTGATATCAAAAGACACGAACCTGGTATTCTCTATATAGGTGGACAGGGAAACTTCAGTAACTCACACTAATAGCTCATTCACTAGGGCTGATTCAAACTGTTTCTTTAGTTTCTTTTTATAGCAAGGAATTTATATAGAGGATCTTACATGAGTGTTCATGTATTATTGAATTTATTAAACGAGTTGAGGAAAAGGGATAAAATGCGAGGCTGTGCCGAGCAATTTATCCCTTTTCCTCAACGAGTTTAATAAATTCAATACTACATGAACACGAATGCAAGATTCTGTTTATCATATGACATTAAATGGCATTTTATGCCCGATTTTTCAACAAAAATGTCAATATTCCGCCGTTAGTAAACGCGACGTCGTTAAGGACGCCGTACATGTAACATTACGGGACGTTACTAGCTAATTTGCATATTTAATCCACTAGTGGATTATCGAATTTATTACATGGCGTTATTACACTATCAGACGCGACGTCATATGATAAAGTGCTTATAATTATTAAAATGCCAATATTTAAGGAATTCGTAAAATTTATATCCGTAGAGAATAGTATTTGTCCTGCTGATAAATACTAAAATGCCAGCAATTATTGGCAGTTTAATATTTATCAACAGGACAAATTTTATGTTTAAGTGAGTTAAGCATGAAAAATGTTTTATAACCATGGGGCAGGACCTGGTGCATGAATTAAACCTCGGTTGCTCAGACTAGAACTGGAACAAATTTACGTAGCCTCAAATGTGTATATTCTTGAAACTTAGCCAAAAAAAAGAACTGAAATGTTTGCAAATTATTTATGAGTATTTTAGATAGAATTTTTTTAAAAATGTATATTTACTGGTAGTAACAAATGTCATATTTACTGCGACTAACAATGTGTAATTGTAATACTACTTCACTACTACTAACCCGAACACTAACTCCAGCTGATGCATTTATATCTTATACCAATAAGTGAATTGCTTTGTAAAAAGAAATGATTTTAATTGCAAAAAGACAATGTCTAGGTTTGCTTCATTTATTCAGTTTTCTTTGCACATTTTTCTTATAGCTTGTTTTAATTTGTTTTAGAAGTGGTTACTCGAATCTGTTTCAGGTTTGGTTCAATGAGAAGGGCTACCATTCCATGCCAGTCTACATAAATGCCTTGAATAATGCTGTCTTGAGAGCAAATCTTCTAAAAAGTAAAGGAAACACAGCTGCATATGGTATAATCTGACTTTTAAGAAAATTGTTGACACTGATTTCAAAGGCAGCACACTTAAGCTATAAATGTTGAATGATTAGAAATGTACGATAAAATTCGAGAAACAATTATGCTGATTTCACTCAGTAATTCCAATTAACCATCATAATGTACATTTCGAGCGAGTTGATTGGTTGAATTAAACGTTTAATACTTCTATAAGTTCAAGACAATTTCACATAGCGACAGGTAGTAATATAGCGTGACGTCAAAGAGCACGATTAGAACCCGCGAGTTGCGTCATTGTATATGCAGTGACGTCAACAGCGTTCAATTAAAGATGGAAAACTACTGAAACATCAATGTTAGAAAGCAAATAAACTGAATTTAAATACTTGACGTTTTTTCGCTTGGGTTTCTTCCAAAGATGGCAGTTTCTTATTGAATAATAATTCCGCCGCGGCCGTTAGTTAGTTCATTCACACGCGTTTGAAAGAATTCCTAAAATTTATCGTTTTGGTGGCATTTTGAATATTTCGATGACAAAGTTGGAAGTATAAGGAATGAATCATCATTTTTGTGGATTTTATGGATGTTTATTTATTTTTATTAGCTCACCAGAGCCGAAGGCTCCGGAGGAGCTTATAGGATGGGTATTGTCCGTCGTCGTCGTCTGCGTCTGCGTCGTCGTCGTCGTCGTCTGGCGTTAACACTTTCAAACGACATCTCCTCTGAAGCCACTAGGCCGATTTGGCCCAAATTTTATCTGTAGCATCCTTGGGCTGGGGGGATTGAAAGTTTGTGTTTTTTATGAAAATCGGCTCATTAGTTTGGTTGCTATGGCAACTTAGGCTTTCCATAGACTTATAATGGGGAAAATTGAAAAATGGCGTTTTCTGCCAAGTCATTGCAGATGTTTTGACAAAACTTTCATAGAAGTGTTCCTTAGGCAATCTTCTATCTGCCATATGATTTAAGGCCTACTGCTCATTTCTATTGGTTGCCATGGAAAACAAAATAAGAAATAAAAAAAAAAATACTTCAAAAATCATCTCCTCAGAAACCGAATGCTCTATTAGGCTGAGAGTTTTTTGAAATATTGACCATATTTGCCTTTACAGGTTTTGTGTTTTTTTTTTATAAAATTTGGCTCTTTAGTTTGGTTGCTATGACAACTTGGATTTTCCATAGACTTGTAATCGGGAAAATTGAAAAATGGCATTTTCTGCCAAGTTATTGCAGATATTTTGACAAAACTTTTATAGAAATGTTCCTTGAGTAAATGTCTCTCAGCCATATGCTTTATTTCCAACATGGGGGTCCCCCAGGTTAAACCGGGGCCATGCCCTACCCCCTCCACTTCATAAAAGGCCATATAACTCGGAAACCATCCAGATCCCCACCCCAAAACCATATATACTCTTGTTCCTTATGATAAGATGCATTCAGTGACACCAACCTGGGGGTCCCCCGGTACATGCTGGGGTCATGCCCAACCCCCTCCATTCCATAAAAGGCCCAATATCTTGGAAACCATACAGATCCCCACCCCTAAACCATATATATTATTGTTCCATATGAAAATATACATTCACTGACACCAACTTGGGGGTCTTCCGGGTTGCGCCTTGGCCTTGCCCCCACCCCTGCTTCTTCAAAAAAGGCCATATATCTCAGAAACCATTTAGATCCCCACACCAAAACCATATATATTCTGGTTTCTTATGATAAGACGCTTTCAGTGACACCAACCTGGGGATCCCTCGGGTTGTGCCGGGGTCATGCCCCACCCACTCCATTTCATAAAAGGCCCAATATCTTGGAAACCTTACAGATCCCCACCCCTAAACCCTATATATTTTTGTTCCTTATGAAGAGACTCATTCATTGACACCAATTTGGGGGTCTTCCTGGGTGCGCCAGGGCCTTGCCCCACCCTTCCACTTCACAAAAGGCCATCTATCTCAGAAACCATTCAGATCCCCGCCCCAAAACCTTATATATTCTTGTTTCTTATGATATGACGCATTCATTGACACTAACCTGGGGGTCCCCCAGGATGTGCCGGAGTCGTGCCCCACCCCTTCATTTCATTAAAGACCCAATATCTTGGAAACCTTACAGATCCCCATCCCTAACCATATATATTCTTGTTCCTTATGATAAGGCACATTCATCGACGTCAACCTGGAGGTCTCCCGGGTCAAGCCAGGGCCTTGCCCCACCCCACCACTTCACATAAGGCAATATATCTCAGAAACTGTTCAGAGCCCCACCCCTAAACCATATATAAATATCTCCTTTGTGATAAGATACATTCAAATAACACTAGCTTTGGAGTCATCCGGACTGCCTGGGTCATGCCCCACTGCTTTACTTCATTAAAAGCCATATATCTCAGAAATCATTCAGATCCCCACCCATAAACTATAATATTCTTGTTCCTTATGATAAGACTCATTCAGTCACACCAACCTGGGGGTCACTTTGTGTGCTAGGGCAATGCGCCCCGCCCCTCCACTTTAAAAGGCCATATATTTCAGAAACCATTCAAATCCCCACCCCATAATCATATATGTTCTTGTTCCTTATCAATAGCACACCCACTTGGGGGTCGCAGGGGCCATTCCTCTCCTCTCCATGTCATAGAAGGGCCTCATATATCAGAAACCATTCAGATTCCCACCCATAAACCATATATATATATTCTTGGTCCTTATAGGGACAACAATCTTGGGCTTTCCTGGGATCAACAGGACATGCCCAAACCCCTCCAACGCTTAAGAAGCCTTATAACTCCGGTATACAGATCCCCACTGCTACACCATATATATCCTTATTCCTTATGATAAGACGCATTTAGTGATACCAACGCCCTACACCCTCTACTTAATAAAAGGCCTAATGTTTTAGATACTGAGTCCAGATGGATACTCATTTGGATATAGGGGTTCATTTGGGAGACTTTATAATTGGTAGATTAAAATTAAGATTAAATCCTGTTAAAATACATGGCTGTCATTGGCAGTGCCCACCTGAGTTCTGGTGAGCATAGTGGCCCATGGGCCTCTTGTTTTATTATTATAATTTTTTAGGTTTCACGGCCCACAAAAATGAAATTCATTCCTATAATATCGGCACACTGACTTGATATTGCACCTTCGGATTTTCCTATACAATGAGGTCGCATCTGATTATGGCTTTAGGTAATGGCGTCTCAAAATATTGTCAAACACTCATACATATTCTAATAAAATGCATAATTTAGGCAGAAACGACTGGAAATGACAAAATTGTCATAGTTATATAATACAATGGTTATTGCACTGATATTGTGTTCTTCGATATCCCAGTTCAGGACAATATTCTCAAATGTCTTGTGCAAACTGATATTGGTGAATATTGTCAAGCGATGAGATATTTATGTCTTACAAACAAGTTTATTTTCTTCGACATCCCAGCACAGGAAGCATTCACCAATATCAGTGCAATAATTATATGATATAACAATAATTGATAAAGATTTTGTGCATCTATTTCTTATTTTCATTTTGTTTGTTTCTCTTTTAGGTATTACATTAATAAACCATCCGATGAAAAATACAAATGGCTTCAAAGATTCTGATTATATGTAAGTACAACATCGCAGTGATGTAAACTTTACCAGACAAGGGGAGTGATAAGAATAAAAAAGGGATAATTTTCCTCAATCGTCACCATGACGTGTTTTTCTTTTAGAGACATTGCAGCCCCGCCCCCTCCGTTACCTACCCGACTAATACTATTTCAAAGTCGGGTAAGTAAGGGTATCGCATTGCCGCATGTTTCTTATGACTGTGTCTATAAAATACCCCAGAGAGACCGTTACGCAAGCGCTCGGTAATGCTGATAAGATAGTTAATTAGAGGTAATTAGAAGCCTACACTAAATGTCTTAATTAAGTCAATTCATTAGTGAAAAAAACGAGATGCAAATAAAAATCTGCATCAAATTTTAACCAAATTACAAGTTTCAAACTTTGTTCTGTGTGGAAAAATAAGTATTTTGATGTCACACGTTTTGAACGGAACTGTAATGTTTTTTTAATAAAAGTAATTCCCATGAGCAACCTGTTGTGAGCGGAGTAATTAGTGGAGAAAGATGATGCCAGTAGCTTTAAAACATCTGGTTAAATTATCAGTTTAGCGTGAATTTTTGGTCTCTGTGTCATGCGTTATATAATTTGGATAAAAGGGGATGGTTGGGCAAGGCAACGGTTCTATTTATATCTTGTGTCACTGGGGCGTTCAAATTATATTTGCTTTGAACTGGACAGGGCCTTTTGTCCTTGTAGAGGGTGTGTTTACCCCATTGACATTGGCATTTGCATCAGCATTGACAGTTTAAAGCACTGTATCTCCTGACCTGATGGATGTATCCGCAGCAAACTTGCATACTAATACTAACAGCACTAGGGTGGGGGAGGGAAACAGTAATAAGGTATTGATGGCATTGATCTTATTTTCAAGGTCACAGACTCCTAAAGTCTTTCAATATGGGTTAAAAACAGCGTATCTTTAAAAGTCTTCTGTACAAATTTATGATTTGCAGTAAAACGTGTACAGTATATCAGTGTAAAGTTCCAAATATCATATTAGTTTTTGTGAATATGAACCCAACTGTGCCAAAAATAGCTTGTCTGCACTATATCTCCTTAACAAATTCATAATCACTGGTCAGACTATTTTAACATACATTTTTGTCACGTGTTAAAGACTTTATTGCATTTTGGTTGCACAGAATTCATTTTCAAGTCCCCCCTTGTGCAAATATTGTAATTTTTTTTTGTCTAAAAAATAGCGTGTCTACACTTTTTTGTGAATGTCCCGTTCTGGAGTTTTACTGTCCCATAGAATAGGAGATGACAGCGCAAAAGGATATTTTTCTTAGCTTTTTAAAACGTTTCTGTATTAGATGTGTAACAATACAATTTCCTTTTCTTTTTCAGACAAGGTGGAACAGATGTGATCATGGCCATTTTCATCATTATAGCCATGTCTTTTGTGCCTGCTAGTTTTGCTGTCTTTCTCGTCCACGAGAGAAAGATTAAAGCCAAACATTTACAGTTCATAAGTGGAGTTAATCCAGTGGTGTACTGGCTGTCTAACTATGCTTGGGATGTGGTAAGTATACGAACTAGTTTCACATGTTTATGGCCAGCATGGGTAGTTCCGTCGGATGCACAACTGGGGCAAGTTGTTCATAACAAACGACATCGTTAGTTAACATATCGTTAAAATTTTGATCATTAGATATGGCAAATATGCTATTCTGTTTGCAAAAGCTGCTCTCATTTTTTCAGCAATAATAATAATATATTAGATAGTGTACTTACTAGACCAGTTAACAATTTCCCACTTGTCAGCTAGTTAAGCTAAGGAAGGATGCTTTGAACAACTGAACCCTGACGAGTGATCAGGAGGGGTATGGGTTCGATCGTTCATGAGGTATTTTTCGTTTCTTACGTCATCCTCTCCCTTCTGCTGATTCAAAAAGGGCAGTTGTGAAAGATAGTGCACTGTACTGGTTAACCAAAATGTATAAATATGTTCTAGAAAGGGTTATCCTTTGTAAGCAAGGAATGCACCACAGAACTGGAAAATATGGAGTGTACATGTTTTCTGGGCCAGACTAGCTAGTTTGGGCCATTTAGGCCTCAGCAGCCTGCCCAGGAAAAGTGCGGCTAGGCTCCTATATAATGCTGACTTCTTCCAAGGCGGTTCTTCTGTCGTGGTTCATTTTTGTGATGGTTTGTCTAGGATCTAGTTATTAGGGCCCCGCACTGAAAGTGTGGGTGCCCTATAGTAATCACTCTGTCCGCCCGTCTGTCTGTCTGTCTGTCCGGACAAACCTATAAGTGTTAGGGGTTATATTTTGTCCAACCTTATGGGTTTATTCCGTTAAGTTAACACTATAAACTCATAAACCTTACTGCTTAGGGGCTATTTTTCGGCTTAGGAGCTTAATTTCTCTATGGGAGTTTATAATGGGAAAAGCCCATAAACCGGATTTGTTAGAACGTCCGTCCGTCTGTCCGTCCACAAATTTCTGATAGTGCTGCCGGGGCCCTAGTCAGTTTCACTGACAGCTCTAGTTTCATGTTTGTGTTTCTTTCCCTTTGGTGTATGTGGGTTAATTCTATCGATTCCTAATCATTGCCCTCAATTCTTTTTGGCTGTTTAACCCCCAACAAGCTAACTTCACAAGTGCACAAATCAGTTGCATGGCCAAGAGAAAAATAACAGTCACAAAATCATAATGAACAATATGGAAAGTCTAGAATAAACAACAGCAAAAACAGTCATCTTTCTTTTAGCGGAGATTACTCTTAAAGGAAAGAATTGGTTCCCTCTTATGATACGTTAAGTTAGATATCTTAGGTGATATCTCCTTATTACAAACATTTGTTCATTTTGGATATGCATACTATGCGTAGTGAGTGTTATGCCCATGTAAACCTCTAGCATTATTTTAGAAATTAATGTATGTACCATAGCAGACCAGGTGCAAAGCTAATGAACCTGATTGGTTTCATGTAAACTTTGTCAGTGACAAGCTGTCATTCAACTTAAAATGGATTTCGAAAATATATGCTGCTTTTATTTACTTTGCTTTTTAAACGGTAGCAGGCTAAAACTACAAGATTAATTCCTTGTCGAGTGATTGCAGTAGAACATTGATAATTTAAGCAACCATAATTCAAAACCAGTGCTTCAGCTGAAGTGCACGACCCGCCGGATGCTTTTAGCTTTATGAGTGTTACCATATATGGGTATGGCGGTCATTTTGGTCATGTGACCTGGACCTAAAACGGTTCCCCCAATAAATGCGCCTTATCGTAAGGAGCAAAAATATATCTTATACTTTAGAACTGTATTCTGAATCGTTTGCAGGATAAAATGAATTCTTACTTTTCCAATACAAAAGCATATGTGTCAAGTTTGCCCTAGGCACAAAGAATGTCAAGGTCAACCCAGGGTCACCATTTTAGCAGTTTATGATGGGCCAACGTCCCAGATGCTATTTATCAAGTTTCGTGGAAATCTGCCCAGTGGTTCTGGAGAAGACTATTTTTGAAGGGTTTTTACCATATATGGCTTGGCGGCCATTTTGGTCATGTGACCTGGACCCCATGAGCAAATTTTGGTTTTCCCCATCCCATAGAGGTTCCATATGAAATTTGACTTCAATCGGCCCAACAGTTTCCGAGGAGAAGCAGTTCGACAATTTTCACATTTTTCGCCTCGGCGAGGCTATACTAAATGGAATCTAATATTTGGCAAGTTCATTGGTTAGATCTTATTGATATCTATCAGTATGCAAAAAATTAAATAAATATTCCAATCGGTTAAGTCACTATCACCAATTTTCACAAACGGGTTACGTACGGAGAGACAGACTGACAGAATGACACGGTGATTTTAGGGCACTCTTAGAAAAGTAACCGACTTCAGTCGGTCTCTTTTTCTGCGGGTCGTGCAATACTTGATTTTAATTCCCAGCTATATCAAAAGTGTACAAGCAGACAATTCACGAGATTTCCAACCTGATGTCTACGAAACATAATCCTAGAAACATTAGAATGTCATCTGCTGCATTTTATGCTTGATGTTTTAAGGTGTATTTTTAATCCCTTTATTTCTATTTCAGTGTAACTACATTATTCCAACTGTGTGCATCATTGTGATTCTTCTGGCATTTGATATTCCAGCTTATACAGCACCTGGAAATTTCCAAGCGGTTGTTTTGTTATTTCTGCTGTATGGGTAAGTAGTAGCCATAAGTGGATGGGAGGCACAGGTAAACATACAAGCTCATAGTCTTTGTTGGCATCCCCTTGAACAGTCTGAATCCTTGTCATCGGATAGATATCATTCATAATGCATGGCAGAATTAAGCATATCTTATTGTTATGTATTTAGCACTTGGACACATTTGTTTTTGTCATTTGCTAAACATGTTGCGTTTAGTGCATTATGTGCCACAGTGACACTGTGAAGTGACGTTTCAATTGTTTTATTTTAAGGGAATGGCCGTAATTGATGTTGGTAAAGCTAGTGACCAATCACCCTTGATTTCTTTATATGCAATAAAAGATTATAAAACTAATGCGTTTCATCTGTATGATCTGTTGGGAAAACAACTTAAACTGCATTGGTGTGCTATTTTAAAGTTCAGAGTTTTTTTTCATATACTCCAGAAATATATTTAACAGCTTGTTTGTTCTCCAAACTTTCGGATGAGTCTTTAAACCAGGTCCCTTCTCCGTATGACTTTAGCTGTTGGTGGGACGTAAAACCCAAACACTCACTCATTCCCTCACTTGTCTGCAAATAGACAGACCCGTAGCAGGGCATGATGCAGTGCTTCCAGCGCTTTTATTTTCTTTTGAAAAATAGTAGTGACGGCAATGATCAGGAATCGATACAATTAACCCACAGATCCCCTCAGAGACACCACGGGAAAGAAACACAGACATGAAACAACTAGACCCTAATGGAAACATCACTAGCAGAAAGCCAAAAGGACAGTTACTTTCCCATAAAAGAGCCAATTGGCTAATCAAAGCAAAATAATATAAGTGATACACACACTCAAAGACAAGCTATAAAAATAAATCTCGACAGAAGAAGGCTGAAAAATTGTTCAAGATGGAAATGTTACAAATATGTTTTTGTTTGTTTTATTGTAGATGGTCCATTGCACCAATGATGTATCCGGCTACCATGGTCTTTCATGAACCGAGTGTGGCCTATATTTTCCTGATTGTCATCAACTTATTCACAGGAATAACCAGTGTTCAGAGTAGCTTCATATTTCATTTGTTTAGTGACAATGATGTGAGTTTGATATTGTTTATAGAATGGTTTGGTGACGCAAATATGCCGTGTTTCTTGCGTCACTGGTTCATCTAAAGTATATATTGGCTCACAGCCTTACAGTTGAGCAAGGCCTTCTATCCTTGTAGCAGATAAGGGTAGTGGTAGGGGGTTTGGGGAAACAAGACAGTTCCGTGGCAAGACAACTCACTGACACGTTTTTTGTAGACAATTCACCAACACAGTTGAAGACAGTTCACCGACACTTTTTGAAGACAATTCACTGACACATTTATATATTGCATTCATAGCCCAGATGATTAACAGAAAACTTAATTTTGAAAATAAAATGAGTTATTATCACGTTTTTGAATTAAATAAGGAATGTAGGATATCTTTATTAATTTTGGCATATTTATCACAAGGGACTAATACTGCTAATACACAGAAACCATTTTCATCCGCATAGGATGACTGACGTAAATAAATCACATTATATTTTAGGGGGCGTGATTTAAGGGAAAATATAGATATTCTTTAGGGAAACGTAGTAAAATGTTTTTTGTTGTTGTTTTATTTTTTCTACTTTGCTGATCCAAGTCATAGTCGGGTGCTCAAACATTGTTGGAAATGCATACTAAATGATGCAGAACAGAAGACATGACTTGAACGTTTCCCCCTTCTTAACATAATAATCGATTCTCAGACAGTTCACCAACAGGCAGAAAAGGTATGGTCAGTCGAATACACTACACCACTAATCCATAATTACCGACACTTTTTGAAGACAATTCACCGACACATTTATATATTGCATTCATGGCCCAGATTCAAAGAAAACTTAATTTTTAAAATAAAATGATGTATTACACTCTTCTGGAACCCATGTCTGTTGATCTGAACATTGATTTTTGCCATTTTGTCTATGGATTATCGATTTTGGATTAACGCTTTGGTACTACGACCTAAACTACTTTAATTACCTTTGATTCCCAATCATAATTATCAGTCACAGGTCGAATGTCTTTGAACAAATGTGTCGGTGAATTGTCTTCAAAATGTGGCGGTGAATTGTCTCCAATTGTGTCGGTGAATTGTCTTCAAATACCATGTCGGTGAGTGGTCTTGTTGGTGATTTGTCTCGATTCCAGTGAAGAAATGTTTTTTATCCTTTCTTTCTTCCAATCGCCGTTACCCAGGAGGGTCACAGACAGTCTATGACGGTTTAAGTTATACACTGCCAGATTTGCAGGATGAAAGCCTACACAGTAATCATGTAATTATGGTAGGGATCTTTAACCTGCACAGTGGATGATTGTCCCTGCACAGGCGTGCGGGCTTCCGTTTAAGGTCCCGATCCGAAGGACGGCGCACTTTATGACATTCATTCCTGCAAATGTTGCCAATGGTGTGTTTTCGGACACCGAAATAAATCACCGCTGCCGGGGATCAAACCGGGGCCTCTAGCATGAGATGCAAGTGCACTAACCACCGAGCTATCACGTTCTATTTAATTTCCTCTATCTCCCATCCCTCTCTTTCATCTCATCTACTGTCTCTTCTTTCTCCTCCCAATTTTTGTTCTTAAGGGAAATAGATACATTGGACCAATATTCTGATACTTTTACAAGAGAAACACCTTTATGACTCTACATTTGCTTTATTGTGAACAGAGCCCTGTTGAAAGAAAGGTCTACTCGTAATACCCATCTGCTCCTTACCTTTATTATGCAGAAATAAGTAATTTTCCAAAACCCATTTTGACTATCAATCAATCAAATTACTTGATATAATTTATTCCTATAAATTCAACTACTCAATAACAAACAGTGAAGAGCTAGACCAGGTGGCTTGGCTCAACTGTATGTATCGATGTACAGGAACAGCCTCTGCATTATCCCCAGTGCCATCAGTAGAACCTGTGTTGGTAAAGGCATCCACAAATATTTACAAGTTTGGCATTTGAGTTTTTTATCACCGCTGCAGTATTTACCTTATGTATTCGCACATACATGGCTAAGCAAATACTGTAGACCAAGATGAGATACCACACAACGTGGCAATTTATCAGGGTCGCACTGTTTGCCAATCATGCATCCACCTATTTTTAGACCTAACATCGTGTAGTAAATTGTACGTGTTCCTGTTTAAAAGTTATTGTGAGGAATTGAGATGTATAAATACCTACGGTAAATACAGTGCTTTCCTAACCCTAAGTTGGATCGATTTCATACTGTTTTTTATACTAGCCCACTCTTTGACTGTGACGATGACTTCTCCCTGACCATGACCTTGTCGTGAAGGTCACAAACAGAAATATAGTTGTTTAAAGACGAGATACTAGCAAGCAAGCTACTTTGTCCAACTATTGGTCTTGTTGTTAAGTTTTCATATTTTGCTTTTAGATATTGTATTGATTAGTATTTAGAAATATGAAATTAAATATAATATTAAATATCTTGTGTGTTTCAGGCAATAAACAGTGTCCGAAATCTTGTTGCAGATATTTTTCTCATATTTCCTAACTATTGCCTCGGAAATGGCCTGATGGAAATAGCTCTGAATCATTACAAGAATGAATTCTATTCTCATACAGGTAGGTTCACTAGTATGCATGAAATTTATGCAGAATTAGAACTCTCTTATTTTCATTCGGATCTATTAATATACACATATAAAACAACATATGTCTTGGAGGTATGGAAGCAGTGTTGTAAAATAAGTACATATATGTTGCAAAGGACATAAATAACATCAGACCACTTGAGTTCCTTCGAAATTCTTCCTGTGGCTCGTAATAAGAAATAATGAATGATTTAAATAACTTTATTATATCTTAAACTTTTGCAGTATAAAATTCTAATTTTTCAAAAACTAAGACTGACTTGTCAGGTGAGACATGTATCTTAGCGGATTTGGTTACCACTTTTTGTTATATTTTACATTTTGCAAGTCTCGCTACTTTGGACATCTCCTTCCTGATGCCCGGGACTTCCGTGGAGTGTGGGTCATGTTTGCTGATGTTGGCTCGGTGGGGGACGCCTACAAGTCCGTGGGTGGGCGTCTCTTGCCTGATGCCTACAGTTGACCTGTCCCACGGGCTACGTCGGTCGGTGTGTGCTTGAAGGGGGATGTGCTGTGTTTGCCGGGTCTTGTCCATCATCCGTTTCGGTTTCAGAACTTTTGGGTTGAGACACACTGATGAAGATTAAATATCAGGAAGGCCTCTGTGTCACTAAATTTGACAGTTACGCCTTAATTGCAACCACTGGGTCGGTATCTCTGCTGTTGGATGATTCGTTCGTCCCCGAGGATATCATCAGCTCAGTATCAGTTCCTTAGTGCTGAGGTTGATACTGCGGTGTTGACTTCAGTACTCTGGTACTGAGTTAAATGACTTTATTATATCTTAAACTTTTGCAGTATAAAATTCTAATTTTTCAAAACTAAGACTGACTTGTCAGGTGAGACTTGTCATTTTGCAAGTCTCTCTACTTTGGACATCTCCTTCCTGATGCCTCTGTGTCACTAAATTTGGTATAGTTACGCCTTAATTAGGATAATAACGGTACATTTTTTATCCTGAAAAGTTATGCTGTGTGTACTCATTAGAAAGGTGTTCGAGCCATTAAAATTTCTGTGGAATTTGTTTGTTTGTGTTGAGGTTTAACATTCCCGTCAATACCGTTTAGGCCGTTTTGGAGACTTTGCTTCCGATTCTGTGGGACTTTTACCATGAAATTGAGATTAAATGACATCTCAAACCCTAACATCCAAAGAAACCTCTTTGGTTTGTATACAGGGATGGTTCTACTCGCACCACTTTGCCTGGGCAGGATTTGATCAGGGCGGTTTACTATGACGCAAACGTTTGGTCGGTTTCTGCTGTGCGCAGATGCATCATGCAGCATAATCTGGGCCCCGTCAAGCGATTTTGGTACTTATCGCCTATGCGAGCAGCGAAGGTTCTGGCGAGCCTGCGCATCCGCGCAGTCTCGCCAGAACCTTCGCTGCTCGCTCATACAAGAAGTGAATCAAGAAGAACCTTCAGACAGAAAGCCATATCCCTGGCCCCTCTAAATGGCTGGGCATGCACAGTTAATATTTGTCATGACGGACTGCTCGAAGACACAAATTCGCTTGGCGGGGCTCATCTATAGTGTACTTACTTAAGTGCTGATCAGACGGCACCGATGTACAGACTGATCTGCATCTTTGTTCATAAACACACATGGCAAAAACAGGAACATGAACTGGCTCATAATATAATGTTATTAATCAAGTAATTTCGTATTGGACCAGCTACAGGTCCGAGGTCTGCTGTATTGGCACGAGGCCGAAGTCCGAGGCCAATACAGCTGACCAAGGAACTGTAACTTGGCCAATACGAAATTACTTGATAAATGACAATTTTATTAATTGACCCAATTAAAAACATGATTTATGATTTTTGAATATTGGTTGACTTGGTGTAATACAGGATAATCAATTAATAATTATGTTTATTGCTGTTTAGTTTGTCTGGACATTCATTTTCCATGCATTTTTTTATGTTCTGTATCATTTAATTTTGGTTGATAAGTATACAAAAAAAAATAAATTACTAATTATGTTCTATAGAAGGGTTATCCTTTAGAAGAAAGGAATACACCACAGAAGTGAAAAATATGGAGTGTACATGTTTTCTGGGCCAGACTAGCTAGTTTCGGCCAATTAGGCCTCATCCGTGACCCTCAGATATTTTCGAAATTCCACAGTGGAATCAATGATCCCAAAGGACAAGAAAATATAATCTACACTGATGTAGGGCAGGGAGACGTTTTACCGCCGCCACACATTCCCACACACCAGCTGTAGTGAAGTTAAATATGTTCTATAGAAGGGTTATCCTTTAGAAGCAAGGAATACACCACAGAAGTGAAAAATATGGAGTGTACATGTTTTCTGGGCCAGACTAGCTAGTTTCGGCCAATTAGGCCTCATCAGTGACCCTCAGATATTTTCGAAATTCCACAGTGGAATCAATGATCCCAAAGGACAAGAAAATTAAATCTACATTATGATGTAGGGCAGGGAGACGTTTTACCATGTTTAAAACAGGTTTTGCTGTGTTTTGCTAATTTAAAGAAGGCCGTTGATATTTCATAGGTTTACGTTGAATTGTGTACTCACTAGAGTTGCCTCATTGAGGCAAGTGTACTAAGTACCCATAACATAGGTTTTTGACGAGGATTAAGGAAATTATCCATGAACTACATGTACTCTTGTTACTCCCCATAGCACCCTTATCTGGAGCTATGCTCAACACAGTACTGTGAGAATGGTAAGATTCAGCTGACTTCTTTATTTCAGGTCAGTATGAGAGAATTGTGAACCCTTTGATATGGCGTCTAACCATTAAGAAGCTGGTGGTTATGTCAATATCTGGTGTGATAATGTTCCTGTTTACAATTCTCTGTGAATACAGATTCTTTATCGGGAAATGGTAGGCTAAATTCAACTCATTACGAAAACATGCCTATTCAAATACATTGTAACCTTAATCACCGAAAAAATGAAAATTTTAAGATGAAAAAGTGTGATATTTTTCTTATTTCTGCTAAAAATATAGATTGTGGGTACTCGTTAGAACCGCCTCATCGAGGCGTTTCTTACGAGTACCCACAATCTATATTTTAGGGCAAAAATAAGAAAAATAAGGTCTACCCCTATAAACCCCAGTTTTACTGTATAAAAGTGGGGTTTCAAGGGGGTCAAAATTATATAGGCATGTTTTCATATTGGCTTGATTGTTAATCAGTCGACCAAAAGTTGTACCTGTACAGTAAAATTCCTTATTGAAGACCACCTTTGGGACTGTTCAAAAGTGGTATTAAAGACCAGATTTGAACATTCCCAGAGGTGGTCTCTGACAGGATGACACTGTATGCAGAAAACACAAAGAAAGAATAACTAAAACTTTCTAAATAAGCTTTTTAAAGCAGATTTAGTCTCGATTATTGGTGGTCTTAATAGTGACAGTGACAATACACACATGTTTAACAAAAGACAACAAACTACTAAGAAAAGGTCACTCATGAAAGGCCACAATCCAAAAACGCAGCCGCCTAAAGTCACTGATAGAAAGTGAAACGGAGGCACACACAAAAAACAGACGAAACATAAACCAATGGCACAAAGTCAAATAACAAAAAGACACTGCAAAAGAAAGACCAACTTGGGACGGTCAGTAGTACAACTACTGGGGTGCTTCAACTCCGGAGTTTATGACATTTCAACCCTCGCCCTCAGTTCCAGTACAATATCAAACAAAATAACAATTGATCCGCATGGAGGCTTTATAGCCCCACAGTGAGTCCTGGTAAAATGTTTATATATAGATTAATAGTATCATGAATCCGGGTTGAGGACTCAATAACTTTCCGACATCAGAACAGAAGAAAACCACCAGTTAGGTCGAACCCAGGAAATATCCAGCTCCACCCATCCCGAATTCAAAGGATTTACAGAGGGACCGTCATAAAAGAGTCCAGTGTCCGACTCACCGCCGTGCATCCAAAGAGTGAAGCAAAGCTGTCCACTGTAAAAGGGTCGACAACCAAACACGCGGTCTGTCGCATAAAATCCATGCTATAACCACTTTTCTTGTATTTAGGAACAATTTTTCTGAACTGACCAGAAAAATCATTACTACCTAGTATTCTTCTGAATTTATAAACTAAATCCCCATAAAACCCAGGTTCCGACAGCCCCTGTTGCAGAAGTGTCCTCAAAGAAATACCATATTTTGAAATAATGTCGTAATGTCGACGATAAAATTTGGTAAATGTTTTGAGCAGTTTATGATACCGATAGCCTTGTTTAGAAGTTTAGCTGTTAAAATTTTGCTGCGATCATTAATGTCATCAACATGACAGCAAGCTCTAGCAAAACGAATAAGCTGTGACATATAAACCCGGTCAGCTGTATTGGCCTTGGCCTTCGGCCTCGTGCCAATACAGCAGACCTCGGACCTGTAACTGGGCCAATACGAAATTATTTGATAATTAACATTATATTATCTGCCTAACAATCGAAGTGTATTGTTATTAACTTTAGCGCATCTAGAGAGAAGTCAGAAGAGGGTGCTGCATATGGTGATGCAGATGTGGAGGCTGAGAGAGAAAGAGTGATGTATGGTGCTGGCAGATACGATGCGTTAAGGATTGAAAACTTGACTAAAGTTTATAAAAACAGAAAACTGGGCCGTATTAGAGCGCTTGACAGGCTGACACTAGCTATACCTACTGGAGAGGTGTGTAGTGCTCATATTTTTCGCTTTCTATCATTTTATAACATACTATTTGGATGCTAGTTTAGCTGTTCATATATATAATTCAACTGCTTAGACCACTCGAAAAAAAGATGACGTTGCTATTAGTACCAAAATATTACGATATTCACGGTAATTTGCGTGCATGCTCTAATAAGAACACATCAGTATGTTTTAAGGAGTGTAGTTGACAACAATTGAGAGAACAAGATCTTGATATGTGCAGAAACTTGCACTTTAAGACATTGTACTTTATACTGGAATAGTATCGACCCGTTTGTTTAGCTAATGAGGCATTGAACAACTGAGGGTCAGTTGTTATTAGTTAACATATCTTAAATCTTTGATCATTTAGTGTAGCAAAATAAATATACTAATGCAAAAAGTACATTTTCTTTCAGCAAAATACCACTTTATCATATGACGTCGCGGCTGAGAGTGTAATAACGCAATGTAATATTTTCGATAATCCACTAGTGGATTAAATATGCAAATTAGCTAGATACGTCCCGTAACGTTACATGTACGACGTCCTTAACGACGTCGCGTTTACCTATGGCGGAATATTGTTATTTTTGTAAACAATCGTGAATAAAATGCGTTTTAAATGTCATATGATAAATAGAATCTTGCATTCGTGCTCATGTATCATTAAATTTATTAAACTCGTTGAGGAAAAGGGATAAAATGCTCGACAAAGCCTCGCATTTTATCCCTTTCCCCTAACTCGTTTAATAAATTCAATAATACACGAGCAATCATGCAAGATCCTCTATGTATAAGATAAACCAGTTCAGCGTTTGGCCACTAATGAGCACATTAAGCTGACACTGTTTTGAGCAGCTGGGCTCAGGTCACTGCCCACTACTGCTTCGAGAAATAAATTCTTTGTTTTGGTTATGGTTAGCAGAGCTGTCATTCGCTTATGGAAGGACTTCAATGTTATTTTATCTTCAGCTGGGTAGAGGCTCTACAATTTCAGAAGGCAGAGTGTTGATATGGCTGTAATATTGTAATCTGTGACATTTAACCTCAGCTTAAGAAATAGAAAATTTTCATGATGCAATATATGAAACGAGCCTCCAGCAAGTTCAGTTTAAATTTAGATGAAATAACCATGACTGTAAGATTCTGTTTTATCGTATTATAACAATTTTAAATTGATTTTATTGCTGAAGAAGTTCAGAAAATTGCAGTAGTAAATAAGTGTTGTCATGGATTGGTCATTAAATTACGCTACACTAACCATGTGTTGTTACAAGTATGGTCATACTATTTTATGACATGACGTTATCCACTAAATAACAGGCATTAGATGATAAACAGAATTCTGTTAAAACAACGATAAAAGGGTCACAAGAGCTACCTCATGACTTCTATTAATTTGCTTTTAAAGTGATAGAAACATGCAAAATCGTTTATAATCTATATAGGGCTTGACAGAATAAATGCATACATCTTCACAACAATAGGCATATGAATTTTGAGCTATTTACCAACCACAACAAAGATTATATATCCTGGCTGTCTCTTTCTTTCTTGAATATTTGTATTATTTGTGTTAACTTCAGTGTTTTGGGCTTTTGGGTGTTAATGGAGCTGGTAAAACTTCACTCTTCAAGCTGTTGACAGGTGATATAGATCCCACATCAGGCAGTGCTTTCCTAGAAACACACAGGTAATTATATTGTAATAGTTGGTTCACATGTGACGTCAAATCATCTCAAACAAACAATAAGAAAAACAGATGGGCGCCTACTCGAGGATAGTATATAATACTTGTTTGTTTTGTTTGATTTGAGGTTTAACGTTCCCGTCAACACTGTAAAGGTCATTTTTGAGACGTTGCTCCCAATTTTATGGGACTTTTACACGACCTTGAGATGAAAGGACATCTCAAGCCCTGCCGCCCAATGAAACCAATAGGGTTTTTAAGCATGGACGGGCAGACTTGCGCCGCTCAGATCCTCTAAGCAGTTTACCAGTACTCGTGTGCGGGTCGGTTTCAGCTCTGCGTGGAAGCATCATGCAGCCCATCTTCTTCTTCAATCCCCGATGTGCGGGGGCCGACTTGCTTGCTTAATAATTAATCCTGAATTTGTAACACGTTTTTGTTGGTCTATGATTTTCAGAATAGAAATGTAGGCAATGATTAGGAATCGATACAATTAAACTACACCTCCTATCAGAGCAAAAAGGGAAAGAAACACAAACATGAGAAAAGTAGACCCTAATGGAAGCATCAATAGCGGAAAGCCGAAAGGGCAGTTACTTTCCCATTGGCTATCCAAAACAAAAAGATATAAGCGATTCACACATTCAAAGACGAAATATAACAAAAATAAACCGCGACAGAAGATTCGCCTTAGAACGGTCAGTTAAAAGTACATGTACTTCACTGGGGGATTTAAATCGATTTTACGCGGCCGCAATCCTCAACCTTACTTCAGTCGCGATTTGGACAAATAACTTGTTCAGTCCGCATGAAGGTTTCAATAACTCATGAGTGCAACATCTTCGTGAACAAAAAAAAATCCAACAATCACAGAGATGAAACAAAGCTGAGGACTCGACCGCAAGAAATAACTGAAATGCTGGAGCAAAAGAAAACCAACAGTTATACTCCGATGGATCCGACCAGAGACAGAGTATCAGGTACCAACCAACAATACATAAAATTAAATTCTCATTCTAAGTAAGCCTTCAAGCTGGAACCGCCATAGAATCTGAGGCCTGATCCACCGGCGTGCAATTAAAGAGGGAAGCAATGTTACCAACCGTGATTGTGTTAACTACCATGCATGCAGTCTGTTGTATAACATTTGACAGAGTGATTGCTTAACCATTTTGAAGATCCAACCATGCCCAGGAAAGGTGTTGTTAGTTTAGTTTACTGGCTGAATATGACAATAACAGTATAGCCTAGGCCACTCATAAAACTTCATCACAAACCAGTCCGACCCCATCTCTTGGGGGATGGCTTGAGATGGAAGATTGCATGAGGACTCGGCCTTCGACCCACTGGCTGTTGTCATTTACTGTAGCGGGCGATCTCACTAAGTACTGGTTAACCTTTAAGAGCCTGTCCAGGAACAGAGAAGATAAATGACCAGTCTGGCATACCCACAGCTGTTGATAAGGCCATAAATCTACAACATAACACATTAGTCAAACAATTAATAACTCTTATCTCAAACCGGAAGTAATAGTACAATTTTGGTGAGACTTGCTAAAGTATGACTTCTTTATAATCATACTTAAAAGGTTTATGTAAATGTTACTTTTTCCCATACCCAGTGCCATCTAGTATGATGCCATCTTTGTGACTGTTTAAACGTGGCTTTTAACAGTACCAAAGGTGGTCTCATTTTAGGAATTTTACTGTGACTGGGTGAATTCAATGTTTAGCATATTAATGTGTGTGTGACTGTCATTTTCAGCATTTTGAAGGATCCACAGGAGTTTTACAAGCACATTGGCTATTGCCCTCAGTTTGATGCCCTATTTGATGAGTTGACACCTGAAGAGCAATTACACCTGTATGCCAGGCTCAGAGGGGTTGTTCCTAAAGATGAAAATAAGGTAACGCAGTTGAACTGCCTTTGGGACCATGGAAATTTGTTTAAGATAGGAGCAGTTCGAGCTACAGTGGTTTAATTACAGCGTCAGGTCATAAGGCATAATGGATAACACTAGAAGTGAAGGAAGTGATCAAGGAATCGATACAATTAACCCACACCTCCCATCCTATGGTATGTGTACTCATTAAAGGGTATCACTTAGGGAAATTCTAATGAACACACACATGATACCTTTTAAAGATAAAATCAGGAAATCCTTGATAAATAGAAATGAAAGCAATGATCAGGAATCGATACATTTAACCCACAGGTCCCATCAGAGACAATAAAGGGAAAGAAGCACAATCATGAAACAACTAGACCCTAATGAAAACATCAATAGCGGAAACACAAAAGGACAGTTACTCTCTTACAAAATGGCCAATTGGCTATCCAAAACAAAATAATATAAGTGATACACACATTCAAAGACAAACCATAACAAAAATAAACCGCGACAGACGAACTGCTTTGGAACGGTCAGTGAAACGAAGTCCACTGGGGGGCTTAAATCGATTTTATGTGGCCACAATCCTAGCCCATATTTATGTCGCGATTTAGACAAATAATTTGTTCAGTCCGCGTGAAGGCAACGGGCCTCTGTGGCCTAGTGGTTACGAGCGTTGACTCTTGATCATTAGGTCTCTCACCGCTGTGGTTCGCGCCTCCCTCGGGTCATATCTGAGACGCCAAGTCCTGCAACGGAAGGTCAGGTGGATTTTCTCCGGGTACTCCGGTTTTCGCCCACCTCTGATTAACGATCAGCTCGATATGAGTGAACTAATCTTGAAATGGCCGTAAAACCAAAAAAAAAACCATCTGCGTAAAGGCCAAATACAAAGGTATTCCGCTAAACCTTTAAAGCCTGCATATATATATAAATGGACAACTAGATCTATTGGAAGCATTAGAGACAAAGAGTAAGTTTGAATTAGCTAAAGTAAACAAACAATCTGTAATGGAGTTATTAAATATGTTCTATAAAAGGGTTATCCTTTGGAAGCAAGGAATACACCACCGAACTGAAAAATATGGAGTGTATATGTTTTCTTGGCCAGACAAGCTATTTTCGGCCAATTAGGCCTCATCAGTGACCCTCAGATATTTTCAAAATTCCACAATGGAATCAATGATCCCAAAGGACAAGAAAATATAATCTACACTATGATGTAGGGCAGGGAGACGTTTAACTGCCGCCACACATTCCCACACAACAGCTGTAGTGAAGTTAAATATGTTCTATAAAAGGGTGTTACGATATGGAATAGGAAACTTCTCTGGTGCTTATGCACATCTAAATTATTTTAGTAGATATATGGTAGGGCGGTGCGAGTGAAGCAAAATGTGCTGCTTCATGCACAAGTCATGCACATATCATACGATGTATGCATGAGTGGTTTGAGGAGATCTGTTTTTACAATACAGGGGGCCGCTATAAGGCTGAGTTCTATAAAATTTGCTTAAAAATCGCCAACCGCCAAATTGTGACATATATGATTTTCATTCCCTTCACGTGTTGTGTGGGTGTTCGTTTTGACAAGAGTCATGGCATTGATTTATAGGGTCGTTTCATCATTTTTCCCTATGGGAAATATACTATTTGAACGCAAATCCATTATCTGCTCGATTTTTGCTATCTAGCTTCAATTGTGGACGGTATCTCCACCTCGCCACGATTTTAGCAAGCTAATATGAGTATGCATGATTTTCCGGTAGTATTCATAGATATAAAAACCCTGAGGAAAGCGAACACTTCAGCAGCAGGTCAAGTTGTAACGAATACCCACCACATTGAGACGGGAAAGTGAAAGTATATTGAAAGGCACAACAATGTGTGGTGACCTGCTGCTCCCTGCCATATAGCAGCAGGTACTGGTACGACGCTGTGGGTTAGGGTCCAGCAAGGGCGGACGAACCAACATAAACAGCTCATACCAATGTGAACGAATGTGAGACCATTCAAATGGAAGAGGTCCAATAAATAACCTGCAGGCGATTCAGGGGAATCAAGCTAGTGCACGATTGCTTAATAGTACATATCAACCTGTGGTCGGCAACAATGTCGACAAACTAGTTTACACTAGTTCGCGAGAGGGAGATTCACGCGAGAGGGGGATTCACCCTAAGTTATAAACTGGCCAGTCGCGCGTCTTGCGTTGTTTCTTTTTATTTTGTTGTTGTTTTTGTTGTTTGCTTCTGTAGGTATTCACGTCACCCGTTCCGAGCACAGAACATTGTTTTGCCTTCGGGGCGGACGTCGTGAGTTAGCTACAGAAGCAACAAATTGTGATGTTTGGTGTTAGTAAGTGTTGTATATAGAAACTGTAAATAATTCATGTCATTCATCTAATATCTTTCTTGTGCCTTACCCCACAGCTACCCGTACACCTGTCAGAGATCACGCTCGGTTGTCTTGTCAGCATGGGGGTTTGCGGGACGCCGTATACCCACATGTTACAAAGGGTTATCCTTTGGAAGCAAGGAATACATCACAGAACTGAAAAATATGGAGTGTATATGTTTTCTGGGCCAGACTAGCTAGTTTCGGCCAATTAGGCCTCATCAGTGACCCTCAGATATTTTCAAAATTCCGCAATGGAATCAATGATCCCAAAGGACAAGAAAATATAATCTACACTATGATGTTTCATTGTTACAGTATGTGCTTTTGATGAATTACAAACAAACGGAGCTATTGAAGCGGGTATTATTTTGCATTAATGGAATTCATAGAAATGAATTGATGTGTCATTCAGATTCTTTTCAGTGGTGTCAGTTGTTATGATGTATCAAGTTCCATTTTCAGGATGCTCGAACTCTTAAAATATTTTAAGATCTCGTCTATCATTTCCAAGGAGAATCATCTTTTTATACCCCCGGCGTATGCCATGGGGGTATATAGTTTTTGTCTTTTCCGTCTGTCTGTCCGTAAACAATTATTTTGTGTCAAAGATATCTCAGGAACTGCTTCACATAGAAACTTGAAATTTTGCACACATGATCAGTATGACTACTTGTATTGTGGGAAAGAAAATAAGGGCCAAGGGGTCAGGCCTTTTAGAGTTATTTCCCTTTGTAGTTCGGCACTGGCCGGGGGTATACGTGCCCCACTGGGCACTTTTGTCTAGTTGCATTATCTGCTGGTTCCTAGTCTAAAGATTATCAGTGTTGGAAAAACAGGTAACCAGGGGGATCTGGTTACTCGTTTTTCTAATATTCACACTGTGTCAGGGGGTCTGGTTACCTGTTTTTCTAATATTGACAATGTGTAAGCTGGGAGCCAGCAAATAATGCAAATGTGGTGAATAGATACATGTGATAAGAACAAATGACATTTTTCATAAGGAAGACATATTTTGTTGTGACATCCTGGTTTCTTCCCTTCACTTTAAACATCTGTGTTGTGAATACTTTTAGACCCCATTTTATATAGAGAAAAGTGGGATTTAGAGGAGTATACATACTTTTCCTTATTCTTTGCACTAAAAAACAGTAACCTATCCTCACTGTGGTAGTTCTTAGAACCACCTTAATGAATGGTTCTAACGAGCACCCATAATCAATGTTTGTAGCAGAAATGAGAAAAATATCAACACACTGGTGTGTTATCGTAATACATACTCTCTCAGCCCCATCAGGAAAGAGGTCTTCTCTAAAAAGGAAATAATTTGCTCCGAGGAAGAATTTCCTTCCTTCAAGATCAGACCCGAATGACAATAGCAAATGGATTTTGAAAAGAGTTGCTTCTCTTTACAGTATATTAAATCCTTTAAATTAACAGGTTAAAGGTTAAAAGACGCATGCTTCATGTTTTGCAGGTTGTTAGCGGGGCTCTAGAGAAACTGTCACTGTGTAGGTATAAAGATCAGCTGACCGGAACTCTCAGTGGCGGCAATAAGCGGAAACTGTCCACGGCAATATCTCTCCTAGGAAACCCCAAACTTATCTTCATGGTAAGTATCAGAACTTCTGCTACGCCTATCGGGGCTCGGAGAGATAGACTCAGCTGCAGGGTGCTTCCACGCAGAGATGAAAATAACTACACATGAGTATTAGTAAACCGCTCAGAAGGTCCAGGCAAAGTGGTGGGAGTCAGACCGTCCAATGCATATAGGCCTTTTGCTTTTATTATGCGGCAGGGCTGGAGATGTCATGTCACCTCAATGTCGGGTAAAAGTCCCGGAAATCTGGAAGCAGCGTCTCCAGAATGACGGAAAAAATGTAGACGGGAACGTTAAACCTCATTTCCAACAAACATAAAAACGTCTAATATAAATATACATGTACAAATTTTGACATCACATTTTTCCAGTCTTGGACTGCCTGTTTATTGATAAAATTGGCGTGGTGTCACTTTAGCTGAGGTCTTCTATTTTTGGAGAAAACAAAGATGTCCGCTAAACCTTTAAGTTACCAAATGACCGCCAAAATATTTTATCAGCCTAAAAACTCTGACAAAAATGTACTGTATATTATTGTTTGTATATTTTCTGGTAATTATTGATAATGCAATCAGATATATTTTACCTTTTTATCTGTTTAAACATGATAAAATTTTAGTGATAAACTCAGAAGCACCTCCATTAAATAAAAACAATAGTTGGGAAAATAACCAATGCTCCTTTTTTCTCGTAGAGGTCCTAGTCTAGGCACTTTTTTCAAAAACTGATTAAAGCACAGGGGCCAGTTGTTCAAAACTAACGATTTTATTAGATAACGTATTGTTAAACATTTGATCGTTTAAGGAGGCATATATGCTAGTGGCCAAGTTTACTACAGGCACGACATATCCTTTTGCGGAATTCTTGTTGATAGTGCCTGAATCTAGTTAAACTCCGTTCAGAAAATCTGAATCATCGATTTTTTCGTATCTCGCTTTTAATACTCATTTAAGCCCAAACATCACTATGGGAAAGTTTTAGACCTCACCCTCCACCGCGACAGATAGGAAAGGCTGTGATTATATGGAGAAAATCGCAAAATCTTTATTTCCTTTCTCAGACTAAGACATTCTGACAGGTTCGACACACTCTTTAAAACCATATATAGAAGTGGTTACTTCTCTTGAACATTACAAGGGCGTCTATGTTTTATTTGCACGATCACTCTATGGAAAATCATTAGCTGTGACACCACATCTGATATCGGTATAATTCTTTTTGACGACTGTTGACAGCACACCGCGCTATTGACTCCCCGTTCCTAGTGAGTCACTATCTAGCCATTCGAATATAAGGTGTGTCGCAATTGCATATCTATTTATAAAGTGCGTCACATGGATTTGAATATTTATTATTTTACCTGACAATCATCGTCAAATGGACTTAGTCTGTGTTCTTATTTCTTTGTTTTGCAATTTTCTCCATATAATCACAGCCTTTCCTGACTGTCGCAGAGGCATACGACTTCCTGGGGAAATCGGCGGAGGGTGAGGTCTAAAACTTTTCCATAGTGATGTATGGGCTAAATGATTATTAAAAGGGAGAAACAAAAAATCGATGATTCAGATTTTCTGAATGGAGTTTAGAATATCGGTCATGTTGGATCAACAACAGGTCACTCGGTCAAATTTTGTTAAAACGTTGTGTGCATCTCCATTCCTGGTAACCTTTCAAGTTGATCTCCTTTAGAGCAAAAGTTTGTCACATTTTTCAGCAAATATATTGGTGCATATGTCATATTAAATGTTCGAAGCTTAAACAATACATTAACTAAAGAATTTATTGATTTGAACAACCTGACCCATAAAGATTGAAAACCAATATTTCTTAATTAGTTGAAATCTAATATATTTACATTACATACCATTTTCATTGAATTTTTATCACCTGCAGGATGAGCCTACATCAGGAATGGATCCATTTTCACGTAGATTCCTATGGGACACTATCAGAAATCTTAACACTGAAGGAAAATCCATATTGTTTACCTCTCACAGGTAGGAAAATGATATGAAGTTTTATCGGATGTTCTGTTTAAGTCATTTAAGATAAAATAGGATTTTATTAACTCAGCAAATCTCCAGATCAGCTTATACCGTGGTCTGTTGTCCATCATCTGTCCGTCGTTAACTGTTCATATTTCGACATCTCCATCAGAACTACAGGCTGGCATGAACTGATGGTTGATGGCATTGGGGCAACATGGAGATTTAGAATGGCTAAAATGGAGCCATTCCGTTATCCAAGATGACCGCCATGGCAGCCATCTTGAAATTCTTTTAATGACATCTCCTGGACGAAAACTCTGATTGAGCCGAAAATTGATGGGGCGCATCAGGGTTACACCAAAAGTCGGATTGAGCTGAAACTTGATATGAGCCATCAGGCTGAAATGTGATTCAGAATTACTAAATCCGAACCATTTCGCTATCCAAGATGTTTGTCATGGCGCCCCTCTTTAAATTCTTCAAACAACATCTTCTTCCCAACCGAAAGTCTGATTGAGTTGGAACTTGATAGGATGAATTGCGGTGACAATTATTCCGTTCCATTGTCAAAGATGGCTGCCATGGTTATCGTCTAGAATATTCAAACCACATCAAGTCGAACAGAAACTTGGTGGGAGGGATTGGGGCGATGTGGACATTCAGACTTGAAAATTTCAAAATTTTATAGACGCCATTCTGATTTAATTTCAAAATTCAATATTGGACTTAAATCTCTTCTGCAACAAGGTCTATCGGAACCCGAATTTTATGGTGACTTAGTATATGAATTCAGAAAAATATATAACCGCAATGACTTCAGCACCCAATTTCGTAAAATCATTCTTCGATATTAAAAGATTGGGTACAACATGGATGTTATACGACAGACTGCATGCATGGTAGTTTACCCAATCACGGTTGGCAACTTTGCTTCCCTCTTTAATTGCTCGCCGGTGGGTCAGGCCTCAGATTCTATGACGGCTCCAACGTAAAGGCTTATTGAGAATTAGAGAGATCTAATTCTTGGTAATGTTTGTTGGTGCCTGATGCTGTGTCTCTGGTCGGGCCCATCGGAGTCTAACTGTTGGTTTTCTTTTGCTCCAGCATTTCAGTGGTTTCTTGCTGTCGAGTCCTCACCGTTGTCTCACCTCTGTGGTTCTTTGATTTTTTGTGTTCACGGAGATGTTGCACTGGTGAGTTAGGAGGCCTTCATGCGGTCTGAACAAATTATTTGTCTAAATCGCGACGGAAGTAAGGGCGAGGATTGTGGCCACGTAAAATCGATTTAAGCCCCCCAGTGGAAATCTTTCCACTGACCGTTCCAAGGCGGTTCTTCTGTGGCGATTTATTTATGTTGTTGTTTGTTACTTACTGTGTGTATCACTTGTGTCTTTTAATTTTGGATGGCCATATGACCATTTTGTGGGAAAGTAACTGTCCTTATGGCCTTCCTTTGTTTAGGTTTCCATTATGGTCTGGTCGCTTAATGTTTGTAATTTTTTCCCTTTGGTGTCTTTGGTGGGTGGAGTAAGTTAATTGTATCGATTCCTGATCTTTGTTTTACTTCTACTTTGTTAGAATCATTCTGTTCTATCCTTGATGGCTGCCACAGTGGTCGGCTTGAAAATTTTCAAACCACATCTGCTCCCGTATGGTCAGTCGCATTGATTTGAATATCTTGGGAAGCATTTGGGTGACATGGAGATTCAGAATTGCTAAACTTGTTGCATTCTGATATACAAGATGAAATTCGTTAAAACATCTTGAAATTATTTAATACACATGCATATTAATCGCAGATAAGTTTGGCATGGCAGAGCTTTTCAGGTGCTGTCAATTGATAGGCTGAGTCCACAGGAAGGTCTGGTAGAGTTCCTTTCATATGTTATTTGCAAGCAGCCATATACAGCATAAATTTGTTTGTTTTGCAGTTGAATTCACATGATCGGGAGACTTTGATTACCTTTCTGTTAATAGAGTAATCCAAAGGCAGGTGCAAACAACAGCTCTACCCTGCCAAACTATGCTCCACTCCCTACTGAATCCTATATCAGATTGAGTTGTTCAGAAACTGAATCAGAGGCATCAAGGCAACATGCAGATTCTGTTATTTAGACAGTGTGATTGATGGACAAGTTGGCCACCAAGGCACAATCGGCCCCCGCCCATCGCTGCTTGAAGAAATATATGGGCTGCATGATGCTTCCACGCAGAGCTGAAACCGACCCGCACAACAGCTTTGAGGATCTAAGCCTGCCCAGGTAAAGCGGTGCGAGTCGGCCCGTCCATGCTTATAAACCCTATTGGTTTCAATGGGCGGCAGTGATTGAGATGTCATTTCATCTCAGTGTCGGGTAAAAGTCCCACAAAATTGGAAGCAACGTCTCCAAAATGACCTGTACAGTTTTGACGGGGACGTTAAACCTCAAATCAAACAAACAAACCAAGGCACAATGTAATATGTCATGACCATACTGATCCGGGTGGGCGATTACTGGCCCAGTTTGGCTTTTAGTTAACCATTTTCTATAAAAATCAAAAATGAGTTCCTTTAAGAGCAATGAAAACATTCATAAGAAAGAAGATGGGCCATACTACGTAGTTTCGGCTAATAAAGCCTCATCAGTGACCCTGTAATGATCCGGCAAAGAAAGCCAGAGGAAACGTACTGCAATTTTGCGAATTTCGAATAGGCAGTCGATTCAAAGACTGATATAAATCAAAATGGGGTCCAAATAATTAAAAACCTGTTTAGAATGAGTCTAAACCGATAATTTATTTCTGATTTCTCAGAATATTCACGATGATCTCAAAGGACCAAAAGTAAAATATAAACTGCACTATGGTTGATGTACGGGGAGACGTTTTACGGCCACCACACCGCACAACACCAGCTGCAGTGAAGGCAAATAAAAATAAAAAATGTGTTCCTTTGAGAGCAATGAAAACATTCATAAGAAAGAAGATGGGCCATACTACGTAGTTTCAGCTAATAAAGCCTCATCAGTGACCCTGTAATGATCCGGCAAAGAAAGCCAGAGGAAACGCACTGCAATTTTGCGAATTTCGAATAGGCAGTCGATTCAAAGACTGATATAAATCAAAATGGGGTCCAAATAATTAAAAACCTGTTTAGAATGAGTCTAAACCAATAATTTATTTCTGATTTCTCAATATTCACGATGATCTCAAAGGACCAAAAGTAAAATATAAACTGCACTATGATTGATGTACGGGGAGACGTTTTACGGCCGCCACACGGCACAACACCAGCTGAAGTGAAGGCAAATAAAAATAAAAAATGAGTTCCTTTAAGAGCAATGAAAACATTCATAAGAAAGAAGATGGGCCATACTTCGTAGTTTCGGCTAATAAAGCCTCCATGTCATAGTGGTTACGAGCACTGCCTCTTCAACTTATGGTTTCTCGCCACTGTGGGTTCGAGCCTTGCTAGGCCACATGTGAGATGTAAAATACAAGTGAAGGCGATACAATTAACCCACAGCTCCCATCAGTGACACCAAAGGGATAGAAACACAAACATGAAATAGCCAGACCTTCATGGAAACGTCAACTGCGGAAAACCTAAAGGACAGTTACTTTCCTACAAAATGGCCAATTGGCTACCTATACCAAAATAAAATAAGCGATACACACACTCAAAGATAAACAAAAACAAAAATAAACTGCGACAGATGAACCGCCTTGGAACGGTTAGTGAAATGAATTCCAATGGGATTAAAAAGTTCTGCAACGGAAGGCCATGTGTTCTTTTTTCTGTAGGTACTCTGGTTTTCGCCCGCTTTTGATTAGCGATTTGCTGTATATAAGTGAAATGGCCCTGAAATGGTCATTAAATTTGCGCAAAGCCCAGTTCTCATTACGAAAACACGCCTATTCAAATACATTGTAAATTTATACCTCCAAAAATTGAAAATTTCAAGATGAAAAATTATGATATTTTTCTTATTTCTGCACAAAATATAGATCGTGGGTACTCGTTAGAACCGCCCCATCGAGGCGGTTCTAACGAGTACCCACAATCTATGTTTTTGAGCAAAAATGAAACAAATAATGTATATTTCTGCAAACACCAGTTTTACTACATAAAAGTGGGTTTAAGGGGGTCAAATTTAAATAGGCGTGTTTTCGTGATGTGTAGTATGATTTCAACTTTCCTATCCATATTATCAGGTACATTTTGTATTTTGCAACATGCGGAACAGAAGACTAAACTTTACATATTCTACAATCTCTATGTAACACTTTATCACATGACGGGGAGTCTGAGAATGTAATAACGCCATGTAATAAATTCGATAATCCACTAGTGGATTAAATATGCAAATTAGTCAGATAACGCCCCGTAACGTTACATGTACGACGTCCTTAACGACGTCGCATTTACTGATGGCGGAATATTGACATTTTGATAAAACAGGCGCGAATAAAACGTATTTTAAATGTCATATGATAAACAGAATCTTGCATTCCTGCTCATGTATTATTGAATTTATTAAACGAGCTGATGAAAAGGGATAAAATGCGAGGCCTCGCATTTTATCCCTTTTCATTAGCTCGTTGCCTCGCATTTTATTTCTTTTGCTCAGCTCGGTTAATAAATTCAATAATTCATAAGCACTCATGTAAGATCCTTTATTTATGTGATTGGGTCCAAAAGATAAACTGTTTTAGTTAATCAAATGTGTTACATTCAAACAAAAATGTGTAAAGATTACATAAAAGATGATCATTTATGATACTTTTTCTATATGATCTGTACATCCTTGGAATTCGTCCTGTAACTGTAGTTAAACAGCCGTGTTATATTCAAACAAAACTGTATAGATACATAGAAACATGACCATTTAAAGTCAGTTTTCTCTATGGTCTTACAACTCGTAAAGAGGTTTAGGTGCATTGAGACCAAAAGCCAAACCACTGGTTCCATTACATAGCAATTATCTGCCCTTTACATAATAAATTACTTTGTGACTTGCAGTGTCTCCAGTGCTTTTATTTTCCTAGATTTATTTTAACAGTTGATTAATCAAAGATATTGAACCATTTGAAGCTTTGGCACAAAAGTATGTGTAAAGCACTGGGTCAAGGTTTTAAAAAGGTTTTGTCATCTTAAAACGTATAAATAGTTCAAACTATGCAATACCTATCCACATTGTTTTTAACAAAATATGAATATTTTGCCAGACTGAATGATTGCAGTTTTAACATTGCATTTATTAACAACTTCATTAGATATGAGATGGGCTTCTGTGGCATAGTGGTAAAGAGTGCCGAGTCTTAAACCATCCCAGAAACACGGCTATTTTATTTTGATCCCCTTAAACTCCCCTTTTGTATAGGAAAACTGTGTTTTGCAGGGGCGTACATTATTTTGCTTATTTCTACTTGAAAGCTTTGCTTGTGGGTACCCGAGGCGGTTCTAACTAGTACCCACAATCTATGTTTTTAGCAGAAATATGAAAAATATCAGATCCACTGCTGGACCACATTCATATGAGATCTACAACAGACCTGCAAGTACTGCAACGGAAGGCTTGGTAGTTTTCCCCAGGCACATAAGTATTCGCGCACTTTTGATTGGCAATCAGCTCGATAACAATGAAATTATATTGAAAGGGGCGTGAAATAGAAATAAAGGAATTGTGAGTATTGAGGAACAGGGCCCTGGATCATGTTGTTTAAAAGGGTTACTGGTTTAATGTTTATCCTGCTGAATAAATTATTTTAGTCACACACATTGATGGCTAACAACCAAGCAAATTACTCGATATACTGTATTCATTCAATTCATAAACTGCACGACGAATAGTGTAGATCCTGATCAGATGGCTTCTTCAGATCTTGTTTTACACTGTAAAGGTAGGTAGTTGTCGCATTCAGCTGGATTAGGATTAACAAACTACTTAGAGGCCAAGTGTTTGAAAACATTCTGGCAAATACATATTGAATACCATACTCTATTTTTGCAGTAGCATAAGCTTAGTTGTCATATATAAAATGGTCAGTTTAATGATACATTATCTGACAAAATCATCTTCTTGGACGAAAGGGGTTTCGACTTTTAACATTTCATTCTTTAACATTATTTTAACACGTATGTGAAAACTCCACTTTGTGAAGAAAAATGGGTTCACAAAGTATACATTATTTTTTATCATTTTTTTTTTTTGCCAAAACGTAAGAAAGAGATTTTATTGTAATTTTTGATCTGAGATTTGTCATTGAAGACAGCATTTTCTTGCACACCAGACAAGGAAATCCGTGATTTTACCCTGGGATAGAAATTTATGTTCTGAGCCTGGTGTTCCGACCCCAAATCGAATATAATCGCGTGTTTGATAAATGCACTGGTTGATTACAACCTCATGCGCGGCGTCGTCATGTGTGACGTCACTAAACATTCCTGTTGTGTCATCACAAAATGGCGGACGTCGGTAACCGAAGTGACAGCAGCATTAAAAATTCGCAATAAAAATGGAAGGTATGCAAGAAAAAGAATCCAATATGGGTGTGAGGAGTGGATAGAAAAATCCGTCCCTCGGGATCACTGTCCGGCATCATGATGCCGGACAGCGTCCCTCGGGACGGATTTTTCCATCCACCACTCACACCTGTATAAGATTTTTATAATATTGCCTGGGATATGTTATTGTGATGCCAGTATCTCAGTATTTCTGTCCCATGTGTATCTGATTAGCGTTCAGGAGATAGTGGGTTTCTTCACCTGTGCGACGATAATAGTCTTTTGTAGAGACTGATCATGAAATATTTTCCAAGGCCATTCTCTCTCTTCCGTTGATTCAAGAAGGGCAGTTGTCAGTATTTTGCGAAAGATTGTGCAATGTACTTGTTACCCAATGTACACTGTAGTGGATAACGGTTTATGTATAAAAAATAGAAGTGGACGCAATGATCAGGAATCGATACAATCAACCCACAGCTCCTATCAGATACACCAAAGGGAAAGATGCACAAACATGAAACAACAAACCCTAATGGAAACACCAACAGCGGAAAGCCAAAAGGACAGTTACTTTCCCACAAAATGGCCAATAGGCTATCCAAAATAAAAAAAAACCTGCCGAGGAAAAGTCTGGTTTAGTTAACGGACCGGTAAAACACGACCTAAATAGTGTTGACTGGGACGTTCAATTACAAAACAAACAAACAAACGAGGCAGCGCACGACAAAACCTACAATAATACATTTGCGCCTAGCGAAGTCTCAGATCAGCCTGCGCAACCGCATATGGGTGCGCAGGCCGATCTGATTCTTCGCTTGGCGCACATATAACTTGCAGGAAGTGCTGTGTCCCGGCTCAAATGTTATTGCAATGTTTCAGCATGGAAGAATGTGAGGTTCTCTGCTCCCGACTCTCTATCATGGTGAATGGCCAGATGAAGTGCCTTGGCAGTATTCAACATCTAAAAAACAAATACGGTGATGGCTACACTATATCTGTGATAATAAAATCCTTAGACAGTGCACCCGCCGTCCAGCGGTATCTGGAAGAAAATATTTCCGGCTGTATTCTCTGTGATACCAGATATCGTACGTTGACATTTGAAGTTAAAGACCTCCAGGAAGGCTTAGCAGGTGTGTTTAAGGCCCTCGAGGCCTTATTGAAGACTGGCAATGTGGAGGATTATTCTGTGAGCCAGAATACTCTTGATAATGTAAGTAAATCAGTTACTTTTTAGCTCACCTGAGCACAAAGTGATCTTACGTGCGTCGAACGTCGTCAGCATTTACCACTGACTCTAGAGGACACAGTTTTGCTTCAATCTTCATGAACCAATTCCAGAATGTTTTCCTTGATGATATCTCGGTCAAGTTTTATTAAGAATCATGTCGGGCCAAAACACAGGTCATTCTTTAAAATCTTGTTCACCCTCTAAAAGACCACAGTTTTGCTTCAAGTTTCATGAAACTTTACCAGAATGTTTGACTTGATTATATTTTGGCTAAGTTTGAATATGAGTTATGTCGAATCAGAAACTAGGCCATTAGATCGAATTTCTTTAAAACCTTGATTTAAATAACAATATTATATCTTTAATTTTTGCAGCATAAAATTCTAATTGGTCTAAAACTAAGACTGACTTGTCAGGTGAGACATGTATCTTAGCGGATTTGGTTTACACTTTTTGTTATATTTTAAATTCTGCAAGTCTCGCTACTTTGGACATCTTCCTGATGCCCGGGACTTCCGTGGAGTGTGGGTCATGTTTGGTGATGTTGGCTCGGTGGGGGATGCCTATAAGTCCGCGCGTAGGCTCTCTTGCCTGATGCCTCCAGCTGACCTGTCTTATAGGCTACGTCGGTCGGTGTGTGCTCGGAGGGGGGTGTGCTGTGTTTGCCGGGTCTTGTCCATCATCCGTTTCGGTTTCAAAACTTACGGGTTGAGACACACTGATGAAGATTAAATATCAGAAAGGCCTCTGTGTCACTAAATTTGGTATAGTTACGCCTTTATTGCAACCACTGGGTAGAAATCTCTGCTGGTGGATGATTCGTTCGTCCCCGAGGGTATCATCAGCTCAGTATCAGTTCCTTAGTGGTGAGGTTGATACTCCTGTGTTGACGTCAGTGCTCAAGTACTGATTTAAGTAACTATATTATATCTTTAATTTTTGCAGCATAAATTCTAATTGGTCTAAAACTAAGACTGACTTGTCAGGTGAGACATGTATCTTAGCGGATTTGGTTTACACTTTTTGTTATATTTTAAATTTTGCAAGTCTCGCTACTTTGGACATCTCCTTCCTGATGCCCGGGACTTCCATGGAGTGTTGGGTCATGTTTGCTGATGTTGGCTTGGTGGGGGATGCCTATAAGTCAGCGGGTAGGCTCTCTTGCCTGATGCCTCCAGCTGACCTGTCTTATAGGCTACGTCGGTCGGTGTGTGCTCGGAGGGGAATGTGCTGTGTTTGCCGGGTCTTGTCCACCATCCGTTTCGGTTTCAAAACTTACGGGTTGAGACACACTGATGAAGATTAAATATCAGAAAGGCCTCTGTGTCACTAAATTTGGTATAGTTACGCCTTAATTACGTATTAGATGCCACATATCTGCTTTAATCCTCATGATACTTTACCAGAATGTTTGTCTTGGTGATATCTCGATCAAGTTTGACGATGATTGATGTAGAGTCAGAACCTAGGTCACAAGGTCAAATTCTTAAAAAAACAAATCCCCTCCAGAGCTCACAGTTTTGCTCCAGTCTTCATGAAACTTTACCACAATTGTTGACGTGATGATTTCTCGGTCAGGTATGTCGAGTCAAAAAGCAGATTACTAGGATTTGCTTCAGCCTTCGTGAAACTTTACTAGAATGTTTGTCCTTGTGATGTTGGTAAGTTTGAATATTGGTCGTGTCAAAAACTAGGTCACTAGGTCAAATCCCTTTAAAAATCTTGTTAACCCTCTAGAGGCCACAGTTTTGCTTCAATCTTCATGAAACTGTACATGAATACTTGTCGCGATGATATCATTGCCAAGTTTAATCATGACTCAGATTAGCGATTCATTTCCATCACGGACCTCTTATTATTGATATCAGATTGTCCTACTTTGTAGCCAGTATATTGCCATCTATGATATCTGCAAATGTATGGTCTAGAAAAACGTGTTTATGTTAGCAAAGCTCCATAAAAGGAGGAGTATTAATGATAACTTTGGGTACTTGAAAGAATCTCATAATCGGGACAGTTCAAACAAGTACCCGCAATATGTGTTTGTAAAAGTGAATTGAAGAAAATTTATTATTTATTATCCAAGTTTCTCCTCCTTATCTGGAGCGATGATTTAAATTACAGGGCCCAGTTGTTCAAAACTAACGACGTCGTAAGTTAACGTATCGTTAAAACTTTGATCATTAAATATGGCAAATATGCTAAAATCTTTGCTGAAAAAAATGTGAGCAGCTTTTGCATTCAGCAAAAATACCAAAATTTTCGATATTTTTTCTTGCTTGAACAGTTAACAATTTGACCACTAACGAGCTCGTTAAGCTAACGATGCTTTGAACAACTGGCCCCAGATATTTATGCTGCCATTTACTTTATGAAACAAACCTTATGAGAATACATGCAAAAATTGGATGATAAAAATAAAAAATGAGTTCCATTAAGAGCAATGAAAACATTCATAAGAAAGAAGATGGGTCATACTACGTAGTTTCGGCTAATAAAGCCTCATCAGTGACCCTGTAATGGTCCGGCAAAGAAAGCCAGAGGAAACATACTGCAAATTTGCGAATTTCGAATAAGAAGTCGATTCAAAGACTGATATAAATCAAAATGGAGTCCAAATAATTAAAAACCTAAACCAATAATTTATTTCTGATTTCTCAGAATATTAAATGCTGACTTAAATGATTATTGAGTGCAGTGATGGATTTAAACAGTGGGACATCATTTAAAGAAATAAACTGTTTTTTTAACTATAGGAACAATTGTTTATAGTGTATAGCGGTAGGTTTGACTGTATACCAAACCAAGCTACCAGTAAATTACATGAAGGGATATGTTAATTTGCAGGTTTGAATGTAATGTTGTTTTCAATTTTGTTTTTCAGGTTTTCATAAACTTTTCCAAGCAACAAAAGGAGCTAGCCAACGATCTAGAAGACTTTGGGGAAGAAAGTGACGATGTTAACGACAATGACGCTCTCCACCATTACTATGACGAACCTCTAATATTGTTGACATCAAGAAATGAACCAAGTGCTACACCTTCATATGACTCTGATGAAGAGGTATTACTTGCTTAAGGTGAATAAAATGATTTCATGCAGGTGTAGAAGCCTCTTAGGTGTAGCGATTATGCTACTCGCCTTATAAACCAGGATCCTGGGTTTGATCCTGGGCTTTTCCAGACTCTCCAATGCGTCTTTAAACCAATGTTCCATCTCGGTATGACCTTAGCTGATTGTGGGATGTAAAACTCAAACACACAGCCGGTTTCAGGGGAGGCAGTGCTTTCAAAAACATTCTGGATACACCTTCAGAAGAGACAGTTCCTTTAAAAATAGTTTTGGATACACCTTCGGAAGAGGCAGTCCTTTTAAAAATATTTTGATACGCCCGCAGAAGAAGCAGCTCTTTAAAAATGATTTGAAGCATCTTCAGAGAAGGCAGCTTTTTTCAAAATATTTTCGGTATACCTGCGGAAGAGGCTGCCCTTTCAAAAACTTATTTTAACTTCAGAGGAGGCAGCTCTTTCAGAAAATATTTTGGTACACCTTCAGAACAGGAAGCTCTTTCAAACATTACGCAAACACGCCTATACAAATACATTGCCACCTTTATCGCTGAAAAAATGAAAATTTTATGATGAAAAAGGTATTTGTTTTCTTACTTCTGCTCTAAATATAAATTGTGGGCACTAGCTAGAACCGCCTAATCGAGGCGGTTCTAACGAGTACCCACAATATATTTTAGAGCAGAAATAAGAAAAATAAGGTATACCCCGGAAACCCCAGTTTTGCTATATAAAAGTGGGGTCCAAGGGGGTCAAAATTATATAGGCGTGTTTTCGTGATGAATATTTTGGTACACCTTCAAAAGAGGCTGCTCTATCAAAAATATTTTGGTACACCTTCAGAAGAGGCTGCTCTTTCAAAAATATTTTGGTACACCTTCAAAAGAGGCTGCTCTATCAAAAATATTTTGGTACACCTTCAGAAGAGGCTGCTCTTTCAAAAATATATTTTGACTTCAGAAAAGGCAGCTCTTTCAAAACTTTTGGATACACTTCAGAGGCGACAGCTCTTTCAACTTTCAAAAATATATTTGGACTTCAGAAGAGGCCGCTCTTTAAAATATATTTTTGGACTTCAGAAAAGGGACCGCTTTCAAAACTATATTTGGACTTCAAAAGAGGCACTCTTTTAAAACTTTTTTGATACACCTTCTGAAAAGGCAGCTCTTTCAGACATATACAGTAGAACTTCGATGGCTCGAACACCGATGGCTCGTTTACCATGGCTGAGTCGAACCTGTTCTTGAGTCCCTAGGGAATTTCTGTTTATAAGAAAAAGGGAGGGTAAAAATTAGGATATTATCGTCTTTTATGTTGCAAATGTGTGCTGTGTGTACTCATTAGAATCGCCTCGATGAGGCGATTCTAATGAGTACACGCAGCATACATTTTTAGCTCACCAGAGCCGAAGGCTCCGGGGGAGCTTATAGGATAGGCAGTTGTCCGGCGTCGTCGTCGTCGTCGTCGTTGTCGTTGTCGTCGTCGTCGTCTGACGTCAACACTTTCAAACATCTTCTTCTCTGAAGCCACTGGACCGATTCAGCCCAAATTTTATCTGTAGCATCTTTGGGCTGGGGGATTGAAAGTTTGTGTTTTTTATGAAAATCGGCCCATTAGTTTGGTTGCTATGGCAACTTAGAGTTTCCATAGACTTATAATGGGGAAAATTGAAAAATGGCATTTACTGCCAAGTCATTGCAGATATTTGGACAAAACTTTTATAGAAATGTTTCTTGAGTAAAATTCTTTCAGCCATATGCTTTTATGCCAACCTGTGGGTCCCCCAGGTTGTGCCGGGGCTATGCCCCACCCCCTCCACTTCATAAAAGGCCATATATCTCAGAAACCATTCAGATCCCGACCCCTAAACCATATATATTCTTGTTCCTATTGATAAGACGCATTTAGTAACACCAACCTTGGGGTCCTCAGGGATGCGCCGAGGTCATGCCCCACCCCCTCCACTTAATAAAAGGTCCAATATCTCGGAAACCATTCAGATCCCCACCCTAAACCATATATATTCTTGTTCCTTATGATAAGACCCATTCAGTGACATCAACCTGGGAGTCCCCTGGATGCGCCGGGGCCATGCCCCACCACCTCCATTTCATAAAAGGCCCAATATCTCGTAAACCTTACAGATCCCCGCCCCTAAACCATATATATGCGTGCTTCTTATGATAAGACACATTCATTGACACCAACCTGGGGGTCCTCAGAGACGCGCTGGGGCCTTGCCCCACCCCTCCTTTTCAAAAAAGGCCATATATTTCAGAAACTGTTCAGATCCCCACCCCTAAACCATACATATTCTTGTTCATTATGATAAGACGCATTCAGTAACACCAACCTGGGGGTTCCCAGGGATATGCTGGGGCCATGCCCCACCCCCTCCATTTCATAATATCACAATATCTCGGAAACCCTACAGATGGCCACCCCTTAACCATATATAGTCTTGTTCCTTATGATAAGACACATTCATTGACACCAACCTGGGAGTCTCCCTGGGCCTTGCCCCACCCCTCCACTTCACATAAGGCCTTATATCTCAGAGAATGTTCTTAGCCCCACCCTAAACCATATATATTTATCTTTCTTATGATAAGACGCATTCAGTGACACCAGCTTGGGAGTCCCCGGGGCACGCCCAGGCCATGCCACACCGCTTTACTTCATTAAAAGCCATATATATCAGAAATAGTTCAGATCCCCACCCCTAAACCATATACTTGTTCCTTATGATAAGACTCGTTCAATCACACCAACCTGGAGGTCTCTTTGTGCTGAGGCAATGTGCCCCGCCCTTCCATTTCATAAAAGGCTTTATATTTCAGAAACCATTCAAATCCCCACCCCATAATCATATATGTTCTTGTTCCTTATTATTAGCACACCTACTGTAGCGGGGTCCGCAGGGCCATTCCTATTTCATAAAAGGGCCTCAAATCTCTGAAACCGGTCAGATTCCCAGCACTGAACCATATATATACTTGGTCCTTATGATAAGACACATTTAGGGACAACAGTTTGGGCTTTCCTGGGATCAACAGGGCATGCCCCAACCCCTCAACTGTTAAAGAGGCCTTACAGATCCCCACTGCTAAACCATATATATTTTTGTTTCTTATGATAAGACGCATTTAGTGATACCAACCAGGGCTCCATTGGGTCCATGCCCCTACCCCCTCTACTTCATAAAAGGCCTAACTTTTCAGATGCTGAGTCCACATGGGTGCTCATTTGGACATGGGGGTTCATTTGGTGGATTAAAATGATATCATGTTAAAATACATGGCTGCCATTGGGCAGGATGGGCAGTGCCCACCTGAGCTCTGGTGAGCATAGTGGCCCATGGGCCTCTTGTTCATTATAGAACACCGAAAAAGATGTCCTAAAATATGTCGTTATGCCTCCTGGCAGTAACCCTCAGTGGCTCGAACTACCCCTGTCTCTAACAGATTTTCATGGTCCCAAAGGTGTTCGAGCCATTGAAGTTCGACTGTATTTGGACTTCAGAAGAGGCACCACTTTCAATACTATTTTTGGTCTTCAGAAGAGGCAGCTCTTTAGAAAATAGTTTTAGACTTCAGAAGAAGCAGCTGTTTCAAAATTAGTGTTAGGCTTCAGAAGAGGCAGCTCTTCCAAACAATTTTTTGATGCACCATCAGAACAGGAAGGCCTTACAAAAATATAGGGTAAAAGGTCCTACAGAATTGGAAACAACGACTCCAAAATGACATATGCAGTGTTGACGGGAACGTTAAACCTCAGATAAAACAAACAAAAACCAGTAGTTGTTTAGATGCATTGCGTCTAGTATGTACAAAATTGTGATAAGACAGTTAAGTGGGGCCTGTTGAAGACTGGTATCTGAAAGATCGTCATTTCAGGAGCCGGTAATGCGGGTAAAACCTGTGCCCTTTTAAAAAAACAACGAGAAAGAATGTATTGGAGAACTTCATCCGATGGAGTGTACTTGCTTTCTTATGAGCGTGATAAGTTGCTCAAGTTGGACTACCCCCTTGGGCGAATAAATGCGCCTACAGCATGCTGAAGGGTAAAATTGCTTTATAAAAAAGCAGAAGTAAAATGACAAACAGTGTTGTGCTGGGATTTACACAGGTTCATGCTTGTTGACAAAGATAAACACTGTTTGGTAATTTTGTGTTTGTGTCATCATGAATGAATGGCTAAAATATCACAGCCAGAATAGATATGTACTTATATGCACACCCAGAAAATTTAGAATATCGCAGATGTCTTTATTCATTTAAATGGAGTGAGATGAGGCGGTTCTAACGAGTACACACAGTCTATATTTTGAGAAGAAATAAGAAAAATATCACAATTTTTCATATTAAAATTTTCGATTTTTTTGGCGATACAGGTTACAATGTATTTGTATAGGCGTGTTTTCGTATTGAGGCTGCTGCTATCATCATGTAAACAAGTCAGTGAAAAGAACTACCCTCTAAACCTCACATTATATGGGGAAAATAAGGGTTTACGGGGTTATACATCATTGCCTTTATTTTCCTCCAGGACATAGGCGTAGACATAAAGTCCGTGAAATGATGACTCCCATAAACCCCACATTATATAGAGAAAACTGGGATATACGGGGGTATTCATTATTTTTCTTTTTTCTGCTCCAAGACATAGGTTGTACCCGGTTGTGGATACTCGTTCTAACGAGCACACATTACCTATGTTTGGAGCATTTAAAGGAAAAAATATCAAGGATTTCTATTAGAAATGTAGCCATTTTGGAGATGTGAAAAATGCACTATGCCGTACGGGTGTTACCGTAATGGACCTAGGCCTCGCTGAGGCTCCTCAACCCAGGTTGGGAGTAAAAATAAGAAAAATACAACAAATTTTCATCAGAAAAATGTCCAATTTTTAGATAAACAAATCCACTATGCCTCACGGATATGTTATAATCCTTATAATTACAAAATAACCTCTTCATAACACCATTGTTGAGGGGCAAAACCAAAAATTGTGGTTAAAAAAATTGTGTTATATCAAAACAAAAAAGTATAGATTATGTAGGTCATTTTTCTACATAAACTATACATTTAAATCCATCTTAAAAATAGAAGTGAGGCAATGATCAGGAATCGATACAATTAACCCACAGCTCCCATCAGAGACACCAAAGTGAAAGAAACACAAACATGAAACAACAGACCCTAATGGAAACATCAATAGCGGAAAGCCAAAAGGACAGTTACTTTCCCACAAAATGGCCAATGGGCTATCCAAAATAAAATAATATAGCGACACAAACACCCAAAGCTAAACCATAACAAAAATAACCCGCGACAGAAGAACTGTGTTATATCTGTGGACACAAACTTGTTCAAACTCTGATGAAACACCTTTCAATGAATTTCTTTGTTTCAAATTATTTGACAATCAAATGCCATTCATCAAACAATTTTAAAAGTGGATCAAGCAGTATAAATTGATTGATCTTAATAACTTTGACAAGCACTTATTCCATTTTAGGTCTGATGTATGGTTTTGGCGTTTGAGATGTGTTTTGATTGACTGATGCACGTCTGCAGTGAACTGTACAACAACTTATGTTTTGCATTTTACCTAGCTAGCAATTGACTGACAGGATGTTAGACTGTATTAGAAATATTTTATATAAAATGAAATGAAGCCCATCAAATATGTTCTATAAAAGGGTTATCAAAGTTTGTATGGTTTTGTGTCCACGGGTATATATCCAAGGCTGTGTTGCAATGAACAGTATTATGATGAGATATATGTATACACATATTTTCTGTACGTTCTGAGACCTGTCTTTAAACTGTAAAATTCAATCCATGTTATTAGCAACAGCGTTATAAAGAGGTTTATGCGTATTTTCTGTACATGGCTAATGGAATGGGTAAAGGTTTTTATGTGTTCTACCCTTTGTTTTTAATCTTGTCATACATATTTATGTTTTGGGTTGGTTTAATTGGAGATCAATGATATACTCAACAGTCAGACGCGCATGTGAGTGAGCTTCCTAGGCTGTCACGTATTTATGTAATAGACTCTTTCTTGGAATTAAAGCTAGTTAATAGGCCTCGGGATGATGTACTGAATAAAACTGTATTTCGTAAGGTTGCTAGCAGAGGGAACTAACAGCGGTGGATTTAGAGCTGGTTCATGGCGTCCAAATTAAGGTATTTTCATGGGACGTCAACTCCTCAGACTGATAGAGATATCTATGCAAACTGTATAGATCCAGATAAGAAGACTCGTATTGAGCCATCTCATCTGAATCTATACTGCTTGCCATCCTGCTGACGATTTTGACTAAACATCCTATAAACAAGAATGGAAGTGTCTAAATTCAAAGATGAAAGAGGCTGCTATAGAAACGAACGTGTTATATGATAAAAAAGATTCGGCTAAACTGATTCAACCTTCCTTGAGCAATTCAGAAATTCTGGATCAGTCCATGTATGAACTTTGTGACTTTGTTTTACTTCTACTTTGCATTAATCATCTTTGGTAGAGTCAAATTTTTACACCTAGATTCTTGGCTTTAACCAGATGCCATAACAGTTAAACTGTGCATGTATAATTTTCTCAATTTGCTGTTGTTTTTAATGTCATTTCAGTGTGCAATCATTTAGAAAAATAACATTATTTTGGTAACAAGCTTAATAATATTTTTTTCGCAATTTTCTTTAAAATGCTGCTTTTGTATTGTCACAGTCCTGAACCATTTAAAATTGTGCGTGTGTGTGTGTGTGTGTGTGTGTGTGTGTGTGTGTGTGTGTGTGTGTGTTAACACATGTTAAAAGGGTTATCCTTTGGAAGCAAGGAATACAACATAGAACTGAACAGTATAGAGTGTGCATGTTTTCTGGGCCAGACTAGCTAGTTTCGGCCAATTAGGCCTTATCAGTGACCCCCCCCCCCCCACCAAAATATTTTAAAAATTCCACAATGGAATCAATGATCGGTAAGGACAAGGAAATATAATCTACACTATGATGAAAGGCAGGGAGACTTTTTACGACCGCCACACATTCCCTTTAAAGGCTTTGTCCCGCTAAATGCCATTTAAAATCGTAGATTGTTGGTATTGGTTAGAACTGCCTCCATTCTAACAAGTACCCACAACCTACGTTTGAAGCAGAAATTAGAAAATATCACATATATTTACAAGAATAATGCCAGTTTTTTGAAATATGAAAAAATACATTACGTCACATGGTTAAGTTATACTAATTATTTAGGTCCTTGTCAGTCACAGCAAGCACATAGCTCAATGTTTTGGCTGTAACTTGTTATTTAACAAAGCAATTATTTGACAACTTGACAATACAGTTTTACTTTTTGTCCATTTGCTCATGTCAATTACTTTATCAAATACAACCCAGGCCATTGCAACATGCATAGATGTTCAGATAAACGTTAGTGATGTGCATTTTAATGTTTCCAACACAGACATGATGATGGGCATCTGATGCCTAGTGGAACGGAGTGCTGACTCTTAACCATAGGTCTCTCACAATTGTGATTCGAGCCTCGCTCTTGTCACATGTGAGACTTCCAAGTACTGCAATGGAAGGCCAGGTGGTTTTTCTCTGGGTACTCCGGTTTCGCCCACCTCTGATTAACGATCGGCTCGAAATAAGTGAAATAATTTTGAAAGGACTGTAACATCCCCCAACCGCAAAAAGGGGCATGATGGCAGGGAAATTCACAGCAAATGTCTCAAACACTGATACCTTGTCTACCATGGCTAATTTTCCCTATAAAATATACTTATAGCTCCAGATATCATTTTTGAGCTCGGCTGTTTTCGAAGAAAACGACGAGGTATTGTCATAGCTCTGGCGTCGTCTGTGTCGTCGTCGTGCAAAAACTTGGACATTTTGTAATATCTCTGTCATTACTGAACATATTGACTTGAAACTCGGACTAGTTGTTCATTATGAAAAGGGGAACTCATACCAATAGGTGAGGTAACCCTAAAAATAGTTTGGCACAGTTATGTCCCTTTTCGACTTAGAATTTTTGCAGCCGAGCGTTGGCACCCGCATGCGGTGCTCTTGTGTTTCTTTCCGATCATGAAAATGTGTTTTATGTACTCATTAATAGAATCGATAGAGTGAGGCGATTCTAATGATAACAAACAACATGCCGTCATTTGATAGAGATCTAAAAGACATCCCTAACTTATCTCCATTATGCTTCCTAACCTGGTGCTGTGATTTACCCTCAGTGGCCTGAACTACCTCTACCTCAAACACAGTTTCATGGTCCCAAAAGTGTTCGAGTCAATGAAGTTGGGCTGTAGTGTTCAGACTGTACATGCGTCTAATTATGATGTTTTAAACTTTGCTTAAAGGCATTTATTCTTGATTATTGAGGAATATCATTTCATTGCGTAATATTATGTAGCCCTCAGTGCTGACAGAAGAGAATCCCCTGTCTTCAACAGGTAGGGGGGCTTCCTTGGGGAATATCAATAATATACTTACTGTTGACTGGTGTACATTATTGGTTTTCCCCTTAAGTGTCTCAGTTAGGGGATTCAACAAGAGCTACTAATCACCTTATTAAGGGCCGCTTTGATCTGCTATAGACAGTATACACCAGAGGGCAATAAAACAATTATGGACACACGGTGTGTCCTACTGTTACAGAATAAATGCCTTTAAGAATCAAATTAGAAGATTTTCAACTTGCAGGCAAGGCAAGAAATAAGGGTATCCTTCTTCTCCGGACACATTCAAAGTCAGAAATTGCATATTGCTATATTTTTGTCATAGCTAAACAGTCCTGTCATATTTCTGTTTATAACTGTTTATTTTAGGACAGCCTAAATAAACAAGACTTTAAAGACTGTTAACTTAACAGGAAAGGGGAAGTTGCCCCAAGGCTGGTTCCCAGTTGAGCACATGGTGCGTAGTAACATTATCACTTTGGTTAAAAGGTGCATCATACCAATTAGCAATTCAGTAAGTGAGACAAAACCAATATTGGAAAAGGGCATATAACTGAGCACTCTTAAGAGAAACATGATCAGAAAGCCACCAAAATTAATCAAGAATACTGTCCAAGACATTATTCCTCTTCGTTTATAGAGCTTGGCGCAACTGTGACAAAAGTTCTTCTATATGTCCAATCATTCAATAGGGGTCTACTCTAAACATAAAAAGGAATGAATTTGCTCCCAAGGAGAATTTTTTTTCTTTCACACTAGATAAGAATATCTGCAAAGGGTATAGGAATCCTTATCTGAGCCTATTTATTTCATCCAGTGTATCCCAGCTTGCTGTGCTGTATTTGCATTGTGAGCTGGCAGAGAGATTTGACAAAACTGCAACTCAAAATTTGCAACAAAGACACTGAATGCACTGAAGATTTTAGAGTTTACATTTGTTATCCAGCCCTACAGAAAATTTAAGTACAATGTACTTCGAAAATGCCATCTGTTTGTTATTAGTATGGCTACGTGAAACGTCTGCCTGCCCTACATTATAGTGTAGTTTATAGTCTTGTCTTTTGGGATCATTGATTCCATTGCGGGATTTTGAGGGTATTTGAGGGTCACTGTTGGGGCCTGATTGGCCGAAACTGGCTGGTCTGGCCCGGAAAACATGAACGCTTCATATTTTTTTTTTCGGTTCTGTGGTGTGTTCCTTGCTTCCAAGGGATAACCCTTTCTAGAACATATGTAATGGTACAAAATATCCTGGAAAAATATCTAATAGTATAGATTCAGACGTCGAATCTGAGTTTACACATTTTTTTGCACAATGTTCTTCGACAGGGAAACGTAGGAGTTTATTAATGTGCAGGTGTTACACCTGGAAAGGGGATAGAAAGTCAGGTCTAAACAGTTGGTTTACGTTGCCTTTTTACATATCTTGCTCATGTTTTCTGTGATAGTCTAAAATGTATACCATAAAACTCTTACTTAAGGGGAATGGGAACACCTTCAGGGGAGGCAACTCTTGCAAAAGTATCTTTGTCCCCTGTGTCAATAGGGGTCAACTCTTAAAGGAAAGAATTTGCTCCTGAGAAGCAAATTCTTTCCTTTTAGAGTAGACCCCTTTTTCAGTGGGACGGGGCTTATAGAAAAGTGAACAGGAAGTCCCTAAAGTTGTCTCCCTTGAAAAATCTGCTAGGTGTTCCCATTCCCCTTTATAGCAGGAAGTCCATGTCAGTTAAAACCTTTTATATGCAAAAAAAACTCTATGCTGAACTTGAATCCCTGCTATTCTGAGACTTTTTAAATGATAAATTATTCATTACATATTTTGGTCACGAAGACCTTTGCTCAGCGACAAACAGTGTAGCCCCAACTCTGATCTGGTTCTATACTGTTTGTGAAGTCTTATTTTTCTAACTTTTTGGTGTCTGCATATTTAGGATAGATATAGTAGATAATATAGTATAATGCATACACCATTTTTGCATTATTTGCTGGCTCCCAGCTTACACCTTATCAATATTGGAAAAACAGGTAACCAGACCCCCCCCCCCCCCCCCGACCTGGTCTGGTTACCCGTTTCCCAACACTGATAATCTTCAGACTAGGAACCAGCAGGCTAGGAATGCAGATAAGGTTAATGTTTCAAAATTTATTTATTCACCATATTTGCATTATTTGCTGGCTCCCAGCTTGCACACTTTTAATATTGGAAAAAACAGGTAACCAGACCCCCCTGACCTTGTAAGGTCAGGGGGGGTCTGGTTACCTGTTTTTCCAACACTGATAACCTTCAAACTTGGAACCAGCAGATAATGCAAATAAGGTGAATTTGTTTGAGTTGCCTTACACAATAAGAAATCCTTCACATGTTTCCTGATATTTATAGAGTATTTATTTTGTAAATGACACTGTTTCTTACTGTGTCATTACACAATGTTGCTACAATTTATGTAATTTATATTAATATCTTTTTATAATATTAAAATCTGTCACAAATTACCAGTTTGTCTAATTTTAGCCCTTTATCCGCTGAATCATTAATTTAGCCAAACCCATTTGTGACTTTGATTATTGGATTTAATTCATTCCTACAAATTCACAAACGGAATGGCAAACGATGTAGATCCTGACCAGCAGCCATCTGATCTTGATCGACACTGTTTGCAAAGCAAAAGTAGGTGTTGTCGTGATCAGCGGGATAAAGGTGAAATATCCCTCAGTCTATACAACACTCCAAATACCGATTTCCGACGGAATTCGTCATAATAAGGGCGCTTAGACATTTATTTTCAATAATAATATGCTCGCAAGCAGAAAATCTGAAAAAGAAAGTAATCTGATGTAGCGAATATACTGACAAACAGTCCAAAAAGTTTATGGGTGGACTGTAACCTCTAAACAAAATGCACTTCTTCATACCATGGTCCAACTATAAATCACCTTTCAGCTTGATGGGGTGTAAACTATAGAAGGAATTAGCTGGAAATGGAGTTTACAGGCACTGGCGGACTGTACCCTCGAAATGGTTTGTGCTGCTCCTCATCATAGTGTAACTTGTAACAATGCATGAGCTTGATCTAATGTTATCTATAGGAGGATTTAGTTTAGAAATCATTAGGAAAACATGGCCGTGTGAAATAATGGCGTCCAACATGGTGTCAGAAGTCAAATATATTAGATAAAAATGATAACATCTTTCTAATTTCTGCTTTCGGCATAGATTGTGGGTGCTCGTAAGAACCGCCTCAATGAGGCGGTTCTAACGAGTACCCACAATCTATGGTTTGGAGCAAAAATAAGGCAGATAATGTTTACCCCCTTACACCCCACTTTTCCCTATATAAAATGGGGTTTAGGGGGGTCTTCGTTTCACGGACTTGTTATCGTGATGTTTCCAAATGGTCATGACTGCTGCTAATATTTGGTGGACCGTAACTTCAAAACAATATTTGTAACCATAAATCAAATTTTAGCTAATTTTAGGAATCAGAAACGAAAGTTATGTAATCTATATACTGTAATCCATAGGAGTAAGCCGGAAATGAAATGCATACAGAATATCCAAAGGGGCTTTACTCTGAATATATTTGGAGGACTAACCTCAAAACAATATTTGCTGCTCCACATCATGGTCTAACTATAAATCAAGGAAGTAAACTGTCGGAGGAAACAATGGTTACAGAAATTTTCAGACGGGCATTACTCTTTTAATATGTTGTGGACCATAACCTCGAAATCATTATCTAAGTTTATATCAAGTTTCATGTTTATCGAATGTAATTTATAGGCGGAGTTAGCCGGAAACGAAATGTTTATGGAAATTTTCAAAGGGGCGTAACTTTAATGAAATGATATTCGGTGGACCATAACCTCTAAACAATATGTGCTCCACATTACGGTCTATCTATATATCAAATTTCAGCTTGATCGGATGTAAATTACAGGAGTTAGCAGGAAACAAACTGTTCATAGAAATTTTCAAAGGGGCATACCTCTGTAAACTATGGTGGACCGTAACCTGGATACAATATGTGCTGCTACACATCATGGTCTAATTATATATCAACTTTCAGCTTGATCTAATATTAATTACACAGGTTAGTCAGAAACGTAATGTTTATAGAAATTTTCAAACGGGCAATCGCTGTTAATTTATGGTGGACCGTAACCTCGAAACCATTTGTGCTGCTCCACATCATGGTCCAATTATAAATTTAAAAGGGGAATAACATTACATGACCGTTTTTCATATGGGCGTATAAAAACAAGCCATAGCAAGTGCTTCTAATAAGCACAGTCAGGTGAAATTATATGCTACTTATGTCGACTTTGGACATGTTTGGAAAACAAAACATGGCAAAAGTTGCCATTAAGGAGCATGTGTATTAAAACATAAATAATTTGTCCCTTATTATCATAAAAGCATATAGTTGATTTATACCGCAATTAGCCATTCTAGTTTCCCAAATAAAGGGGGTCGACTAAACGCACACTGTAATATGTAGTGACCTATAAAAATAGAAGTGAAGGCAATGATCAGGAACCGATATAATTAACCCACACGTCCCATCAGAGACACCAAAGGAAAAGAAACACACACATTAAATAACTAGACCCTAATGGAAATATCAATAGCTGGAAGCCAAAAAATGGCCAATTGGCTAACCAAAACAAAAAGATATAAGTCATACACACACTCAAAAACAAACCATAACAAAAATAAACCGCGACAGAAGAAGCGTATTGGAACGGTCAGTGTAAAAAAAAACTTCACTGGGGGGCTTAAATCGGTTTTACGCGGCCGCAATCCTCGCCCTTACTTTCCTCCCGATTTAGATAAATACTCTGTTCAGTCCGCATGAAGGCTTTCGTAACTCAGCAATGCAGCATCTCCGAGACAACCACAGAGATAAAACAACGGTGGGGACTCGACAGCAAGAAACCACTGAAATGCTGGAGCAAAAAGAAAAACAACAGTTAGACTCCGATGGGCCCAACCAGAGACAGATCATCAGGTACCAACCAATGCAGCATCTCTGAGACAACCACAGAGATAAAACAACGGTGAGGACTCGATAGCAAGAAACCACTGAAATGCTGGAGCAAAAAGAAAAACAACAGTTAGACTCCGATGGGCCCAACCAGAGACAGATCATCAGGTACCAACCAATATTACATAAAATTAAATTCTAATTCTCAGTAAGCCTTTACGCTGGAACTGCTATACTCGTAGAAGCTGAGGCCTGGTGCACCGGTGTGCAATTATAGAGGGAAACAAAGTTGTCGGCCGTGATTGGGTTTAACTACCATGCATGCAGTCCGTCGTATAACATTTATGTTGTACCCAATCTGTTAATATCTAAGAATGATTTCTATGTGCAGAATTCATTGCGAGTGTGCATTTTTCTGATTTTTAGCTCACGAAGTGCTCAAGGTGAGCTTTTGGGATCTGTCTTTGTCCGTCGTCCGTGCGTCCGTCAACATCTTCTCCAAAACTGCTGGACAGATTTTGATCTAATTTCACAGGAATGCTCCTTGGGTGATCCTCTACCAAAATTGCTTAAACTGTTACGCTCTGGTGAACAAGATGGCCGCCAGAGCTAAAAATAGAAAACCTTTAAACGACTTCTCCTGCTTAACCAGTGGATGGATTTTGAAATTATTTCACAGGAATGTTACTTGGATGACCTACCAAAATTGCTCAAACCCTTCTGCTCAGGTGAATAAAATGGCCACCAGAGCTAAAATAGAAAAACCTTTAAACGACTTCTTCTCTTTAACCAGTGTATGGATTTTGAAATTAGTGCACAAGAATGTTCCTTGGGTGCCCCTCTACTAAAATTGCTCAGATCGTTTTGCTCGGATGAACAAAATGGCCACCAGAGCTAAAAATAGAAAAAAAAAACCTTTAAAGGACTTCTTCTCCTTAACCAGTGGTTGGATTTCGAAATTACTTCACAGGAATGTTTCTTGGGTGACCCTCTACCAAAATTTCTCAAACCGTTCAGCTCAGGTAAACAAGATGGCCACCAGAGCTAAAAATAGAAAAACCTTTAAACGACTTCTTCTCCTTAACTAGTGGATGTATTTTGAAATTACTTCACAGGAATGTTCCTTGGGTGACCCTCTACCAAAATTGCTCAAATCGTTCCACTCGGGTGAACAAAATGGCCGCCGCCACAGCTAAAATAGAAAAACCTTTAAGCAACTTCTTCTCCTTAACCAGCGGATGGATTTTGAAATTATTTCACAGGAATGTTCCTTTGGTGAACCTCTACCAAAATTGCTCATACCGTTCCGCTCGGGTGAACAAAATGGCCACCAGAGCTTAAAAAGAGAAAAACCTTTAAACGACTTCTTCTCTTTAACCAGTGAATGGATTTTGAAATTATTTCACAGGAATGTTCATTTGGTGACCCTCTACCAAAATTGCTCATACTCTTTTGCCCGGGTAAACAAAATGGCCACCAGAGCTTCTCCTGCTTAACCAGTGGATGGATCAATAGCCCTGGGCCCGAAAACGGCCCCGCCCCGGGGCCCACTGCTTTTACATAGGCTTATATAGGGAAAAACCTTTAAAAATCTTCTAGTCTGAAACCAGAAGGCCCAGGTCTTTGATATTTGGTATGTAGCTTCGTCTAGTGGACCGCTACCAAGATTGTTCAAATTATAGCACTGGTGCCAAAAACAGCTCCGCCCCGGGGCCCACTGGTTTTACATAGGCTTATATATGGAAAACCTTTTAAAAACCTTCTTGTCAGAAACCAGAAGACCCAGGTCTTTGGTTTCTGGTATGAAGCTTCATCTAGTGGAGCTCTACCAAGATTGTTCAAATTATAGCCCTGGGGCCAAAACCGGCCCCACCCCGGGGCCCACTGGTTTTACATAGGCTTATATTGGGAAAACCTTTAAAAATCTTCTTGTCTGACCCCAGAAGGTCCAGGTCTTTGATATTTGGTAAGTAGCTTCGTCAAGTGGGCCGCTACCAAGATTGTTCAAATTATAGTCCTTGGGCCAAAAACGCCCCCGCGCCAGGGCCCACTGGTTTTACATAGACTTCTATAGGGAAAACCTTTAAAAATCTTCTCGTCTGAAACCAGAAGGCCCAGGTCTTTGATATTTGGTATGAAGCGTCATTTTGTGAATCTCTGCCAAGATTGTTCAAATTATGGCCTTTTTTGATGTTTGGTATGAAGCTTCATCTTTAAGACCTCGGGCCAAAAACGTCGCCGCCCAGAGACCCTTTGGTTAAAGGGGGAAATTTTCAAAAATCTTCTTTTCTGAAACTGCAAGGCCCAGGTCTTTGATATTTGGTGTGGAGCTTCATCTAGTGGACCTCTACCAAGATTGTTCAAATCATAGCCATGGGGCCACAAATGCCCCCACCCCGGGCCCTTTGTTTTTACATAGACTTATATAGCCCTGGTGCATAGGCTTATGTAGGGAATATATTTATAAAAGTCTTCTTCTCTGAAACAGCAAGGCCCAGGTCCTTGATATTTGGTGTGTAGCTTCATCTAGTGGACCTTTGCCAAGATTGTTCAAATTATGGCCTTTTTTGATGTTTGGTATGAAGCTTCATCTTTAAGACCTCCCACAACATTATGCACATTAAAGCCCTTGGGCCAATTATTGCCCTCCCTGGGGCCAATTTGTTACACTATGGATCACGTGAGCGATTCAGGGCCATCATGGTACTCTTGTTTATACTAAGCCACCATAAAATTCAGGTTCCGATAGACCTTGTTGCAGAAGATATTTGTTGCATAGGCTTATGTAGGGAATATCTTTATAAAAGTCTTCTTCTCTGAAACCGCAATGCCCAGGTCCTTGATATTTGGTATGTAGCTTCATCTAGTGGACTTTTGCCAAGATTGTTCAAATTATAGCCTTTTTTGATGTTTGGTATGAAGCTTCATCTTTAAGACCTCCCACAATATTATGCACATTAAAGCCCTTGGACCAATTATGGCCCTCCCTGGGAGGGTGAGCGATTCAGGGCCATCATGGTCCTCTTGTTTATACTAAGCCACCATAAAATTCAGGTTCCGATAGACCTTGTTGCAGAAGATATTTAAGTCCTACATTGAATTTTGAAATTAAATCGGAATGACGTCTATAAATTAAAAAAAAACTTTGCGCAGTTTATGATACCGATAACCTTGATTAAAAGTCTAGCAGTTACATAACTAGACACTCTGGCAAATTGTATTAATTGTGAAATATAAACGCCATAGAATACCTCTCGAGGAACATCTCCATCCAAGAAAGGCAACTGTACAATCTCAGAATTAAAGTCATCACGTTTTCCATAAATGCAGGAAACAAACCCATATACAATAGCTAGGTGTAAATCCAAAAACGGGACCTCGGTATCAGAAGAGTTTGCTTTATTTAACTGAAGTGCTGGGGGGAAGGGGGGGGGGGGTGAGGGGTAAATTTGACTGATCGAAATAGGTACTGTCAATATTTAATAAATTACCTAGAAGTCGAGCTTAAGGCTTCAAAGGTTTCAGATTGGTTTTCAGCGGAATAGGGACACCATGAAGTCTCTTTCATAACAAAACAAGAACAGATCAGCCACAAGGGGTGCGCATCTTGTACCATCGGAATACCCACAATTGGTCTGTATATCTTAGTACCAAATCTTATGTAAATAATGTCAAGAAGAAATAACATGGTGATGTTCCCCGTGGGGCATCCTATGGCATGACAATAAAGGATAATTTTATGCTCGTCAGAGTGAAAAAAAAAACATGTCTTACATTATATGCAAGATAGAGGGAATCTTCTCTATGAAATGTCCATTCACTTAAATCATTATGTTTTTCTTTTATAAGATTATATGGAAGTATTGTGTAAAGGATGGAGAAAAAAACATAAGACTTAAAGCACGAAAACGATTGGATTTCAATTTATTTAAAACTCCATTAGAATCTTTTATGGACCAAAACAGATTTCTCCCTCATCTTTCAAAGACTTTGAAAGTTTTGACTTTCAAAAAAGAAGTGAAGGCAATGATCAGGAATCGATACAATTATTCCACAGCTCCCACCAGGGACAGCAAAGGGAAAGAAACACAAACATGAAACAACTAGACCCTAATGGAAACATCAATAGCGGAAAGCCAAAAGGACAGTTACTTTCCCACAAAATGGATAACTGCCTATCCAAAACAAAATAATATAAGCGATACACACACTCAAAGACAAAGCATAACAAAAATAAACCGCGACAGAAGAACCGCCTTGGGGGTGCTTAAATCGATTATACGTGGCTACAACTCCGATGGGCCTGACCAAAAACCTTCTACTGACCAATACAACCAGTGACCGTACCTACTTTTCTGATACCTAGTTTGTAAGTGTAAACAATAAAATACATTACTTAATACCCAGAAAGAAATAACCAAACAGTTATCATCTTTGCTATATTTATTTAAAGAGGGTCGCGCATAGGGGCTTTCAGAAATATATGGGCTGCATGATGCTTCCACGCAGAGCTGAATCCGGCCCGCACACTAGTACTGGTAAACCGCTTAGGGGATCTAAGCCTGTCCAGGAACCGCGGTGCAAGGCGGACCGTCCATGCTAATAAACCCTATTGGTTTCATTGGGCGACAGGGCTTGAGATGTCATTTCATCTCAATGTCGGGTAAGAGTCCCACAAAATTGGAAGCAACGTCTCCAAAATGGCATTAACAGTGTTGGCGGGGACGTTAAACCTCAAATCAAACAAACCAGAGGACCAGTGGTCCTGTAAACGCTCACCTGACACCTGGTCCTGGTGTACATTTTAATGTTTTTATATATGTATATAGCCTCAGAGCAGGGGTACACAGCTTGTGGGGACAAAATTTTGATGTCTAACAATGTGATAAAACTTTCCACCTATTCCTACCTTTCTGACAGTTCGAAGGCCATGCTTTCATTATGGTTTATTCCATTTGTCATATTTTTTTTAACTTTTCATATTATCCTGCCAAGTTTCAAGGTCATTTGCCTTACGGTTCTGGAGAAGAAGAATTTCGAAGTGTTTTTACCATATATGGGCATGGCCACCATCTTGGTCATGTGACCTGGACCATATGAGCAAATTTTCATTTGTTCATCATATAAAGGATCCATATCAAATTTCACTTGAATTGGGCCAGCGGTTTCTGAGAAAAAACTGTTTGAAATATTGAACCTGGTTAATCTTGGTCCCAGGTCACTGAATGATGACTTTTCTTACCCATGAATCTTCATGTATTCATTTACTTTACCTAATCTACCAATTTGGTGACAGCATTTGTAAAAACTATGACGAGCCCGAGTACCATATGATATATGCCAAGTTTCAAAGTCATTGGCCTTACGGTTCTGGAGCAGAAAATTTTTGAAGGCTTTTTACCATATATGGGCGTGGCGGCCATCTTGGTCATGTGATCTAGACCGTACTGGCAACTTTTCATTTGTTCAACTCACAAAAGCTCCATATTGAATTTCACTTAAATTGGCTCAGTAGTTTCTGAGAAAAAATGTTGTTTTTTTTTTTAAATATGAAATCGGAGTGACCTTGGTCTAAGGTCAATGAATGACCTTGACCTTTCTTACCCATAGATCTTCATGTATTCAGTTACTTTACCTTATCTACAAATTTTGGTGACACTGTCTTCAATGGTTTCCCTAAATATCCATTATTTTCACTTTTTCCTATGCAAAAGCCTAAGTCAGCATATTTGACATTACTGTAAAATAGGTCAAGATCAACCCAGGGTCACCATTTGAACAAATTATGATAGGCCCGAGTACCATATGCTACATGCCAAGTTTCAAGGCCATTGGCCTTACGGTTCTTGAGAAGAAGAATTTCGAAGTTTCTTTACCATATATGGGCGTGGTGGCCATCTTGGTCATGGGATCTAGACCATGTTGGCAGCTTTTCATTTGTTCAACTCCCAAAGGCTCCATATTGAATTTCACTTAAATTGGCTCAGTAGTTTCTGAGAAAAAATGTTTGAAATATGGAACCTGCGTGACCTTGGTCTAAGGTCAATTAATGACCTTGACCTTTCTTACACATAGATCTTCATGTATTCAGCTACTTTACCTTATCTACTAATTTTGGTGACACTGTCTTCAATGGTTTCCTAAAAATCCATTATTTTCACTTTTTCCCATGCAAAAGCCTAAGTCGGCGTTTTGACAGTGCTGTAAAATAGGTCAAGGTCAACTCGGGATCACCATTTGTACAAACTATGATGGGCCTGAGTACCATATGCTACATGCCAAGTTTCAAGGCCATTGGCCTTACGGTTCTGGAGAAGAAGAAATTTTAAGGCTTTTTACCATTTATATAGGCGTGACGGCCATCTTGGTCATGTGAGCTAGACCGTATTGGCATTTTTTTCATTTGTTCAACTCACAAAGGCTCCATATTAAATTTCACTTAAATTGGCTCAGCAGTTTTGGAGAAAAACATGTTTGAAATATGGATCCTGAATGACCTTGGTCTAAGGCCAATGAATGACCTTGACCTTTCTGACCCATAGATCTTCATGTATTCAGTTACTTTACCTGATCTACAAATTTTGGTGACACTGTCTTCAATGGTTTTCCTATAAATCCATTATTTTCACTTTGCCCCATGCAAAAGCCTACTTTGGCAAATTTGACATTGCTGTAAAATAGGTCAAGGTCAACCCGGGGTCACCATTTGTACAAACCATGATGGGCCCGAGTACCATATGCTACATGCCAAGTTTCAAGGCCACTGGCCTTATGGTTCTGGAGAAGAAGATTTTTTGAAGGCTTTTTACCATATATGGGCATGGCGGCCATCTTGGTCATGTGATCCAGACCCCGCGAACAAACTTTCGTTCCCCCATCCCACTGAGGCTCCATATGAAATTTGGCTTTGATTGGCCCTGCAGTATAGGAGAAGAAGATCTTTGAAAATGGTGGACGGACGGACGACGGACGGACGGACGGACGATGGACCATGGCTATACTATAAGCTCACCTATGAGCCTAAAGGCTCAGGTGAGCTAAAAAAGCATAACTGACTCTGCCGTGATCAAGTTCGAATTTTTACCTCAAAATAATTTTAGTTTGTATTTTGTTTTTAAAGTGTTTTCTGAGGATTTTGTAACATTTAATAACCATTACAGTGTGTTTTTGTTGTAAAATATTTTGCGACTTCATAGACTACTTTCCGGTCTAGTTCGCATGGCTGTAAGCACATGAAATTAAGTGATAAACAGACTAAACCTGTATTTTTCCAGCTACTGATTTGTTTCCACCGATTGCAGCCGATCAGCTTTCCACGGCAAACCTGAACTCTCTTTAACGCAAGACGTTTACTTTATTTTTTCCATTGGTGACAAAAATAAGCCTTGAAGAGTCTGCCACTGCACATATTCCATGGCTATACTTTGTCAATACAAACAAAACAATGACTCATTAGTGACGTTTACTTTAGTTTGCGTGACGTTATAAAATTTGAAGAAAAAAAACTAGAAAAAGTGTCCATAGGACACGGATGCCCCCGCCAAATGCAATTCATAAAAAATATTACAAATGTACTTCAAATCAATCATAAATTATATTAAAATCATAAATGTAGGCGGTAGAGCGATGACAAAGTTTTTCTAAAAGTAGCCACAGTGACAATGACCTTGAGGTCATCACCTTGAAAGTCAAAGCAACTCGAGATATTATCATAAGAAACATTTGTGTGAAGTTCTATTAACATCCATCAATAAATATAGACACTAGAGCGATTACAAAGTTTTTCTGAAAATAGCCACAGTGACCTTGACCTTGAAAGTTGAAACAGCTCGAGATATTGTCATAAGGAACATTTGTGTGAAGTTATACTGAAATCGGTGAAGAAATGTAAGCGCTACAGCCATGACAAAGTTTTTCTAAAAATAGCCACAGCGACCTTGACCTTGAAAGTCAAACTCGCTCAAGGTATTGTCATAAGGAACATTTGTGTGAAGTTATATTGAAATCAGTGAAGAAATGTAGTCGCTAGAGCGATAACAAAGTTTTTCTAAAAATAGCCATTGTGACCTTGACCTTGAAAGTCGAAATGGCTTGAGATATTGTCACAAGGAACATTTGTGTGAAGTTATATTGAAATCGGTGAAGAAATGTAAGCGCTAGAGTGATGACAAAGTTTTTCTAAAAATAGATACAGTGACCTTGACCTTGAAAGTCGAAATCACACGAGATATTGTCATAAGGAACATTTGTGTGAAGTTATATTGAAATCAGTTAAGAAATGTAGGCGCTAGAGCGATGACAAAGTTTTTCTAAAAATAGCCACAGTGACCTTGACCTTGAGGTCATGACCTTGAAAGTCGAACTCGCTCGAGATATTGTCATAAGAAACATTTGGGTGAAGTTATATTGAAATCAGTGAAGAAATGTAGGCGCTAGAGCGATGACAAAGTTTTTCTAAAAATAGCAACAGTGACCTTGACTTTGAGGTCATGACCTTGAAAGTAGAACTCGCTCAAGATTTTTTTATAAGGAACATTAGTGTGAAGTTATATTGAAATTGGTGAAGAAATGTAGGCGCTAGAGTGATGACAAAGTTTTTCTAAAAATAGCCACAGTGACCTTGACCTTGTGGTCATGACCTTGAAAGTCTAACACCTCGGAGATTTTTTATAGGGAACATTTGTGTGAAGTTATAATGAAATTTGTGAAGAAATGTAGGCGCTAGAGCGATGACAAAGTTTTTCTAAAAGTAGCCACAGTGACCTTGACCTTAGGGTCATGACCTTGAAAGTCTAACTCGCTCGAGATTTTTTATAAGGAACATTTGTGTGAAGTTATAATGAAATTGGTGAAGAAATGTAGACGCTAGAGCTATGACAAAGTTTTTTCTAAAAATAGCCATAGTGACCTTGACCTTGAGGTCATGACCTTGAAAGTAGAACTCGCTCGAGATTTTTTATAAGGAACATTTGTGTGAAGTTATGCTATATCCCCCCTCACAACTATGTTGTGCGAGGGGATAAAAATATTACAAATGTACTTCAAATCAATCATAAAATATATGCATCAAGGGCAGATAATCCAAAAACCCAAAAAATGCAAGAGTTGTCTTCCTTGTTCATGACACATCGTCTCAGTGTGATGAATGCACCTGTGAAGTTTCATGAATATATTCCATACGGTTTAGGAGTTTTGGCCCGGACACGGTTTACTATATGGTACTAAGTCAAGGGCAGATAATTCAAAAACCAAAAAACCAAGAGTTGTCTTCCTTGTTCATGACACATCGTCTCAGTGTGATGAATGCAACTGTGAAGTTTCATGAATGTATTACATACGGTTTAGGAGTTATGGCCCGGACACGGTTTACTATATGGTACTAAGTCAAGGGCAGATAGTTCAAAAACCAAAAATGCAAGAGTTATCTTCCTTGTTCATGACACATCGTCTCAGTGTGATGAATGCACCTGTGAAGTTTCATGAATATATTCCATACGGTTTAGGAGTTATGGCCCGGACACGACATATCATTTGACTATATATGGATGTAAGTCAAGGGCAGATAATTCAAAAACTAAACAAGCAGGAGTTTTCTTCCTTGTTCATGACACATCGTCTCAGTGTGATGAATGCAACTGTGAAGTTTCATGAATATATTCCATACGGTTTAGGAGTTATGGCCCGGACACGGTTTACTATATGGTACTAAGTCAAGGGCAGATAATTCAAAAACCAAAAAAGCAAGAGTTGTCTTCCTTGTTCATGACACATCGTCTCAGTGTGATGAATGCAACTGTGAAGTTTCATGAATATATTCCATACGGTTTAGGAGTTATGGCCCGGACACGATGTCACCGGACGAACGAACGGACGGACGGACAGGGGTAAAACTTAATGCCCTTCCGGTATTCTCCGAATACGCGGGGGCATAAAAACAATAAGGTGCGTGATAGCTCAGTGGCCTCTGATGCTAGAGGTCCCAGGATCGATTCCCGGCAGCGGCGATAAAATTTCTGTGTCCGAACACGCTCTGGGACAGTGGCATCGTTTGCCGGGATAAATGTCATAAAGTGCACGGTCCTTCGGTTTGGGACGTTAACTGGAGGCCCCCTGTGCAGGGAGAACCATCCCCTGTGCAGGTTAAAGATCCTTACAGGATTACTGTGTTGGTATTCATCCTGCAAAACCTGGAGTGTATGCAATGTACACCTGGGGTAATGGTCAAATGTGACCTACGTAGTATCAGTTTTGTTTGATTTGAAGTTTAACGTCCACGTCAACACTGTAAAGGTCATTTTGGAGACGTTGCTTCCAATTCTGTGGGGGCTTTTTACCCGACATTGAGATGAAATGACATCTCAAGCCCTGTCGCCCAATATGGTTTATAAGCATGGACGGTCCGACGTGCATTGCTGGGCAGGCTTAGATCCTCTAAGCCGTTTACCGGTACTCGTGTGCGGGTCGGTTTCAGCTCTGCGTGGAAGCATCATGCAACCCATCTATTTCTTCAAGTCCCGATGGGCGGGGGCTAACGAGAGAAAGAGAGAGACAGAGAGAGAGACAGAGAGAGAGAGACAGAGAGAGAGACAGAGAGAGAGAGAGAGAGAGAGAGAGAGAGAGAGAGAGAGAGAGAGAATCAAAATCGAGGCTCGAACTGTGGAATCGAGGAGGGAGAATTGCATCAGTGTGCTTCGTCGTCCCAAGTACTTCTCAGTGTTAGTCTGTACAGTACATGATAGCCGCCCCCGCCGATCTGGGATTAAAGAAAAAGATTGTGCTGCATGACTTTTCCATGTAGAGCTGAAACGAATCGAACAAAATTAAGAGTATCCGGATACTTTCTTTGAGTGATTCAACTATGATTACAAAGACCTCCAGAACGGAACTCGCATGACAAGACGTAAAGCACAATAATGGGATGCATTTGACTGAGAAAAGCGTCTTGAGGAACACCGACATTCATTTCGAATTCTTCGATGTAACCGACACAAACAAGGACACGTCTCCGCGCATTAGCAGACATCCAATGGACCAGTCGAACATTCAACTCCTCCACTTCAAATGTTCTCTGTGCCTTCTTAATAACTTTCCGAGACACTCAACCAAATGCCTTATCAAGGTCCATCAAAGCCACTATGTGGGAATGTAACTGCCATTTTGGCTTTCCGCTAGTGATGTTTCCATTACGGTCTAGTTATTTCATGTTCGTGGTTCTTTCCCTTTGGTGTGTCTGATCGGAGGTGTTGGGTAATTGTATCGATTCCTGATCATTGCCTTCATCGGAAAGTAAATGGATAACTTATCGCACCTCCCTTTCACTGTTTGCATATACAAGCAATAGATAATTAAATAGCGTTTTCGGACAATATGGCATGTAAAAAAAAACTTGTAAAAATTATTGAGAAAAATTAACTAGTAGTTTTTCTACTTTCCCTATAACGTTGGCAGGAACCGAAACGGGAAAAAGGAAATTTGTATATTCTTTTGCATCAGCATATGTTTTTTTTTTTTTTTTATCAATTTCAACCCATTTCATTGAGTGGGGGGGGGGGGGGGGGGGTAATAAATTGGCAAAAAAGAAAGATAAAAATGTACAATAATGTTTCCAAGGTAAATAAATAACATATATCGGACATTGTTTGAACGTCTGCGACAATGTTAATGGATTCATTTCTTTTAAACATGAACAAACCGACAATATGGCAATATGATAACATGGATTTTTTCCAGAAAAATCAATTTTTTCACACCATAAAACTTATAAATGAAATTGTGTTTCATTTAAAATGAAATACTTTGATACATATCACATTAAGGTAGCAAAAGTAGGTTCAATAATAAAGGTATAATCCTTGCTCTTGTCATTTAAACAATATCTTAATGCTTTTTTAGCCTTTTTTATTGGGGGCGGGGTAACTTTTTCTGCATTACTTCTTCCATATGCCTGGTGATATGGACAAATTTCACGCCTATTTCGTGTATCTAATATTATTACACAATATATGTGAAAATAAAAAAACTTAAAGACGAAAAATGCATTCTTTTATCAAATATATTGAAAATTGCATATCAAATCAGCAAAAATGCAGAAAAAGTCATTTGTAAATAGGTGTTTCGACAGAAACCTGTGAAAGAGTTTGTCTTTCACAGCTGGGTACGCAAACATGACATTATCCTGCATTGTGTGTCACCGGCCCCGATAGCTCAGTTGGTAGAGTGTCCGCTCCGGGGAACGGGAGGTCACGGGTTCGATCCCGGGCCGCGACATACCAAAGTCGTTAAGAATGGTACTAGCTGCTCCTCGCTTGGCACTCAGATTTACGGGGTAGAGCTAGGACTGGTCGACCCAGTGTCAGGATAATGTGACTGGATGTGGAATCATGCAATTTGTCTGGGACATGATACTGCAGTGAGGCAGCACTATAAAAGTGAGCATCGAGCTCCCTGTCGCAACCATACACCGTCGTGATATGACTGAAAAATTGTTGAAAGCGACGTTAAACCCGATTTCACACAAACACACATCCTGCATTGTGTTTTTTTTTTTTTTTAACCAAACTGGGAAATATTGTTTTAAATAATTGTTATCGACAATTTGTCAATGACTGGGGTAATTATTGAAACAGTTGATAATTTCGAAAACAGTACCCATCTATAAGGCTTAAAAGCTCGAAAAAAAGCATGGTATGCCTATATTTTTATACCGGCAAACGAATGCAGAGATTTCAAGCTACAAAATACAAGCAAATAAAAAAAATCTACTAAAGACAAATGAATTACTCCCCACCCTCCTTAAGTAAATGTTCAGTAATTTCAGCTAGATGCTTACCTTCTCATACTGGACCATTAGGAATAATTGCGCTCTGCTACTGTGGTTGCGTCTGAACCAAGAAAATAATTTCTGAAGCAAAAAAAGATGGTTCATTTGTATTTTTTTATATACAGAATGTAAATCGTTGAGAAACTTTAATTCGAACGAACGTTGTTTCTGACGTATCTATGGTGCGATGACGTTAGAAACGTTGCGCTCTTTGACGTCACGTAATGCTAAGTGTGTGCGCCATGGCACTGGATGTCGTTTAACCCGCCGCACTGTCTGCAGGATTTCTTGGTGATTTTTGCTCTATAGTTGCAAAAGCTGGTGATAATTTGGATTGCGGAATAAACCAAATACATTATTAGTATCATATTCGGTTCGCCCCGACATTTCATAGGGGCTCGCAAAAGCTCGGTTATTTCGGATTTCTTTTGGATTTTTACTCTATAATGGCAAAAGCTCGTGGTTATTTGGATTGAGGTATAAACCAAATACATGATTAGTATCTTTAATAATAAAATCTAATCGGTTCGCCCCGACAACTTTATAGGGGCTCGCAAAAGCTCGACCCTATTAAATTGTCTAAGACTCACCGATTATATTTTATTATTAAAGACACTCTAACCATGTATTTACTGTTTATCAGAGTGAGCTTTTGGCACTGTTTCAACTTCAGCAAACTGCAAAATCTTGCACTCTATTACAATAACACATTCTTGTGCTAAATGCCGTTGTTCGTAACTCTAGAAGTGAAAGCAATGTTCAGGAATCGATACAATTAACCCACAGCTCCCATCAGAGACAACAAAGGGAAAGAAGCACAAACAGGAAACAACTAGACCCTAATGGAAACATCAATAGCGGAAAGCCAAAAGGACAGTTACTTTCCCCACAAAATGGCCAATTGGTTATACAAAACAAAATAATATAAGTGATACACACACTCAAAGACAAGCCATAAAAAAATAAACCGCAACAGAAGAACCGCCTTGGAACTAGCATAATTATAGGTTATTGATTTTATATCACAATAGAAGTGAAGGCAATGATCAGGAATCGATAGAATTACCCCACATCTTCCACCATAGACACCAAAGGAAAAGAAACACAAGCATGAAATAACTAAACCCTAATGAAAACATCACAAGCGGAAAGCCAAAAGGACAGTTACTTTCCCACAAAATGGCCAAACGGGTGTCCAAAATAAAAACTATTGTAAGCAATACACACACGCAAAGACGCACAATAACCATTATAAACCACGATAGAAGTCCATATGGCGAAGATTGCACGAGCTTGAGCGAGTGCCGAGTATTTCACAAGATAAAGTCAATAACCTTTTTATTATATGCCTACTAAAATTCAGCCTTGTCTGGCATACAAAACCTGAACGTAAAATCGGATTATATATTTTCTGGATTTATAATGGACAATAATGCAGGTCGTTAAGTATCTTCCTACGTGTTGAAAAACCACGCCCAATGGCACCAAAGTGAAAAATGTCAGATGTGACGTCATTAAAACATTGACGTTTACCAACGCTGGACGCCATTTTGCCGGTCTGGATTGTCCGTTTTATTGCTTTCAAAATACTTCTGATTTCCTAAAAGAAGTTATTCGAAACCTACACAAATTACAGGTAGGTCATATTTGATTTTCACAACCTATATTCGTTTTGTTTTACGTTCTTTCGGTAGATACGCAGGACAAGATGGCTGCCGATATTTCGTCTCGGAAAGTAGTTCTGTTGTGACTGCTTATCTACGTGCAATATGCACTTGACTACTGGGAATATAGAAATTATTAATTGACTATCCTGTATTGAGCATCCGTATTAACACCAGGTCACCAATATTAACTGAGGTCAAGTGAGGTAAAAAAGAAAAAAAAAATCAATAATCATGTTTTTTTTTTTAATTGTGTCAGTCAATAAAATTGTCATTAATCAAGTAATTTTTATTGGCCCAGTTACAGGTCCGAGGTCTGCTGCATTTCGGCCTCGGGCCATGAAGCAGACCTCGGACCTGTAACTGGGCCAATGCGAAATTACTTGATTAATATTTGTTTGTTTGGGTTGGGGTTTTACGTCCCCGGCAACACTATTAAGGTCATTTTGGAGATATTGCTTCCGATTTTGTTGGACTTTTACCCGACATGGAGATGAAATGACATCTCAAGCCCTACCGCTCATAGACTCGCATCACTTTTCCTGGGCAGGCTTAGACCTAAGCTGTTTACCAGTACTCAAGTTCGGTCAGTTTCAGTTCTGTGCGGAAGTACCGTGCAGCCCAATCTATGTCTCCATACCCCAATGAGCAGGGGGCGCTACTTGATTAATATCATTATATTATTATATACGACACAAAATACTGCCTGTCTACTACCAGTTTTCCGACACAAAATACAGAATCCCGAATCATCCGACTCGCGTTTTCCGATTCCGTATCACCTTCCTTGCTAGCTCTGAGCCCTGGCATTTTTGCGACGTTAGAAAGCAGCCATGTGTAACGCGGAACCAGACGTGAGAATGATGACGTCACGTAACGCAGGTCGAAACGTCAAATTTTCCCGTTTATTTACATTTGAAAAAAAAAAAAAATGTTGGAAGAAAAAGGTATTTATCACATGACGTCGCGTCTGAAAGTGTAATAACTTTATGTAATAAATTCAGTAATCCACTGGTGGATTAAATATGTAAATAAGTTAGATACGCCCAGTAACGTTACATGTACGACGTCCTTAACGACGTAGCGTTTACTAATGGCGGAATATTGACATTTTTTGTAAAACAATCGTGAACAAGAGGCTCAATGAGCCTAAACCGCTCACCTGAGGAACTTAAGTTTTAACAATTCACAGACTTGACTACTAAATCTGCTAATAGAATCCAGCCCATTGACCCTTACAGGATATAAGTCATCATTATTGCATTGCATTCCAAGTTTGAGACTTCTATCTTCTATAGTTCCTGAGAAATCTTTGATAAAAATTTAACATTGGTCAAAATGGAGAGAAAGAAGAATGAAAGAACAGATGAACAAATAAGCTGAGAAAGCCCAATGTCTCTTACACAAAATAAGTCATCATTATTCTATTGAATACCAAATTTGATGCTTCTAGCTTTTATAGTTCCTGAGAAATCTTTGATTAAAAATTTAACATTGGTCTATTATCTCTATATGGAGAGAAAGAAGAATGAAGGAACAAATGAACCAGACCAGCTCCAAAACCTAATGCAGCCTTTCCCCTTGCCCAATGGTGCTACACATAAAATTTAAACAAGATTGGTCAACTGCCTTCTGAGATATGCTTCATTGAAAGTGTGGACGACGGATGGACAGACGACAGACGACGGACTCCGGAGCCTTGGTATACTATCAGCTCACTGGAGCCTTTGGCTCAGGTGAGCTAAAAATTCAAGTCGCTATTTCTGTCACAACATTTTCCCTACGTTAAGTCTATGGCCAATTTTTTTTGTCTCTCAAGGTCACGTAACTCCGAGGTCAATATTCCGATTCGGCCCAAAATCGAACTTTACCGAGATTTTATGCCTGTCCTCGTTACCTGCAAGTTTGAAGCTGATATGAATAAAAATAAAGTTGCTATCGTGGTCACAACGTATTTTTTTATGCTCAAGGGCAGGTAACTCAAAGGCAAATATTCCGATTCGGCCTAAAATCGAACTTAACCGAGATTTTATGTCTGTCCTCGTTACCTGCAAGTTTGAAGCTGATCTGAAAAAATTCAAGTCGCTATCGTAGTCGCAACATTTTCCCTAATTAAGTCTATGGGCAAATTTTTTGTCGCTCAAGGTCACGTAACTCCGAGGTTAATATTCCGATTCGAACTTAACTGAGATTTTATGCCTGTCCACGTTACCTGCAAGTTTGAAGCTGATCTGAATAAAAATAAAGTTGCTATCGTGGTCACAACGTATTTTTTATGCTTAAGGGCAGGTAACTCCAAGGCAAATAATCCGATTCGGCCCAAAATCGAACTTGACCGAGATTTTATGCCTGTACTGGTTATCTGCAAGAATGAAGTCGATCAGAAAAAAATTGACGGAGCTAGAGTGATGACAAGCTTTTTCCTATGTGAAGTCTATGGGAGCTAGATGTTGCCATGGCAACCAGAGTTCCACTCAGATCTGCCTGAAAACCTAATGAAGCCTTTCCACTTGCCCAATAATGCGACACATGAAATTTGATCAAAGTTGGCCAAGTAGTCTTTAAGATATACATTTTTGAAATTCCCATTAACCCTAATGCAAAAACACACAAGGGCAGGTAACTCCTAAGTGAATGATCCGATTCTGCCAGTTATCGAACTTGACCGAGATTTCATGGCTGTGCTGGTTATCTGCAAGAATAAAGCCAATCTGAAAATAATTGAAGCAGCTACGGTGATGACAACATTCTCCCCATGTTAAGTCAATAGGCAATTTTTTCAACGCTCAAGGGCACGTAACTCCTGAGTGAATAATCCGATTCAGCCCATAATCGAACTTGATCGAGATTTCATGCCTGTCCTCGTTATCTGCAAGAATGAAGTCGATCAGAAAAAAATTGACGGAGCTAGAGTGATGACAAGCTTTTTCCTATGTTAAGCCTATGGGAGCTCTTTGTTGCTGTGGCAACCAGAGTTCTCATCCGATCTGCACGAAAACCTAATACAGCCTTTCCCCCTACCTGATGATGGTTCATAGGAAATTTGATCAAAGCCGGCCCACTGGTTCCAGAGATATACTTCGTTGAAAGTGTGGACGACGGACGACGGACGACGGACGCCGGCTCGTGGTATACTAATACCTCACATGAGCCTTCGGCTCAGGTGAGCTAAAAATGCACAAGGGCAGGTAACTGCTAAGTGTATGATCCAATTCTGCCAATTATCGAACTTGACCGAGACTTCATGGCTGTGCTGGTTATCTGTAAGAATGAAGCCAATCCGAACAAAATTGAAGCAGCTACAGTGATGACAACATTTTCCCCAAGTTAAGTCGATAGGCAATTTTTCGGGCGCTCAAGGGGACGTAACTCTTGAGTGAATTATCTGATTCGGCCAAAAATCGAACTTGACCGAGATTTTATGCCTGTACTGGTTATCTGCAAGAATGAAGTCGATCAGAAAAAAATTGACGGAGCTAGAGTGATGACAAGCTTTTTCCTATGTGAAGTCTATGGGAGCTAGATGTTGCCATGGCAACCAGAGTTCCACTCAGATCTGCCTGAAAACCTAATGAAGCCTTTCCACTTGCCCAATAATGCGACACATGAAATTTGATCAAAGTTGGCCAAGTAGTCTTTAAGATATACATTTTTGAAATTCCCATTAACCCTAATGCAAAAACACACAAGGGCAGGTAACTCTTAAGTGAATGATCCGATTCTGCCAGTTATAGAACTTGACCCAGATTTCATGGCTGTGCTGGTTATCTGCAAGAATAAAGCCAATCTGAAAATAACTGAAGCAGCTACGGTGATGACAACATTCTCCCCATGTTAAGTCAATAGGCAATTTTTTCAACGCTCAAGGGCACGTAACTCCTGAGTGAATAATCCGATTCAGCCCGAAATCGAACTTGATCGAGATTTCATGCCTGTCCTCGTTATCTGCAAGAATGAAGTCGATCAGAAAAACATTGACGGAGCTAGAGTGATGACAAGCTTTTTCCTAATTCCCATTAACCCTAATGCAAAAACACACAAGGGCAGGTAATTCCTAAGTGAATGATCCGATTCTGCCAGTCATCGAACTTGACCGAGATTTCATGGCTGTGCTGGTTATCTGCAAGAATAAAGCCAATCTGAAAATAATTGAAGCAGCTACGGTGATGACAACATTCTCCCCATGTTAAGTCAATAGGCAATTTTTTCAACGCTCAAGGGCACGTAACTCCTGAGTGAATAATCCCATTCAGCCCAAAATCGAACTTGATCGAGATTTCATGCCTGTCCTCGTTATCTGCAAGAATGAAGACAATCAGAAAAAAAATGACGGAGCTAGAGTGATGACAAACTTTTTCCTATGTTAAGTCTATGGGAGCTATTTGTTGCCATGGCAACCAGAGTTCCAATCCGATTTGCCCGAAAACAGTATGCAGCCTTTCCCCCTACCTGATAATGCTTCACATGAAATTTGATCAAGATTGGCCCACTGGTTCCGGAGATATACTTCTTTGAAAGTGTGGACGACGGACGACGACGACGGACGACGACGGACGACGGACGCCGGCTCGTGGTATACTAATACCTCACATGAGCCTTCGGCTCAGGTGAGCTAATAAAATGTATTTTTAAATGTCATTTGATAAAAAGAATCTTGCATTCATGTTCAAGTATTTTTGAATTTATTAAACTCGTTGAGGAAAAGGAATAAAATGAGAGGCTTGCCGAGCATTTTATCCCTTTTCATTTTTGAATTTATTAAACTCGTTGAGGAGAAGGGATAAAATGAGAGGCTTGCTGAGCATTTTATCCCTTTACCTCAACTCGTTTAAAAAAAATCAATAATACATGAACACTCATGTAAGATCCTCTATTTATCATATGACGTCGCGTCTGAGAGTGTAATAACGCCATGTAATATTTTCCTCTATTTATCATATGACGTCGCGTCTGAGAGTGTAATAACGCCATGTAATATTTTCGATAATCCACTAGTGGATTAAATATGCAAATTAGCTAGATACGTCCCGTAACGTTACTATACGACGTCGCGTTTATAAACGGCGGAATATTGACATTTTTGTAAACAATCGTGAATAAAATGCGTTTTAAATGTCATATGATAAATAGAATCTTGCATTCGTGCTCATGTATTATTGAATTTCGTAAACTCGTTGAGGAAAAGGAATAAAATGCTCGGCAAGCCTCGCATTTTATCCCTTTTCCTCAACTTGTTCAATAAATTCAATAATACATGAGCACTCATGTAAGATCCTCTATGTAATCAACTGGTGGATTAAATATGTAAATAAGTTAGATACTCCCAGTATCGTTACATGTACGAAGTCCTTAACGACGTAGCGTTTACTTATGCCGGAATATTGACATTTTTTGTAAAACAATCGTGAATAAAATGTATTTTTAAATGTCATATGATAAAAAGAATCTTGCATTCATGTTCAAGTATTTTTGAATTTATTAAACTCGTTGAGGAAAAGGAATAAAATGAGAGGCTTGCCGAGCATTTTATCCCTTTTCATTTTTGAATTTATTAAACTCGTTGAGGAGAAGGGATAAAATGAGAGGCTTGCTGAGCATTTTATCCCTTTACCTCAACTCGTTTAAAAAAATTCAATAATACATGAACACTCATGTAAGATCCTCTATTTATCATATGACGTCGCGTCTGAGAGTGTAATAACGCCATGTAATATTTTCCTCTATTTATCATATGACGTCGCGTCTGAGAGTGTAATAACGCCATGTAATATTTTCGATAATCCACTAGTGGATTAAATATGCAAATTAGCTAGATACGTCCCGTAACGTTACTATACGACGTCGCGTTTATTAACGGCGGAATATTGACATTTTTGTAAACAATCGTGAATAAAATGCGTTTTAAATGTCATATGATAAATAGAATCTTGCATTCGTGCTCAGGTATTATTGAATTTCGTAAACTCGTTGAGGAAAAGGAATAAAATGCTCGGCAAGCCTCGCATTTTATCCCTTTTCCTCAACTTGTTCAATAAATTCAATAATACATGAGCACTCATGTAAGATCCTCTATGTAATCAACTGGTGGATTAAATATGTAAATAAGTTAGATACTCCCAGTATCGTTACATGTACGAAGTCCTTAACGACGTAGCGTTTACTAATGCCGGAATATTGACATTTTTCTTAAAACAATCGTGAATAAAATGTATTTTTAATGTCATATGATAAAAAGAATCTTGCATTCATGTCCAAGTATTTTTGAATTTATTAAACTCGTTGAGGAAAAGGAATAAAATGAGAGGCTTGCCGAGCATTTTATCCCTTTTCATTTTTGAATTTATTAAACTCGTTGAGGAAAAGGGATAAAATGAGAGGCTTGCCGAGCATTTTATCCCTTTACCTCAACTCGTGTTAAAAAATTCAATAATACATGAACACTCATGTAAGATCCTCTATATGGGCCCCGTCAAGCGATTTTGGTACTTATCGCCTATGCGAGCAGCGAAGCTTCAGGCGAGCCTGCGCGTCCGCGCAGTCTCGCCAGAACCTTCGCTGCTCGCTCATACAGGCAAGCAATCAAGAGGAACCTTCAGACAGAAAGCCATATCCCTGGCCCCTCTGAATGGCTGGGCATGCGCAGTTAAAATTTGTCATGGCGGAATGCTCGAAGACACAAATTCGCTTGGCGGGGCTCATATAATAAACACATCACTATAGTAACTTGATCTGCCGCACAGTATCGCGTCTCTTGGATGTTTCCAGATCTAATGCATCACACTCGACGCTCCGCTTGACGCTTGATCTGGAAACATCCACTCGACGTGATACAATATAAGAATCTTATATGGGTGTGAGGGGTGGATTGAAAAATCCGTTCCGAGGGACACTGTCCGGCATCACGAGGCTTGCCGAGTGATGCCGGACAGTGATCCCGAGGGACGGATTTTTCTATCCATCCCTCACACCCATATTGGATTCTTTTTCTTGCATACCTTCCATTTCTATTCGAATTTTTAATGCTGCTGTCACTTCGGTTACCGACGTCCGCCATTTTGTGATGACACAACAGGAATGTTTAGTGACGTCACGCATGACAACGCCGCGCATGAGGTTCTAATCAACCAGTGCATTTATCAAACGCGCGATTATATTCGATTTGGGGTCGGAACACCAGGGTCAGAACATAAATTTCTATCCCAGGGTAAAATCACGGATTTCCTTGTCTGGTGTGCAAGAATGCGGCATATCATGTTACTGCATAAAATTGAGGAACTTACATGACCACGAATGCAAGAGTACATTTATCATAAGACATTTAAAACTCATTTTTATTCATGACTGTTTTACAAAAAAAAAATGTTAATATTCCCTGTTGTACATGTAACGTTATTTGCATATTTAATCCACTAGTGGATGATCGAATTTATTACATGATATTATTACATTCTCAGACACGACATCATATGATAAAACTGTGTTTATCATATGACGTCATTGATAAGCAGTGGATAACGTCATGTAATAAAAATCGTATGATCACACGTGTAGTAACACTTTGGCGGGATTAAGTAACGTCATGGCGACGTTCATGTCAACCATGCAATGTTTGTGAAAGGAGAAATATTAAAGGCGATAAAATCCAATTTAAAGCAGTGATATGATAAACAGAATCTTACACTCGTGGTCATTTCATATGAAATTTATGAAACTCGCCGAAGTCTTGTTTCATAAATATCATATGAAATTACCACTCGGGTAAGATCCTCTATATATGTCGACCAGTAACTTCTGTACGAAGCAAACGGGACATTTTCTGGGAATTTAATGTTTGATATTTTATTTCTAGTCCAACTATAAATTGTGGGTGCTCGTTTGAACCGAGGCGGCTCTAACGAGGGCCCAAAATTTATGTTTTGAACAAAAAGGACATAACGAATACCCGGTAAACCCCTCTTTTCTCTTTTAAAAGTGGGGCTTACAGGGGTGTTCATTTACACGGCTTTGTTAGTCCTTTTTGTACCAGAAATCCGTAATCCAGGTAAATAGTGCCGGCCCAAATCAGATGCCGCAGAACGCGGCATCTGATCAGGGCCTACACTATTTGCAAAACGAAAATCCATTTTCAAATTAATTTTGAAGAAAATACAACCTGACAACCCTAACTTTTGAAATGGACCCCTGCTATATATAAGGTGGAAATTCTATTTGGCACAAAAGGGTAAACATGATGCTAAGTTGGTCTTAACCATACCGCTTGAAACAGTATTGATGTGCGGCTCAGTAGAGCATGTGTGATCATTATGATGAATACAGTCTTTGTTTTTATAGTAAATAAATAATGACTGGATAATTCCAATTCTCTATCCATATGAGCCCCGCCAAGCGAATTTGGGTCTTCGAGCATTCCGTCATGACAAATTTTAACTGCGCATGCCCAGCCATTCAGAGGGGCCAGGGATATGGCTTTCTGTCTGAAGGTTCCTCTTGATTCACTGCTTGTATGAGCGAGCTGCGAAGGTTCTGGCGAGACTGCGCAAATGCGCAGGCTCGCCTGAACCTTCGCTGCTCGCATAGGCGATAAGTACCAATATGGAACAGTATTTAGGTAAAAACTCAATTATGCAACATTGAGATTGCAATATGCAATTTTGATATTCTGTTATGCTTTATTCAGTTAAAATTGTGCAACACTGCATTATGATATTCATTTTTGTAGTCTGCTTTTGGAATTTGTGTAGTGTTCTTTCTGTTTCTCGTCCTATTTTGCAACTCTGCTTCTTCTAGTTCCCATTATTCTCGTTCAGTGGCGCTGTGATCGTTCTTTCGTACCGTTCCCGTAAACGTCCGCCTGTATTCGGCAGATACCCCAAAAAATCTGCAAGTGTATTGGTGACACGGAGGAGTGAAAGAAATGAGAGAACTATATTTTTGGCATAAAACGGACGAATTTGGGACACTACACCCTTCCCGATAAAATCATTTACACATAATTTTTATTTTATATGTCAGACCAGGAATCAGCTTTGCTTGGTTTGTTTTGTGCCCAAGTTTTATCTAAATATATCGCAAATGTGTTCAGGCCATTGCACCTCTAAAATATAAATTTGTTGTAAATACTTATACTAATTTTGTATGGCACAGAAAGGCAACTGTCCAAATCGTGTAGACCTTTGTGAGACTGCTCCTTTATGATCACTTGAAAGCAAACTTAGTTACAACTTTCTTTCGTGAAAATGCTTTCAGATGAACTACGACACGTTCCCTCTAACATTTATTTCTGATTTAGGGCATATCCAACGGAATTTCTAAAACTAGGCATTTTGGTTCTGTTGTTTGATTTGATGTTTTAACGTCACCGTCACGAAATATAGATAATTTTGGAGACGTTGCTTCCACTTTTGTGGGACTTTTACCCGACACTGAGATGAAATGACATATCAAAGCCCTGTCGCCCAATGAAACCAATAGGGTTTGTAAGCACCGCTTTGGCTCGGTAGACTTAGATCCTCTAAGCGGTTTACCAGTACTGGTGTGCGGGTCGGTTTCAGTTCATGCAGCCCATCTATTTCTTCAAGCCCCGATGGCCGGGGGTCTGATTCCCTGTTTATTTTGTCACATGTTTATGTAGATGTTCGTAACTGTTTGTGTTAAATGCATTCATTAATTTATAAGAAAATAGAAAACTATCTGACTTTTTATACTAGATTTTTGGCTTCAAGTGACAAAACGCAAAGGTTTCCACTTTTTTTGACAAAACACAACGCGAAGCAAATTCTTTCATACCGGAGTGCAGGTGCAAAACCCGCACCTGCTACAATGTAACATATCAAGCGCTGGAAGCTTCTGTGGTGTTGTGGTTATGCTACTCGCCTCATTAACCAGGGATCGCAGGATCGACCCCGGGCTTCTCCAGAATTTCGGATGAGTCTTTAAACCCAGGTCCCCTCTCCGTATGACCTTAGCTGTTGGTGAGACGTAAAACTAAAAACGCACTCACATACCAAGCTCACCCCACCATTAAACACATCTTTATAATTCTGACCCCTTTCCACCCCCCCCCCCCCCCCCCCACCCCCACACACACTTGATCCCCACTTTTATAGAGTAAAACTGGGATTTACAGGAGTAAACCTTATTTTTCTCATTTCTACTCCAAAATATAGATTGTGGGTACTCGTTAGAACCGCATCGAAGAGGCGCTTTTAACGTGTACCCAAAATGTACATTTTAAGCAACAGTCAGAAAAATATCATCACGACTTTTCATCTTACAATTTTTGTTGTTGTATTTTTCGGCGGTCAAATGTACAAATCTAATGCATCAAAAACATTTTTTTTTCTAGATTCTGTACACTTTAATAATAAGTGAATAAATAAATAATGTCGTTAAGTTCCGCCAGGTAAACCTGGGTACGCTGTACGCGGTCTAACTGTACATGTAAGTACAAAATGGTTTGGATTCAGCCACTCCATTTGCCAAATCGTTACATGTAGAACTTGAAGAAATATGTAGTAGGCTGGTTAAGACAGTCGCGACACTAGCTCAGCAAGGTTTTGCTGGCTGAAGACAGACGGACGGACGAACTGACAGACGACCAGCTAATATTTTTGCGTTGTGATTCTGTTGGATGAAAGCCATCATGCCCAAGTCTAACTTATGACGACAGACGGACATATGAATACGACAGCTGTCATTGTGACCACAGGTGCGTTTCTATGGTTGTGGGTCGGGACTGAGAATGAGTAAGTTATGTTCATAATAGTGACGATGAGTATTTAAATCAGAGTAATAACGGGAATTGAGGCACTGGTTGTTGTTTACCAGTTTCCCCGTATGGTCACCTGGTAAGGTCCCAGGGAACGAATCCATGCCCGAGAACAGGGAGACCATCGCTGGGTTAATTCCTGAGCGGACATATACTTACTTCTATAATATCCAAACATTTGAGTTTTGAGTGAGCTTGGAATTAGTAACTAATATCTTTATAAGTAACACCTCAGAAGGATCAGATTTATGATAATTGTATGAATTCATCAATTTTAACAATCTATGCTAATTTCAAATCCATGGATTCGGCACAAACTAATCCCTCATGGTAATTTATTTTAGTAAATATTCAACGATAGAGTATTTTCCCCTTCGTCAAACAAGTATTAACTTTTAAATAAAAATCCTGTTTCTCATAAATATATAAATAAGGAACTCCGCTGTAAAATTTATTTTAAAGATGCAAACGTACACATTATTGTAAATATCCGAATTATTATATAGCTGGATAAAATTTATCGCTGCTGGCTTGAATTTGGCCCCTGGAAAAGCGAATGCGATCTTCTCAAACGGACGCTTGTTATCGGAAAAAATACGGCAAATCCACGGACATTACCGAACGTTACCGTCACCTCAATGACTGGTACCCCGTCTAACCACAGCAGAATCGAAACTGAATATTGCAAAATAGGACGTCCAAATGCCATATTTAAATACAAAGGTCTCAAAATAGAATGTGCATGTTGCATATTCGAATAAAGTAGTAAGATATGGAAAGGTTCATAATGCAAAGTGCGGTTTCAACAATTCATTTTGTAATTGCACATTGCATAATTGAGTTTTTACCTTAATACTGTTCCATATACCAAAATCGCTTGACGGGGCCCATTTGTAAGTCTTCCCGCAATGGCATAACAAAATAATTTACTTTTAAGTAGTTCATGTTGGGGTGTCAAAAGCCGTTTATAAAATCTAGAATAAATGTCTCCACCTGTCGTCCTTTGTCCAATATCTTTACCTGATCATTCATCACTGTGATCAACTGAATTTCACAAATATGCCTTTTACTTAATGCATGTTGCCTGTCTGATAAAAGTTGGGTGTTTATCCAAGTGAGCCATAGTATTTGAGCAATATGTTCAAGCAACTTACATGGCATGCATGTCATTGACACAAGCAGGAGCTCCATCTCCTTTCTTAAAGAGGTGAAAAATGTTTGCAAGAATCCATTCTTTTGGGATTAGACTGCTGAAACAAAATTTATGTGAAAATACTAAACCCAGTCCGTTTGCTAGATCCTTAAGGATTCCAGAAGTATGAAGCTCGATGAAATCAAGGTCAGACCGAGAATACCTTGTTGCATGGACTCCGGATGCATCTTCTAGGGAAATCAAGAGAATACAAGTTTGAACCTGGAATCAAATCATTTTTTTTTTATCAGACACCCAATTTGAGTTGCAGCAATTACAGGATGGCAAATAGAAAGTTGCAGCTGTCTCCCTTGCAAAATATGGCAAGATTGTTTTTGTTTTTGTTTTTTTAGGGGGTGGGGGTGTTATAGTTTGGTTTTACAGCCCTTTCAAGATTATTTCACTTATTTCAACCCAGTCATTAAACAGAGATGGGCAAAAACAGCAGTGCCAAACTGTATAGTATCTATGTTCTACATGTATCATTATTATCCTAAGTATTGGAACAAACAATGCAGACCTAGATCAGACTGCAGTCTGACCAGGGTCTACACTGTTTGACATTCCGTCTGCACTTTTTGGACTCATTGCTGGATCATGAAACAAATTTGTTAAAATGTTTGGAGAATTACTGCAAGTTCTCAAGGTATCAGTACTTTTAGAACTTTTACGGTACACTGTATTGAACAGAAATATCAATCAAAGCACTGACAATACTGGGGGGTCGATGGTTGGGAAAATGGTCCGTTAGGTCCATGTAATAGATATATGAGTTAATCGGCGAAAGGTGGGCACATTACGATGACACACCCGTGCGACACAGTGCATTTTTCACAACTCCAAAATGGCTACTTTTCTGATAAAAATCCTAGGTATTTTGCTTATAAATACTGCAAACATAGGTTGTGTGTGCTTGTTAGAACCGCCTCATTGAGGCGGTTCTAACGAGTACCTACAACCTATGTCTTGGAGCAAAAACAAGAAAAATAATGTATATCCCCGTTAACCCCAGTTTTCTCTATATAAAGTGGGATATAGGGGGGGTGGTGTGTCTTCTTTTCACGGACTTAGACTGTCTTATTTCACCCATTAGTCTTGTTCTGTAAGCAAACACTGCAGACCCTGGTCAGATACCAGATTCGGTGGCTTCTGATCTGGGTCGACACAGCTTGTCAAATCCAATACATGATTTCAATCCAGATTCTATAGATAACTCTCTTACGCAACACTGACCTCACATTGATAAGAAAAGTGTGGCTATTTTCTATAAATAACCATAACCTGGATTTCATGTAAATCAGTGACAATCATGTGGACACTGACAATGAAAAGCTATTGTAACTAGTAACTTTGGGTCGATTGACACTCGACCAGAAATCTATTCACAGCAAACCCACGTTAATTGCATGGACATCTTATCATGATGACACTATGTTCTTGGCGGAATTAGATTAAGACACAAAGCCAGATGTACAATGTATTGTTTCATTTTTTAAAGAGATTTTCAAAAGCATTTACATAAACAGTGAAATACTTAATTATGGAATGTTCAGGAAATATTCAGTCTTTTGGAAAAGACATAGGGAGAATTTTATGATAATCATGAGAAAGTGGTTTTCATATAAAAAATGTATGCTGTTAGTCATCACATCACGAAACATGCCTACCGTATTCGCCCTAATTACCACACATGCTCCTATAAGCGCACACCAAAGCTATTTATGAAAAGGAAATGCCTAAGCCCACACTTTACAGTAACCTACCCTTGAAGCTCTCACAGCAAATCTATAAAAAAAACTTACCATTATTTCTTCAACAGTGAAGGCAATGCTTAAGTATCCTTTTCCATCCTGTTAAATATCAGTATGCATCATCTCTGAAGCTATTTTTTTGTATCAAGTGTGCGCTAATTAGGTAGATTTTTCACCATGACTTTTTGACACGATTTTGAAAAAACTAAGGGCACAGTGTGGTAATTAGAGCGCATACGGTATATAATATTTACCCCCCTTGAACCCCACTTTTATACAGTAAAACTGGGGTTTGCGTGTGTGTGTGAATTCGGGTTTAACGTCGCTTTCAACAATTTATCAGTCATATCACGACGGTGTCTGGTTGCAACAGGGAGCTCAATGCTCATTTTTATAGTGCTGCCTCACTGAAGTATGATGTCCAAGACACATTACATGATACTTCATCCAGTCACATTATCCTGACACTGGGTCGACCAGTCCTAGCTCTACCCCGTAAATCTGAGTGCCAAGCGAGGAGCAGCTAGTACCATTCTGAACATCTTTGGTATGTCGCGGCCCAACTGGGGTTTGCAGGGGTAAACATTATTTTTCTTATTTCTGCTCTAAAATATAGATTGTGGGTACTCGTTAGAACCGCCTCGATGAGGCGGTTCTAACTTGTACCCACAATCTATATTTTGAGCAGAAGTAAGAGAAATATCACATTTTTTCCTCTAAAAGTTTCGTTTTTTAGGAAGTAAAATTTTTACAATGTATTTGTATAGGCATGTTTTCGTAATGAGATTCACTTTGGTGAGGCAATTCTAAAGGGTGACAACCACACATCAGGTGAACAACTCTGTGTTATGACAACCCCTCAAAAGCCTACTTTATATTGAGAAAACTGGTGTTTTCAGGGGTATACATTATTTTCTAAATTTATGTTCGATTACATAGGTTGTGGGTACTCTTTAGAACCGCCTAAATGAGGCAGTTCTAACAAGCACCCACACCCTATATTTGGCATAAATATAAGTAAAATATCACACATTTTCATTGGAAAAGAAACCATTTAGGAGATATGAAGAATGCACTATGTCAAACGGATGTGTTATCATAATGTATCTTTCATAACAGATAACTAAATAAGTACTGGTACTCACTGGAACTGCAATTCCAGTGAATATCTTGTTGCTCAGTTTTTGTGAGTGAGTGTTTGAGTTTTACGTCCCACCAACAGCTAAGGTCATACAGAGACGGGACCTCGGTTTATAGACTCATCCGATAGTCTGGAGAAGCCCAGGATCATCTATCCTGCGACCCCTGGTTTACAAGGCATCAAAGGCAAGTAGCATAACCACTACACCATGGAGGCTTCTAGCATAATGTTAAAACTTTGATTACTCGATATGGCAAATATGCTAGCTTTTTTATGAAAAAATATGCAAAAGCGTCTCACATTTTTTCAGCAAAATACCACTATTTGAGATACTGATTAACATTTTTACCTCTAACGAGTTTGTTAAGCTAATGATGCTTTGAATTACTAGACCCAGAACACCGTCTGCAAGGTGATTCTTACAAGTACCCAAAAAGTGGATAACACTTAAAGATAACACAGCCTTGTGAAATCAAAATGACCTCCACAATCTCCACCCGTGCGCCATAGTTCATTTTTTCACATCGCCAAAATGGCTACTTTTCTTACGAAAATCTGTGATATTTTTCTTTTTTATACTACAAATACAGATTGTGTGTGCTCTTTAGAACCACCTCGATGAGGCGGTACTAACGAGTACCGAGCGTATGTCTTGGAGCAGAAATAAGAAAAATAATGTATACCTCCATAAACCCCAGTTTTCTCAATATAAAGTTGGGTTTAGTGGGGTGTTCATTACACGGATTTGTTCATGTGATGTACTTTATGCTTTCATATCTCAAAGAGCGAAGGCCAATATTTTTCAGATGAAAATTTTAGATTTTTTCTAACAGATTGAGGGTGTTCAGTAGTACCACCTCATTGAGACAGTTCTAATAAGGAACCACAATCTATGTCTTTCAGCAAGAATTGTGAAAACAATGTATTCTCTGTGAACCCATATTACATGTACAAGGTTTTTATTGCAAGTACATGTAAATGTGATGGGAAATATCATCAAATGCAACCCATGTCTTTTCCATTATTGCAGAGAAATAATTCAAATGTCCTAAGGCTTCCAAGTAAAAAAAACAAGTGAGTGATAGCCAACAAGTTTTTTACAAGAAAGTCTTAGAACACGCGTGATTTATTTCTCTGTATTCAATAAAAAAAAAAAAATATTAAACTGTTTATTACATTTTCATTTATGTTCAAACTTTGAATTTTCAAATTCAGCCATTCTGATTTCCTACCAAAATAGTTCCAGCCAGGGCATGAATTTCAGGAGGCATGGTTTAATTTGAAAATCAGTCGCAGTCTTGCTTTCATTTCAATGCAAAAACCATCCTGTGCTTGAAATATAGATACAACAATGTCATGAAAGCAGAACTATATTATCAAGAAAATCATACAATATCTTCATATTGCAGGTCTTTCCTCAAAAACATCAGATGAACATGAAAATTGTAGTCTGATTTCCATGATTTTATCAGATCTTCTGCGAAATGTCAACAATTCTAATGGTTGTTACAAATGACGTCAGCAAGGTCACAAAGAAATTATGACGTCAGAACGTTCGAAATGAAATAATTCACTTCGTGAATTATAGATTATAATTCATTGAGAAATCTCAGTAAATCACTACTGAAAATGTAATACAGTTGTTTAACCCACATGGTTTCTGCTTTAGACCCTAACACAACTGTAAATGTTATAAAGCTGTTGTAATGTATATCTTATAAAATAACCAATCTTATAACTGAGCCAGCGCATGACACAACCTACAATAAGATCTGTGCTATGGTTGAAGACTCAGTTCAGCCAGCTTGTCAGGTCAGTCTGGTCAGAGCATTCTTTTGTTGCCATATGCTATAGAAAGCTGGTGTGTGAAAAGCGAAAACTGATCAGACTGTGCAGGCTGATCTGAGTCTAAGCTGGTTGCACAGGTCTTATTGTAAATTTTGTCATCTGCCGGCTCTTTAACAAAAGGTTTTCATGTTATAATAAAGAGTATACAATGTATCACAAGATCTAACACAGAGGATCTTACATGAGTGTTCATGTATTATTGAATTAATTAAACGAGTTGAGGAAAAGGGATAAAATGTGAGGCTTTGTCGAGCATTTTATCCCTTTTCCTCAACGAGTTTGATAAATTCAGTAATACATGAGCACGAATGCAAGATTCTATTTAACATATGTGACGCGCCATGAGATTTTGTGCCCAAATGGGGCATTACGTCATTCCGAGAAAACGTGAATAAATCGCGACGTCATAGTTGACGTAGCTAATTTATGACGCACCTGTTGCTAATAATTTTTTAAACAAGAGCCTTTTATATTGTAAATTATAAAGTTTGCTTATGATTTATATGCAAAAATAAAAAGCCGTTTCTTGTTTTCATACTTGGAAGCTATGACTAAAAACAATTTTGACCGGTAATATTGGCCGTGCTGCTTTAGTTAAAGAGTTATAAATCGTCCTTTTTACGAACTGTGTCGAGTAGCGCAATCGGTAGAGCACCTCCCCTCGAAGAATGGGATCGCTGGTTCGAGTCCCGACCTGATCCCTTTTTTCCGTTTTTTTTTTTTTTTTTTTCTTTTAGAATTTTGCATTGTTGCGAGAATTGCATTCCTTTAACACCATATACATGATCACCAAAAGTTCAAAGTACGAAATTTTGGATCATAGTATTTCTCGTATAATTGTTCGTTACAGGTTTGTTGGTTTGTATTGGAGTTTAAAGCCCAGTCAACCTTAACTAGGTCATTTTGTGCCGGTCAGTTCACCTGTCCACACTTTTCCTGGGTAGGCTAATACGTAAGTTATTAACTAGTACAGTGCACATTCTTTCGCCAGAAAGTGACAACTGCCCTTCTTGAATAAGGGGAAGGGAGAGAATGACCGTAGAAAAGATTTCATAATCAATCTTCACGCAAGAATGTTGCTGAACCCGGCAGGTATCGAACCTGTGTTCTCTTGATCAACTCTGATAGGCTAATTAATTTGCACTTTCGCACGGTTCGGTTTTAATAGATCCCTTGATTCAGTAGGTTTTATACAAAGGGTCCATGATGTCAACAACAGCAGATCTGGCATTACAAATTAAGTCTTTCAAATCTAATTTGCCTATTTTATATCAAATAATTTCACACCGTACAACCGGCTGCGTCGAAGACAGATTACTGTCTCTAAGACAGATCGCGGAAAACGTTTCATAGAAAGGGTAGGTGAAGTTTTTTTGTTTGTATAAATCGAGAAGGCAATCTGTTGACTTTTGCTGCTATTGGAGAAGAAACTAAATGCCTGGAGATACCGCAGCAGAATTCTGACTATATATTTCTAAGTCAGATAAGGCTTTTCCAGTTCGTTGAAAAATATTTTCATCGAAAATTTTATGAATTTTTGTTTTCGGCGTCAAGTGTACGTTTACGCAACAAAATATGTCACATTCACTTACTCATGCTAAAACTACGATTATTCAGCAGCATTTCTGCCAAATTTGACCGTATAACTCGGTTAAATAAACAAACTACGCCCCCTTAAAGAGACCAGGTGTCCAAAAAAATGCTGTCTCTAACTACAGATTGTTTTTTATACGACTGTCCACCAACACAGATCAGAGATTTCGAAGGCTAACATTGATGACAGATCAGACGATTTCGGTTACATCTTCAATAAAGACGAATTCTGGATGACTTAATATCGGCAACTTCGGTGGAATCTATTTCATGCTAGCTCCAGGGCATTACTTGTAATAATGCTGCAATTTGAGTAGCATAGAGGCTGCTCTCTAATCATTTATATTTCCTGCCAACACGCAAATTGTGCAATAAGTAGAAGCCTCCGTGGTGTAGTGGTTATGCTACTTGCCTTGTAAAGTAGAAGTAAAACAAAGATCAGGAATCGATACAATTAACTTACTCCACCCAACAAAGACACCAAAGGGAAAGAAATACAAACATTAACCGACCAGACCATAATGGAAACCTAAACAAAGGAAGGCCATAAGGACAGTTACTTTCCCACAAAATGGCCATATGGCCATCCAAAATTAAAAGACACAAGTGATACACACAGTTAGTAACAAACAACAACATAAATAAATCGCCACAGAAGAACCGCCTTGGAACGGTCAGTGGAATGATTTCCACTGGGGGGCTTAAATCGATTTTACATTGCCACAATCCTCGCCTTCCGCCGCAATTTAGACAAATAATTTGTTCAGTCCGCATGAAGGCCAGGATTTGCAGGATTGATCCCGGGCTTCTCCAGACTTTCGGATGTGTCTTTAAACCTCGCCTCGCACCGCGGTTCCTGAACGGGCTTAGATCCTCTAAGCGGTTTACCAGTACTAGTGTGGGGGCCGAATTCAGCTCTGCTTGGAAGCATCATGCAGCCCATATATTTCTCCAAGCGCCTATGGGCGGGGGCGACACTCTGTGTTGTACATATACATGTACAGTCGAACTTCAATGGCTCGAACACCTTTGGGAACTCGAAATCCCGTTCGAGACATGGGCAGTTCGAGCCACCGAGGGTTACTGCCAATAGGCATAACGAGATTAAAACTTTTAGACATCTTTTCGGTGTTATATAATGAAAATGTACGCTGTGTGTACTCATTAGAATCGCCTCAATGAGGCGATTCTAATGAGTACACACAGCATACATTTGCAAGATAGAAGACTAAAATCTCTTTAAATATCCCCCACTGTTTCTTATGTAGAGGATTTCGCTAGGGGCTCAAGAACGGGTTTCGACTCATCCATGGTAAACGAGCCATCGGTGTTCGAGCCATCGAAGTTCTAATGTAGTTAGGAATTCGATATTGAAAGTAAACAGCTGACGTTCGTGCGAATATCTTGTTGTGTCGTTTTTTTTAAACATCAAACGCCATGTATTTTTATTGCACGAACAAGGTTGCACAATGCAATAATGAACATTAAATAGGTCGTTATGCAAACGGTGCAGAGGCGACCATGAACAACAAGATGGTATGTTAGTCTGTATTAACCAATTCAGTACCAGAAACCCCTAAAGAGGTACCTTTGCAAACAGTGCAGGCCCAGATCAGACACTTCAGAATGCAAACGGTACAGAGGCGATCATGTACAACAAGATGGTACGTGCGTCTGTGTTAACAAATTCAGTACCAGAAACCCTTAGAGGTACCTTTGCAAACAGTGCAGGCCCAGATCAGACACTTCAGAAGGCGGTAATGCGGCGTCTGATCAGGGCCTACAATGTTTGTAAAAAGCTTAACCATTTTCTGAATAAATTCTGAAGAAAACACAGCCTGACACCCCTAAATATCGAAATGGACTCCTGCCATATTTAAGGTGAAAGATTCCATTTGGTACAAATAGGGTTAACTTTAATTCACTCGGCGCCGCTTGTGGGTTATATTGTATTTTTATAGGCGTGTTTTCTATAATTTACTCATCTTATTGTACATGGTCGCCTCTGCACCATTTGCATAACGACCTATTTAAGGTTCATTATTGCATTGTGCAACCTTGTTCGTGCAATAAAAATACATGGCATTTGATGGTAAAAAATGGCACAACCAGATATTCGCACGAACGTCAGCTGCTTACTTTCAATATCGAATCCCTAACTAATTACAACACAGAAATTTCTGAGTCCTGTAACATCTAGGAAAGAAAAAGTACAGGCAGAAGAAAATTAATCAAATAACGCCTCAGACGTTTACTTATTGCACAAGAGAGTGAGAGAGAAAGAGAGAGAGAGAGAGTTGTACATCTCACTAACAGCTAAGGTCACCTAAGGAGACGGGACCTCGGTTTAAAGACACATCCGAAAGTCTGGAGAAGCCCGGGATCGATCCCGCGAATCCTGGTTTACAAGGCAAGTAGCATAACCACTACACCACGGAGGCTTCTACTGATTGCACAATTTGTGTGTTGGCAGGAAATATAAATGAATAGAGAGCAGCCTCTATGTTACTCAATTGCAGCATTATTACAAGTAATGCCCTGGAGCTGGCATGAAATAGCTTCCACTGAAGTTGCCAGTGTTAAGTCATCCAAAATTCTTCTTTATTGAAGATGTAACCAAAATTCTGATCTGTCATCAATGTTAGCCTTCGAAATCTCTGATCTGTGTTGGTGGACAGTCGTATAAAAAACAATCTGTAGTTAGAGACAGCATTGTTTTGGACACCTGGTCTCTTTAGGGGGGCGTAGTTTGTTTATTTAACCGAGTTATACGGTCCAATTTGGCAGAAATGCTGTCGAATAATCGAAGTTTTAGCATGAGTAAGCGAATGTAACATATTTTGTTGCGTAGACGTACACTTGACGCCAAAAACAAAAATTCATAAAAGTTTCGATGAAAATATTTTTCAACGAACTGGAAAAGCCTTATCTGGCTTTGAAATATAGTCAGACTTTTGCTGCGGTATCTCCAGGCATTTAGTTTCTTCTCCAATAGCAGCAAAAGTCAACAGATTGCCTTCTCGATTTATACAAACAAAAAAACTTCACCTACCCTTTCTATGAAACGTTTTCCGCGATCTGTCTTAGAGACAGTAATCTGTCTTCGACGCAGCCGGTTGTACGGTGTGAATTTGTTAACTAAATAGCACACGAGTATGCCCCTCATTTTCAGCCACTTCTATCCAGGTTTAATTCCTGATCAGCATGCAATAAGCTAGCGGTATAGTGGTCATCAATCCAAGCACATTGTAAGACCATATTGTGTCAAAATCAGCACCTTCATAAATGCGGACGGATAAGTTCATGAGAGGCTTTGGTGTAATCAAACAATAAATAATGTGTTGATTTCTTAAAGGAAAGCATTTGCTCCTGAGTTGCGGAAATGTCATGCCCTTTGGCAAGACACTTTAATAAATGTTCGGCCCCCTCCCATCGGGGCTTGAAGAAACATATGGGCTGCGAGATGCTTCCACGATTCCAACCCGCACACGAGTACTGGTAAACCGCTTAGAGGATCTGCCCAGGCAAAGCGGTGCGAGTCGGACCGTCCATGCTGATAAACCCTATTGGTTTCATTGGGCGACAGGGCTTGAGATGTCATTTCATCTCAATGTCGGGTTAAAGTCCCACAAAATTGGAAGCAATGACTCCAAAATGACCTTAACAGTGTTGACGGGGACGTTAAACTTCAAATCAATCAATCAATTTAATTAATGTTACTTTTGCACCTATCACTGGGAACATGGTATATATGTACACGTAGATGCACATGTACACGTTTATGCAACACTTTCAATTCAAGGGTTGCACAAAAAGTTACTTTGAATTCTATACTTCCATAAGTTGGATGTATTGAGAATTGTAGGTTGGTAGAATGACGACTCCAGGCTAACAGATTCTAAAATCGAGATTTAGTCTTACACGAATATAACATAAAGTAATTACGGTACTGAGTCCGAGTCTGGCTTTGGTCACATGTGAGACACCAAACTATGCAACGGAAGGTCATTTTTTTCTCCGGGTACTCCAGTTTTCGCCCACCATTGATTAACGATCGGCTCGATATGTGAAATAATCTTGAAAAAAAAAACGTAAGATCACCCCACCCACCAAATGAAAAAATGAAAGAAAAAAAGAATGGTACTGCCTGTGTTACCATTTACTTACAATTTAGAAAAAATAACCCACAGCATTTAATTTACCAGTACTGAAATGTTCGGTTGTTTCAGCTTAACACTGAAGTACATACACCATGCAGCCTCGTATATTTCTCCAAGCCCTGATGGGTGAGGGAAAAAAACACCAGTTTATGTATATGAATCAATTCAATAACTGCAAGTCAAGTATCATTTAAAGTCATTTGAATTATCATCACTTTTAATGATTATATACGGAATAAATGTTTTGACTCTATATTAATGTGTTTGTTTCTGTTGCTGAAACTGCGAATACAGCTGCAACTGCATGTTTTGATGGGAATTAGTGTACTGGTCATGTTAGTTTATAAGTACTTTAATTTTGTTTGCATAAAGTATTACTGTAACTGCGGGTTTGCCTGTGTCAAATATTGCAATGTAATTTTACTCCGAAAATGATATGACAGTTTTATTGTTCAGAGAAAAAGATAATTTAATTAATAATTTTAAATAATGGCTGGCGGTATTCACTTTTACTAGGAATTCTCTATGACCCTGGTATAGAGCCCACGTATGTATTATAGCCGTGCAACCCTCTCTCGACCTTCTGGTTTATCGTGACAAGTGGTGCCCTTACAATATTCAACAACTTTTTCCTGTGTGGAATGGAATAACTGACTTGATTTTATGGCAAGGTTATACCTCATTATATTTAACTGATAGGCCCATGTGTCCCACAGAAGGACATTAATCTGTCGAAATTTTGGTATAGCAAGATGGTATCATGCATGATAGAAATGGTTCTTTCAAGTATAACAGATACCCTTATAACCCCCAGTTCTCTGTATAAAGCTTTTGTTTGTTTGTTTGTGTTATACAACCTTGTCAACACTATTTAGGTCATTTTGGAAACATTGATACCAATCTTATGGGACGTTTACCCCGCATTGAGAAAATATTACATATCAAACCCCCTGCATAAACAATCTGCTAGGGTTTATTTGCAGAACAATCTCGCTATAACTGCTTTGCCTGGGCAAGCTAAGACCTTTTTAGCGTTTTATAAAATTGTGCTCATGTTACGTCAGGCAGGCACGATGTAGCCAGTTTATTTTCCTAGCCCTGATGGTAGGTGGCGGTATGTAAAGTTTGTTTTGCAAGGATGTCCATGACAAGGAGATGCTATTAGCTTTATATTTGTACAGTTTGCATACGCAATTGCACACATACTCACATAAGGATGTAAATGTCAACTTTACTTCATTCTGCGATTATAGATCCCAAATCATGATAATACTAGTAATATGTTGGTGGGTGGGGTAATCTGACAACATACTTATGAATTACATGTATGCCATTATTTAATGCAGATTAATGATTTATTTACAATTCAAAATTTTGCTATGATTGCAATGATGTACATACAATTTTGTCGAAAAGTAAAGGATTGTGCGTAAATTTTCTGTGTTTTTATTATTATTATTATTATTAATTTTCATATGGAATTCATATTTTATTAGCCACCATGAAACCATTCATTCCACCACTATGACCTTGAATGTAGCAATGTGTGTTAAAAAGTCTGCTCCCAAAAGCCAGACTTTGCAGTTAAAGTAATTGGTACAGTCCAATCCTTGGCTATTTAGATGTACGTAGCATTCAAACAAATTGATGTTGGTGACATACATACATATAATGTAAGTAGGTGGGCTACTCTATATCCACCTATTTTAAATTTGTTGCCATGGCAACAGAATTCTTCCCAACAAATATATAACGAATGATTGCTACTGGGTGAATAAATAATTGTGTGAAAGCATGATTTGCTGATATTTTGTTTTCTCTGAATGCTTAATGAGGCTTTGAAGTCAAGAATAACTAGCAAGTATACATCTAAAATGACTGAAAATGCAATTTTCGCATATTCAGGGTCAGTCTTTAAAGACCTATATCTCGTTTACCGCTCAATGTTTTCATCTGAAATTTCACATATGCACTTCAGTATTATAAAGCTATCAGAAAATGGCAAAAACTCATTTTCGGTCATGGACCCCATTTGGACCCAAAATCTCATGGCTGGTCACATATGACATTTAAAACGCATTTTATTCATGATTGTTTAACAAAAATGCCAATATTCTGCCATTAGAAAATGGGACGTAGATAAGGACGTCGCATTTGCAACGTTGGACATCGCATATGCAACGTTACAGGGCATATCTAACTAATTTGCATATTTAATCCACCAGTGGATTATCGAATTTATTACATGGCGTTATATCATTCTCAGACACTACGACATATGATAATAAAGAGTATACAATATATCACAAGATCTATCACAGGTCCAATTGAATAAACATTCCATCTAAAATTCTTTCTTTCTTTCTTCCATTTCGCCTTAACCCATAGAGACACAGATGGTGTGCATTATACACACTTCAGGGACCAGTTGTTCAAAGCACCATTAGGTTAATGAGCTTGTTAGAGGTCAAATTGTTAACTGTTCTAGCAAGTTTAATTTTTAAAGTTTTGTTGTTTTTTTTTCAGCAAAAATATTAGCATATTTTCCATAATAAATGATCAAAGTTTTAACGATACATTAACTAATGATGTTGTAATAAATATACTTGGCAGATTTTTTCTGTCATTTTTCAAAGTGAGACAACATTTTGGACTTCCTGTTTGTTTTCCGATAAAATTTTCTCCTTTGAAAAAGAGGTCTACTCTTAAAGGAAAGAATTTGATCCTCACTAGCAAATTCTTTCCTTTAAGAGTGGACTTCTATTGGTATGTGTGACATAAAGTTTCTGAAAAGGTTGCCTCCCCTGAAGGTGTATCTCTTCCAATTAGATGGAATGTGAATACTCTAATGGGAGGCAGCTCTGTTCATATATAATAATTTTGCAGGCCCCCCCCACCACTCTGATCATTATTATTGTTGTTATTTTTATGGTTTGGGATTGACAGCCCTTACAAGATTATTTCACTTATTTTGAGCAAATTGTTAATCTGAGGTGTGCTAAAACAAAAGTACCCGAAGATTAACCACCTGACCTTCAGCTGCAGAACTTCACAGCATCTCACGTGACCTTATTGAGTTTCAAACCCACAGCAAAAAATAAAAGTATGTTGTGTGTATTCTTTAGAACTGCCCTATCAAGATGATTCTAATGAATAAAGACAACATACATTTTAAGAAACAAGAAGCCAACTGACCTAAATTGTCTGTCACTAATATGGCAAAAAATCTCTGGTGTCTCAAGAATAGTTAAAATGAGCCGTAGTAAATGAGCCACCATACTACGAATCATTTAAATTCTTCTGTATTCAGTAAAGTACATAATAAGTAGTTTTATCATATGAAGTCGAGTCTGAGAGTGTAATAACACCATGTAATAAATTCGATAATCCACTAGTGGATGAAATATGCAAATTAGTTAAAAACTCTCTGTAACGTTACACGCCTGACATTCTTAATGACGTCGCGTTTACTAATGGCGGAATATAGACATTTCTGTTAAAAGTCGTGAATAAAATGCATTTTAAATGACATGTGATAAATAGAATCTTGCATTCGTGCTCATGTATTATTGAATTTATTAAACTCATTAAAGAAAAGGGATAAAATGCCCGGCAAAACCTCGCATTTTATCCCTTTTCCTCAACTCTTTTAACAAATTCAATAATACATGAACACTCATGTAAGATCCTCTATTTATATCCTATAACAATGCTGTTATCTAGTGGATAATGTCATCTAAACAAATCATATGATAACACGTGAAATAACAGACTCCTTCAAATGGGCTAAAGTATACTAAGTGCATATACTAAGTGTGTGCACTAAGAACTTGTTTCATTTGAGGTTTAACTTCCCTGTCAACACTGTAAAGATTTTGGAGATGTTGCTTCCAATTTTGTGGGACTTTTACCCGACATTGAGATGAAATGACATCTCAAGCCCTGCCGCCCAATGAAACCAATAGGGTATATAAGCATGGACGGGCCGACTCACACCGCTTTGCCTGGGCGGGTTTAGATCCTCTAAGTGGTTTAATTTACTCGTGTGCGGGTCGGTTTCAGCACTGCGTGGAAGCATCATGCAGCCCATCTATTTCTTCAAGCCCCAATGTGCGGGGACTGCAAATATGATCAAGATTGGCCAGCTAGTAACTGAGATATTGAAGTTCAAATGTGTGGATGACAGATGCCTATGCTGTAAGCTCACCTTGTGAGCCTTTGGCTCAGGTGAGCTAAAATCTTTTTCAAAAGAGTGAATAGTCTTCACAATTTCAGTAATCGGGAAGTCTTAACATTTTTCTTCTGCAAAGATGCAGCTTTTTCTGAATTCTAGTACATAAGAATTTGGAAGATGCAGCATTGTGTGCAATGTACAAGCATGCCATGGCCTACATACATGAAAATTTATTACCTTATTCAAACTTCAAATATAAGTTGTGGGTTCTCATTAGAGCCACCTCATCCCACAACCTATGACTTGAAGCATTAACTAGAGCTGTCAGTGAAACTGACTAGGGCCCCGGCAGCGCTATCAGAAATTTGTGGATGGACAGACGGACGGACAGAGTGATTACTATAGGGCACCCACACTTTCAGTGCGGGGCCCTAATAAGAAAACTAATGAATAACCCCATAAACCCCACTTTTCTCTATTAGCAAGAAAAATGCCAAACGGCATTATGGACAGGTTTTTCAGGGTTAATCAAAAAGTAAACTGGGACGCGGACGCCGGCCTGCGGCCCAGCCGGCCGGCCACCCACCCGCACGGACATCGCTATTCTAAAGGACGGAAATTTTCCTTGAAAAACCCATCCAAAAAGGGGTTTAGAGTGGTGCTCGTTACATGGACTTGTTAACTTGATTTGTGCATAAGAGAAAATTTGCATGAAATGTCAAATAGTGTTTTCTAGAAATATAAAAAAAATATTTCAAAATGTTGACTGCTGAAAAAAAACAAAACAAGAAAACTACCGGTATTTCAAAATGCTGTCTGCTGAAACAAATACCCAGCATGCAAAGCTCTCTCCAGAAGCCATCTGATCTGGATCTTTACTGTTTGTAAAGGTAGAGCATATCCTGGTTCAGCAGGTCAAGAGCTGAAAGCTCATTTTTATGGAATACAGAGTCCAAATTATTATATGAGCCCCGCCAAGCGAATTTGTGTCTTCGAGCATTCTGTCATGACAAATTTTAACTGCGCATGCCCAGCCATTCAGAGGGGCCAGGGATATGGCTTTCTGTGTGAAGGTTCCTCTTGATTCACTGCTTGTATGGGCAAGCAGCGAAGGTTCTGGCGAGACTGCGCAGATGCGCAGGCTCGCCTTAACTCTTCGCTGCTCGCATAGGCGATAAATACCAAAATCGCTTGACGGGGCCCATATAGAGTGTTCATGTATTATTGAATTTACTAACCGAGTTGAGGAAAAGGTATAAAATGCGAGGCTTTGCCGAGCATTTTATACCTTTTTCTCAATGAGTTTAATAAATTCAATAATATAAATATTATTGAATTAATCAAACAAGTTGAAGAAAAGGTATAAAATGTGAGGCTTTGCCGAGCAATGTGAGGCTTTGCCAAGCATTTTATACCTTTTTCTCAACGAGTTTAATAAATTCAATAATATATGAGCACGAATGTAAGATTTTAATTATCATATGATGTTTAAAACGCATATTTTTCAGGATTTGTTTACAAAAATGTCAATATTCTGCCATTGGTAAAGGCGACGACGTTAAGGACGTCGTACATGTAACGTTATGGGGCGTATCTAACTTTTTTTTTGTTTTATTTTGGTTTTGCGACCCTTTCAAGATTATTTAACTCATATCGAGCTGATCGTTAATCATAGTTGGTTGAAAACTGGAGTACCCCGGGCGTATCTAACTAATTTGCATATTTAATCCTCTAGTGGATTATTGAATTTATTACATGGCGTTATTACACTCTCAGACGCGACGTCATATGATAAATTGTAAAGTAAATTGATTCAGGACAAGTATTATCATTATGGTAACATTATGATATGCAACATAATGCATTTTCACATCTACAAAATGGCTTCTTCTCTGATGAGAATCAGTTAATATTGTTCTTATTTATATTGCAGACATAGGTTGTAGTTGCTCGTTAGAATGGACTCACCGAGGCAGTTCTAACAAGTACCCACAACCTATGTCCAGGAGCAGGTATAAGAAAAATAATGTATAAATTAGGGTTTAGAGGGGTGTTCATTTCACGGACTTGTTCACATGATGTGGTGTACAGATGCAAGTATTAAATAGCATAAAAAATACTTTAATGAAAGAAGATCTAAAAAAACTAAATTCAAAATTCGACAATAAAAATGCTGTCACAATATACCACAGTAATATAAATGCATGAAAGACAATCTGGCAAGTCTATTCTAATCACGGCAACAGGCATACATCTACGCAAAAAATGTCGTCTGCTTATGTCGTCTGCTGAATTTTTTTTCAAACTTTTATAAAAAATATTTTTGCATACAGGCAAACAGTGTGGGCCCAGATCAGACTGCTCCTACAGGAGCAGTCTGATCTGGGTCCACACTGTTTGCAAAACATTACTTTTAAAGTAACTGGCAGATGGCAAAGCAGACAACAATGGTCGTGATTGGCATTTTATGGGTTAAACAATTTTATACTGAATGAACGCTTACACTATATATATTGACAGAGTCTTCCAGTTTAATAGGTCTTATTGGTTACATTAAATTATTTAGATAATGGCTGAACTTTTTTTTCAAACAGTGAAGGCCCAGATCAGACAGCGCATTCTGCATCGTCTGATCTGTGCCTGAACTGTTTCCCACTGTCCCTTTTAGGGGCTTTTCATCTAAAATGGGTCAAGATGAATGGATATTCAGGGGCGCACACTCTCACGTAGAATGTTTTTTCTCTCCCCAGCAGGTATCGAACCCGCATCCTCCTGATCACCAGTCAGACGCGCATCGGACTGAGCTACCGAGGCCGGCACCGACATTTGATATAACAACAAAACTGCTTATAATAACTATTTCAATGGAACAAATCTTTAACTCAAGATGAGACAGATTAATAGAGATATTCAAGAATTCTAATTATTCAATACTCCAAGAAACATACTTTGTGGATATTTATTTTGTTTGTTTAAGTTGAGGTTTTATATCCCCGTCAACACTACTGAAGTCATTTTGGAGATGTTGCTTCTGATTTTAGGAGACTTTTACCCGAAATTGAGATGAAATAACATCTCAAGCCCTACCGCCCATAGAAACCGCTAGGATTTAAGGAGTGGTCCGACTCGTATCACTTTTCCTGGGCAGGCTTAGACCTAAGCTGTTTACCAGTACTCAAGTTCGGTCGGTTTCAGCTCTGCACAGAAGCACCGTGCAGCACAATCTATTTCTCCAGGCCCCGATGGACGGGGGCACTGTGGATATTTGTTAGAATCGCCTCGGTGAGGCGATTCTAACAAATGTCCACAACACCTTGGTGACGCGATTCTAACAGATGTCCACAACATTTGCTCCTTGGTGTATAGCTGGTTCAATTTGACATGAGACTGATCTCTATGCAAAGAACAAATTAGTCATAGAGGTCAATGCTGTCGCCTAATAGATTGGGTTTCGTAAACTTCTCATGAATTTTCGGCATCTCGTGAATGGCGACCCATTTACCAACCTCTATGTTTAGCATAACAATATGGTCCTCTGCGGAATTTGGCTAAGATTAAAAATATGCATTCAGTTGGGTGTGAAATTATGGTGATAGCGGTTAACAGTCTAATGTCAAAATGCATTAGCTATAACTAAAAGTTCGGAGCTTGAAGAAATACATGGGCTGCATGTTGCTTCCACGCAGAGCTGAAACCAACCTGCACACTAGTACTTGTAAACCATTTAGAGGATCTACGCCTGCCCAGGCAAAGTGGTGCGAGTCAGACTGTCCATGCTTATAAACCCTATTTGTTTCATTGGGCGACAGGGCTTGAGATGTCATTTCATCTCAATGTAAAAGTCCCACAAATTTGGAAGTAACGTCTCGAAAATGACCTATACAGTGTTGACGGGGATGTTAAACCTCAAATCAAACAAAAACAAATCAATACTCCAAGAAACATATGTTGTAGATATTTTGTTAGAATCGCTCGGTGAGGCGATTCTAACAAATGTCAACAATGCCTTGGTGACCCGATTCTAACAAAAGTCCATAACATTTGTTCCTTGGTGTATAGCTGGTTCAATTTGACATGAGACTGATCTCTATGCAAAGAACAAATTAGTCATAGAGGTCAATGTTATCGCTTAATAGGTCGGGTTTCGTAAGTTCTCGTAAATTTTCGGCATCTCGTGAATGGCGACCCATTTACCGTCCTCTTTGAACAGAATAACAAAATCGACCTCTTCGGAAGACAGCGAAGATAAATATATGCATTCAGTCGGATATGAAATTATGGTTATAGAGGTCATCGGTCTCGTGTAAAATTGCATTAGCTATAACTTAAGGTAAATGTCATTTACTACCTATTATACTACTCCTTATAATTTGGATTCTTTACTTAGGCACATTCTTTATAATGTTAAAGTGGAGCACTGTAGTGCAGTGGTAAAGTATCGGACTCGTGATCGAGAGGTACCTAGTTTGAACCCCTTGAGCAGCAAGTGAGTGTTGTTTCCTTAAGCAAAAGACTTTATCCACATTGCTTAGTACTGGTTTCTACCCAGGAAAAGGGGGCCACATGGAAGATTAGTACTAGTTACTAAATGTGTTGCCCTCTATAAGGTTGATTATTATTATTATTAAAATATTAGGAAACAAATACTGTCCATCACGAAAACATGCCTATATAATTTTGACCCCCTTGAACCCCACTGTTATACACCACAACCTCTTTATAGCACTATTAATGGGGTCCCAAGCAGAAACTGTGTTAGTTAAACATCCGTGTTAGATCCCAACATAATGTATAGATTATATAGAAAAACTAGACAAAAGTGCCCAGTGGGGCACGTATACCCCCGGCCAGTGCCATCACCTCAGCTGAAACAAGAACTACAAAGGGAAATAACTCTAAAAGGCCTGACCCCTTGGCCCTTATTTTCTTTCCCACAATACAAGTAGTCATACTGATCATGTTTGCAAAATTTCAAGTTTCTATGTACAGTAGTTATTGAGAAATCTTTGACACAAAATAAAAATATACACAAGAACTACAAAGGGAAATAACTCTAAAAGGCCTGACCCCTTGGCCCTTATTTTCTTTCCCACAATACAACTAGTCATACTGATCATGTTTGCAAAATTTCAAGTTTCTATGTACAGTAGTTATTGAGAAATCTTTGACACAAAATAAAAATATACACTATTAAACAGCAAGAACTACAAAGGGAAATAACTCTAAAAGGCCTGACCCCTTGGCCCTTATTTTCTTTCCCACAATACAACTAGTCATACTGATCATGTGTGCAAAATTTCAAGTTTCTATGTACAGTAGTTATTGAGAAATCTTTGACACAAAATAAAAATATACACAAGAACTACAAAGGGAAATAACTCTAAAAGGCCTGACCCCTTGGCCCTTATTTTCTTTCCCACAATACAACTAGTCATACTGATCATGTTTGCAAAATTTCAAGTTTCTATGTACAGTAGTTATTGAGAAATCTTTGACACAAAATAAAAATATACACTATTAAACAGCAAGAACTACAAAGGGAAATAACTCTAAAAGGCCTGACCCCTTGGCCCTTATTTTCTTTCCCACAATACAACTAGTCATACTGATCATGTGTGCAAAATTTCAAGTTTCTATGTGAAGCAGTTCCTGAGATATCTTTGACACAAAATAATTGTTTACGGACAGACAGACAGACGGAAAAGACAAAAACTATATACCCCCATTGCATACTTCGTATGCCGGGGGTATAATGACCATTTATGGTCATTTTTCTATATAATCTATACATTTTTGGGATCCATATTGAAACCGTGTTATATCGAAATCGTGTTATAACAAACCGTGTTATAACGAGGTTATGGTGTATATTAAAACTGGGGTTCTAACAAGCACCCGCACCCACAATCTATATTTTGAGCAGAAAAAAGAAAAAATATCACAAGTTTTCATCTTAAATATTTTCTTTCTTTTTTTTCGCGGTTAAGTTTGCAATGTATTTGTATAGGCCTGTTTTCGTAATGATTATAACAATGGACCCTTGTATTGATAAAAAGTCACTTCACTTTGATTTATCCAAGGACTAGAAATCACTAACAATAACCAATGCTCATCATGGAAATAATAAGCTCACACTATCAAGCACATGATGCATTTCGAAAAAAGAAACCTTATCTAAGTTATCTAAATCTACTAGGCAAGAAGCTCAAAATGAAACTGCACCAAAAGCCATAATTGTCAATCAGGGAAATAAAATTTAACCCATTTTGAATGGGAAACCCAAAAATGGAATACTGGCAAACAATACAGGCCCAGATCAGAAGCATGTCATCTGGTCAGGGCCTACACTGTGTACATGAAGAGCATCCATTTTCATACTAATTTTTAGCTTGGCTGTTTTCAAAGAAAAAGACAAGGTATTGTCATAGCTCTTGTGTTGTCTCTCCCGCTGTCGTGCAAAAACTTTGACATTTTGTAATATCTCTGTCATTACTGAATATATTTCCTCGAAACTCGGACCAGTTGTTCATTATGAAAAGGGGAACTCGTACCAACAGGTGAGGTACCCCTCAAAATATTTTTGGCACAGTTATGCCCCTTTTTGGACTTAGAATTTTTGTTTTCTAATAAGAAACTGCAGCCGAGCGTTGGTACCCGCATGCGGTGCTTTTGTTTAATTTTTAAGATAACACAACCGGACACCCCTAAATTGCCATTCAGTACAAAATGGGTTAACCCTTGTCCTGCTGATCCCGGATATGTCTTATCTTTCAAACAATGAAGATCCAGATCAGATGGCTTCTGAAGAAGCCATCTGATCAGGATCTACATTGTTTGTCATTCAGATTGTGAATTTATTGCAATAATTTGCATCAAGTAATCTGATTGGTTGATAATCAGTAGTGGGTGTGGCATATATGAATATTCAGCAGAACAAGGGTTAAGCATTGGAATTACAATGACATTGCAATAACAAACACAATTATTAATTGACTATCTTGTATTGTTCGGAGTTCATCTGTATTAACTTTGAGGTCAAAAATCAATAATCATGTTTTTAATGGTGTCAATAAATAAAATTGTCATTAATCAAGTAATTTCGTATTGTCCCAGTTACAGGCCCTCGGTCAGCTGTATTGGCCCTAGGCCGCAGGCCCTCGGTCAGCTGTATTGGCCTAAGGCCTTCGGCCTCAGGCCAATACAGCAGACTGAGGACCTGTAACGTGGCCAATACGAAATTACTTGATAATTAATAACATTACAAAATGGGATGATCAGTTAACAGAATCTACAATAATAAATACCAATATTTACCCTTAAAGGGCCAACCAAACTGCAGGAGAGGGCATTTAGATTCATTTTATTTATCAAATGAGCCAGCACACGACAAAACTTACACTAATGTGTGTGATCAGTGAAGATTCAGATTAGAGTGCATAATATGGCAAGAGTTTTTCATCAATGCATTGCGATAACAGATTCATGGGCTAAAGCCTTTTCTAAAACATATTTGACGTCACTACAGCTGTTGTCTGGGAATATGTGGTGGCCGTAAAAAGTCTCCCTGTCCTACATCATAGTGTAGTTTATATTTTCTTGTCCTTTGGGATCATTGATTCCATTGTTGAATTTTGAAAATATATGAGGGTCACTGATGAGGCCTAATTGGCCAAAACTATCTAGTCTGGCCCAGAAAACATGCACACTCCATATTTTTCGGTTCTATGGTGCATTCCATGCTTTCAAAGGATAACATGATCAGACTGCATGGATGTGCAGGCTGATCTGAGTCTTTGCTGGCTGCACAAGTCTTAATGCAGGTTGGGTCATGCACTGGCTCATTTTTCAGTGAAAATCAAGCCTGAAATTGTCCAGAAAAACTAATTCTTTTTGTAACAAATGGAATCTTCCTCCATATATATAAATGGAGTCCATTTCGAAATTTAGGGGTGTCAGGTTGTATTTTCTTCAAAATGTATTTGGAAAATGGTTGAACTTTTTTGCAAACAGTGAAGGCCTTGATCACACGCCACAACGCGGCGTCTGATATGGGCCTGCACTGTGTGCCAATTGCCCGTTTTGGGGGTTTCAAGTATAAAAAGGGGTTACGATAAAACACTTGAAATAATCACCTGCTGAAGTTGTGCTTAGCACTTAAAGTTTAATATTAGTGCACATAAGTAAAAGTAAAGAAACGGAATGAATTATAAAATGGAATGTTGTTCACTTTTCAATAAGTTAGAATTCTTATCAAAAATCCATTACACGCCTAGTAACTAGTACCACAAATATTTGGACGGAAAGACAAGCATGAGAAAATAATGTAGAACTTGATCAGACTGTTTCTCTAACATCTAGCCAGGGCCTGCACTATTTGCAAATATGGCAGCACCATCTTAAAATGTAGTTCGAATTTCAAACTCATAAGATTATATTGGTCCCAGTAAGGCAATTCTTACAAGTGCACACAACATATGTGGTTTATAGAGGCAATGAAAATTATCTTAAAATTACTAACATTAACAATTCCACAATCTATTCTTCCATTGCATTAAATCTGCCCCAGTTAAATGATGACATGTGTTGTGGTTTATCAACATGTCAACACTTGAGGGTCGTTTATCATTGTCATTCAAAGAAAGGGAGAAGAGTGAGTGAGTGTTTGAGTTTTATATCTCACCAACAGCTAAGGTCATACGGAGACAGGACCTTGGTTTAAAGGCTAATTAGAAAGTCTGGAGAAGCCCGGGATCAATCCTGCGATCCCTGGTTTACAAGGCAAGTAGCATAACCACTACACCACGGAGGCTTCAAAGGGAGAAGAGACTGAAGAATTCATAGAATAGGTTAAAGAGAAAAATAGGGGAAAATGTGGAAAAAAAAGAATGAAAATGCAGAAACAGTACCATAAAAATCGTAAAAATTCGGACACCTTAAGGACCCGAAGTAATTCCCCTGAAATTTTCACAAATTTATTTCACGTTCCCGCAAGCAGTCCAAAAGGTACAGACGGAATGGCACACAGTGTAGACCCTGATCAGACTGCTCCTTCAGGAGCAGTCTGATCTGGGTCTGCACTGTTTGCTAAGGCTTGTCTGTCCCAATACTTAGGATCATTACTGTGACTAGAAATTTGTCAATGATGCAGATACCCCTGCCTGGGGCCATACTCACCCAGAAACAAGCATTTTGCAAAAAAATGAAGTTGAAAAGGACCTTTATTCCCACTATAAGTGGAACATTTTACTCTTAATCTCACTTGATCTATATCTTATCATTTTATACATGTGTATAAAATATGATACTTTTCTGATGAAAATCTATTATATTTGTCTTATTTATACTGCAAAATAGGTTGTGGGTGCTCATTAGAACCACATCATTGAGGTGGTTCTAACAAGTACCCACAAACTATGTCTTGGAGCAGAAATAAGAAAAATAATGTATACCCCATAAACCCCAGTTTTCTCTATATGAAGTGGGGTTCAGGGGATGTTCATTTCACATTTTTGTTTGATTTGAGGTTTAACATCCCCGTCAACACTGTAAAGGTCATTTTGGAGACGTTGCTTCCAATTTTGTGGGACTTTTACCCGACATTGAGATGAAATGACATCTCAAGCCCTGTCGCCCAATGAAACCAATATGGTTTATAAGCATGGATGGTCCAACTCATGCGCACCGCTTTGCCTGGGCAGGCTTAGATCCTCTAAGCGGTTTACCAGTACTCGTGTGCGTGTCGGATTCAGCTCTGCATGGAAGCATCATTCAGCCCTTATATTTCTTCAAGCCCCGATGGGCGTTCATTTCACATACTTGTTCACTTGATGATACATTAATCTTTTTTAAATTAAAGGATATTGAACGGAAACCATTTTCATACATACAGACAGGAAGATGAAGTTGAAAAGGGGCCATAACTCCTATAATAATTGGCGGATTTTAAATAATCAAACTTTACCTATATTTTCATGATTATATACCTGTGTATAAAATATCAAGCCAATACACTTATCTTTTGAAAGATATTAAATGCAACAATTTTTCCTACATATGGCTTAGACATATGTTCTGATAGGTAAGAAACAACATGTACAGTAAAAAATTCCTATATTAAGACCACCTTTAGGGCTGTTCAAAAGTGGTCTTTAAGACCACTTTTGAACAGTCCCAAAGATGGTCTCTGACCAGAGGACACTGTACGCAGAGAATACAAAGAAAGAATAACTGCAACTTACTAAATAAGCTTTTTAAAGCAGAATTACGAGTAGACTTAATTTTAGGTGGTCTTAATAGCGGAATTTTACTGTATATGCCACCCATTGAAAAATTGCAGGTTATAAACATTTCCCCTCTGCCCCAAACAAAGACAGCAGACCTTGCCCAACTGTAAGCCAATACAGTCAACCAACTTGATACCGACATTCAATACAATGATAAAATTCCTTATCATGACAATTACAGTAGAATGAATTCTTTGCTCAAGATGAGACTTGTAGAGATGCTCAAAGAATACTGTATTCAATACTCCTAGAAAACAAAATGCTGTGGATATTTGTTAAAATTGCCCCAGTGACGTAATTCTAATGAATGTCAAAGCATTTGTTTCTCAAAGTACTTAAGGGGAATGGATACACCTTCAGGGGAGGCAACTCCTGCAAAAATATTTTTGTCTCCCATGTCAATAGGGGTCAACTCTTAAAGGAAAGAATTTGCTCCTGAGGAGCAAATTCTTTCCTTTAAGAGTAGACCCCTTTATCAGTTGGACAGGGCTTATAGAAAAGCAAATAGAAAGTCCAGAAAGTTGTCTCCCTTCGAAAAATGGCGTCAAAATCTGCAAGGTGTTCCCATTCCCCTTAACAGTAAAATGCCCTTTCTATTACCTGTTATGCTACCGCCCCCGCCCATCGAGGCTTGAAGAAATAGATGGGCTGCATGATGCTTTCAAGCAGAGCTGAATCCGGCCCGCACACTAGTACTGGTAAACCGCTTAGAGGATCTAAGCCGGTCCAGAAACCGCGGTGCGAGGCAGACCGTCCATGCTAATAAACCCTATTGGTTTCATTGGGAAATAGGGCTTGAGATGTCATATCATCTAAATGTCGGGTAAAAGTCCCACAATATTGGAAGCAACCTCTCCAAAATGACCTTTACAGTGTTGACGGGGACGTTAAACCTCAAATCAAACAAACAAATTAAGAATACTGTATTCAATACTCCTAGAAAACCAAATGCTGTGGATATTTGTTAAAATTGCCCCAGTGAGGTAATTCTAACGAATGCCAAAGCATTTGTTTCTCAAAGTAATTAAGGGGAATGGATACACCTTCAGGGGAGGCAACTCCTGCAAATATTTTTATCTCCCATATCAATAGGGGTCAACTCTTAAAGGAAAGAATTTGCTCCGCAGGGGCAAATTCTTTCCTTTAAGAGTAGACCCCTTTATCAGTTGGACAGGGCTTATAGAAAAGCAAACAGGAAGTCCAGAAAGTTGTCTCCATTTGAAAAATGGCCTCAAAATCTGCCAGGTGTTCCCATTCCCCTTAAGAGAAAAATGCCCTTTCTATTACCTGTTATACTACCTCTCATGGAGGATCCCCGCCTATCAGGGCTTGAAGAAATAGATGGGCTGCACGATGCTTCTACGCAGAGCTGAAACCGACCCTCACACGAGTAGTGGTAAACCGCTTAGATGAACTAAGCCTGCCCAGGCAAAACCATGCGAGTCGGCCCGTCCATGCTTATAAACCCTATTGGTTGCATTGGGCAGCAGGGCTTGAGATGACATTTCATCTGAATGTCAGGTAAAAGTCCCACAAAATTGGAAGCAACGTCTCAAAAATGACCTTTACAGTGTTGACAGGGATGTTAAACCTCACTTGAAACAAACAAATTAAGAATACTGTATTCAATACTCCTAGAAAACCAAATGCTGTGGATATTTGTTAAAATTGCCCCAGTGACGTAATTCTAAAGAATGTCAAAGCATTTGTTTCTCAAAGTACTTAAGGGGAATGGATACACCTTCAGGGGAGGCAACTCCTGCAAAAATATTTTGTCTCCCATGTCAATAGGGGTCAACTCTTAAAGGAAAGAATTTGCTCTGCAGGAGCAAATTCTTTCCTTTAAGAGTAGACCCATTTATCAGTTGGACAGGGCTTATAGAAAAGCAAACAGGAAGTCCAGAAAGTTGTCTCCCTTTGAAAAATGGGTTCAAAATCTGCCAATTTTGTGGGACTTTTTCCAGACATTGAGATGAAATGACATCTCAAGCCCTATCGCCCAATGAAACCAATAGGGTTAATTAGCATGGACGGTCTGCCTGTAATTCTCCTCAAATTTTAACAAATGTTTCATGATCCAGCAAGGAGTCCAAAAGGTGCAGGTGGAATGGTAAACAGTGTAGACCCTGATCAGACTGCTCCTGAAATCAGACTGCAATCTGATCTGGGTCTGCACTGTTTTCTTAGGCCTGTCTGTCCAAATACTTTGGATTATTACAGTATCATTGATTTACATAAAAAGTAAAACTACTGACAGAAGCCCATTTTATGGTAAATGAGTTCTAAAACATGGATTTTAATAACTATGGTGCCAGATTTTCAACTGGACCATTCGGACCAGCCAGCCACTGACCTTACTAGACCTGACCAGCTTTTCACTAGACAATGTTCATCGGTCTTGGGTTAATGTCAAACCCTGTAAAAACAAGTCCTCCTTTGAAACTTCAACTGCTGCATCATACTTTGTTGGGCAAAATGCTACAGAGCAAAAGGTGTCATTATAATGAGCCTCTGTTTTATCAGCTGGTCACCCAGACGCTGACAGACATAAACACCTTTGCCTAACGCAAGCAGTCGCAGCATTATTTCATATATTTGCATAATGTGGCCTTTGTTATGCATTACGCTCTTAAAACAAGTCCTCCTTCAAAACTTCAACTTCTGCGTCAAACTCTGTTTGACCATAGAGAAAGACAGTAGGTGAATTCCCTCATTAAAACTTGACACACATATACTGAAATGAAAATAGCAAGCTTTTATTTGTGTTGGGGGTTTAACAACAGGTCAACTCTTTTGGGTCGTTTTGTGTCGTCTCCCAGAGATAGGGAGTAAAGACAGAAGAGGAGATGAAAAAGAGGGACAGAGAAGGAGAAATATGAATGAAAGTGAAGAAATGGATGTAATAAAATCATCCCCCTTCTTCCATTAACTGATGCATGGACAGCAGGCCTAGTCTAACTGAAAGCCAATATCAGTTAAGCACCCTGGTGATGTAAGAAAGAGGACACATTCTCTAATACCAAACAACAACATGAAGGTTTAAACAAACATGTCCATAAATCACGATAAGGAATATAGAAGTGGAAGCAATGATCAGGAATCAATACAATCAACCCACAGCTCCCATCAGAGACACCAAAGGGAAAGACACACAAACATGAAACAACAGACCCTAATGGAAACACCAACAGCGGAAAGCCAAAAGGACAGTTACTTTCCCACAAAATGGCCAATAGGCTATCAAAATAAAATAACATAAGGAACACAAACACCCAAAGACAAACCATAACAAAAATAAACTGCGACAGAAGAATCCCCTTGGAACGGTCATCGGAAACAAATTCCACTGGGGGGCTTAAATCGATTTTACTTGGCCACGATCCTCGCCCTTACTTCCGTCGCGATTTTGACAAGTAATTTGTTAAAAGCCTAAAAAAGGGTAGTTTTGGACTGTTCTTTTTTATTTCTCTATAAAAACATATGTTGTGGGTACTTGTTAGAATTGCCTCATCGAGGCAATTCTAACAAGTACCCACAACATATGTTTCTAACAAGATATAAGAATTATCCCTCAATTATTCTCTCTGTGTCCCGCTTTCAGGAGGTGTTTGTGTTTAAAAATTATCCTAACTGGAACAAAGGAATACAAATACAGCATCCCACATGAGAGTCCATTTTTTATGAAAATTATGAAACAAGCCTTTGGTGAGTTTTATAAATTTCAAATGAATGAACGGGCCTCTGTGACCTAGTGGATAAGAGCGCTAAAACTTAATCATTAGGTCTCTCACTGCTGTGGGTTCGAGCCTGGTTCGGGTCACATGTGAGACGCCAAGTTCTGCAACGGAAGGTCAGGTGGTTTTTCTCAGGGTACTTCAGTTTTTGCCCACTTCTGATTAATGATCGACTCAATATAAGTGAAATAATCTTGAAAGGGCCGTAAAACCAAAAACCAAACCATCAAATGAATGGACCATGAGTGTAAAATTATTTTTGTCATATGACCAGTTCTGCTTGCATTGGCGGCAGTTAAAGGATAATATCTTCAACACAAGAATTTTGTTGAAGGCTCTGTCACGCTGCTATGGACTTGAACATTAGGTTGATGCTAGGGTTGATGCATGTGCTCACAGAATGACAAACAAGTGGATGATCTGATGGAAAACTGGACTCCAGAATCATGCCTTGCATAAAGCAGGTAAATAAAAAGTTATTGGTCTCATCTAGGTTTTTTTAGTTCTGACACTTGTTTTACTTACCTTCAATGTAATTTGTCTACTCTCATTTTGGTATCTAATTTTAGAACAACTGAGGTCATGTGACTACAGTTATCCATTTTTACTACATCAAACCTACTGTCTTGAAAAAGGTCAATGAATGATCAAAAACAGCCAACAAATAAATATCATGTCAAACTAGGCAGTTGTTAGTTGTTATTTTAACTTCTTTCCTTTGAACATCATGTCACAGCTGTTTCTACAGTCATTCTCTCCCTTCTGCTGACTCAAGAAGGGAAGTTGTCAGTATCTGGTGAAAGAATATGCACTGTACTGGTTAACCGCTTACATATAAGCCTGCCCAGGAAAAGTGTAGTTAGGTAAACTGACTGGCTCAATATAACCAAAACAGTGCTGACTGGGCTTTTAAACTAAAAAACAGCTGTAAGAATATGAAGTGTTTACTATACCTGCAGTCATCATAAGCTATGAGAGACGTCAAAGGTCCAGAACAACTAATAATACACTGGGTTATCTCTTCTGAAAATGAAGAATATAAACATATAGACTGCTTTATGAAACAATAAACTGATAGTAAAGATGGTGTAAGACCTGCCATGCGTAATGCAAGCCAGCTACCTGGATGGGGGCCCACTTATGTGGAAGTTGGCCCTGTACCTGCACGTTAATCAAAAACCCGTTGATGATGATGATGATACCGGAGCCACCAACAATAAGTCTGGTGCAACCAGCAATGACTCTGATTAGTCTGTGAATCCATGCAGTTTTATCGGAGTCCTCACTGATAGCATGAACATTCTACAGCCTCAGGGCTATCCAATGAGATACCTACCATCACGAAAACACGCCTATATAATTCTGACCTCCCTGAACCCCACTTTTATACACCTTATTTTTCTTGTTTCTGCTCTAAAATATAGATTGTGGGTACTCCTTAGAACCGCCACAATCTATATGAGAGATACCATCACGAAAACACGCCTATATAATTCTGACCCCCTTGAACCCCACTTTTATATGGTAAAACTGGGGTTTGCAGGGGTAAACCTTATTTTTCTTGTTTCTGCTCTAAAATATATAGGCGGTTCTAACGAGTACCCACAATCGATATTTTGAGCAGAAATAAGAAATTTCACAATTTTTCATCTTAAAATTTTCGTTTTTTCGGCGTAAACTTTACAATGTATTTGTATAGGCTTGTTTTCATAATGATCAAATAACAATACACCTCTGTGACATAGTGCATCCTTTAATATCTCCAAAATGATTACTTTTCTGATGAAAATTTGCGATATTTTTCTTATTGATACTCAGAACATAGGTTGTTTGTGCTCGTTAGAACCGCCTCATTGAGGCGGTTCTAACGAGTACCAACAACCTATGTCTTGGAGCAGAAATAAGCCAAATAATGTATACCCCTGTAAACCCCATTTTTGGATGGGTTTTTCAAGGAAAAATTCCGTCCTTTAGAATAGCAATGTCCGTGCGGGCGGGCGGGCGTCCGCGTCCTGGTTTACCTTTTGGTTAACCTTTTTTCAAAAACCCGTCCATAATGCCATTTGGCGTTTTTCTTGTTTCTGTATAAAGTGGGGTTTAGAGGGGTGTTCATTTCACAGACCTGTTATCCTGATGACAACAATTTCTATAGTGGGATGTGCAGGATGATCTGAGTCGTTGCTGGTCACATGTCTTATTGTAGGTTCTTTCATGCCCCAGCTCATGTTACAATAATTAACTGAACACCCTTAACCATTAGTGACTTTTGTGTTCATGTGCATATCTACAAATACCTGCATGTTGCGCATTCACTGGAGATTATGGTTATTTGTTTGATTGTTTGATTTCAAGTTTAACCTCCCGGTCAACACTATATAGGTTATTTTGGAGACATTGCTTCCAATTTTGTGGGACTTTTACCGGACACTGAGATGAAATGACATCTCAAGGCCTGTTTTCCAATGAAACCAATAGGGTTTATAAGCATGGACGGTCCACCTCACACCGCTTTGCCTGGGCAGGCTTAGTTCCTCTAAGCGGTTTACCAGTGCAGTTGGTTTCAGCTCTGCGTGGAAGCATCATGCAGCCCATCTATTTCTTCAAGACCCGATGGGCAGGGGCCGAGGAGAATATGGTTAACTTGTACAACAGGTAACCAATATATTTGATCTATACCATTCTCCTGCTGTTCATGACAGCCCTTACCTTAGCAAACAGTGTAGATCCAGATCAAGAAGCCATCTGATAAGGATCTACGCTGTTTGTCATTCAGTTTGCAAATTTGAATGAAAAAATTCCATCAAGTAATTTGATTGGCTGACATGTAAATGGGTGTGGCTAAATTAATTTATGCAGTGGGATAAAAGGTTAAGTCTTTCAGACCTCTGATTTTAAATTTAGATACTTCCATTCTCAGGGGTGACAGGGGTTACTTCAACTCTTTACCAACTTTTACCCTCGAAAATTTGGTAAAGAGTTGAAGTAAAACAAGTGGTTGGTTATTATTATTCCCTTATGGAAAAAATCTACAATCAAATGTAAATAATTTCCTGATCCCAAGTGTCCGGAGCACTGATTTAAGTGCCAAGTGTCCCGAGCACCGTGCACTGATTTAAATTTTAGCTAAAGAGATGGCAAAAAAATGTTTTAACTACAAAAACAGAAATTACACAAAAAAATGCACTGTCTGGTCAAACACTTCAATACACTGATGCTGACCGTGAAACGAAAGTAACTTTTGCTGGCTTCTCTCACTTGAGATATGAGCCGGGGCACAGCATTTCCTACAATTTACATGTGTACCCAACGAAGACTCAGATCAGCCTGCGCATATGCGCAGTCTGATCAGAGTCTTTGTTGTGCGCTCTAAGGATAGTTAAGGGCCCAATGCTTCTTCATGCAGCAAAAGAAGTCTCTGGTCAGACTACATGGATGCACAGGCATATCTGATTCTTTGCTGGGCGCACATAAAAATTGTAGGAAATGCTGTGCCCAAGCTCATACTGTAGTAAGGTGTTTGCTCCTGTAAAATCTTTTCATGGCTCAGTTGTGGGTGTATATGGTAAACTTCAGCATCAGAGCTCTCCACTGAGCCATTTGTTGTGACCCCTTTTAACCCTTTTTGTACCAAATGGAATCTTCCTCCTTATATATAGCAGGAGTCCATTTCAAAATTTAGGGGTGTCAGGTTATGTTTTCATAAAAATTTATTTGGAAAACTAGAACAGTGTTTTCAGAGGAAAACATATGTCCCCCCACCAGTTTGAAGTCCAGAGCATCTGGACATTTCTTTTGTATATGGTCTAAGTCCCTTGGTGACCTTGAAAATTAGGTCTAATCAGTTCTAGAGACTACCCCACTTATCTTATGTACCAAGTTTAAACCAAATCCATCCATTGGTTCAGGAGAAAGAGCACAGGGAAGCTTATTTTTAACAGCCTAAGACCCGTGGTGACCTTGAAAATTGGATCAAGGTCACCAAAATCTAATCAGTCCTTGAGACCATCCCATTTATCTTATGTACCAAGTCTGAACCAAATCCATCCATTGGTTCAGGAGATAGAGTGCAGACAAGCTAAGTCCCGTGGTGACCTTGAAAATTAGGTCAAGGTCACCAAAATCTCATCAATTCTAGAGACTGTCCCACTTACCCTATGTACCAAGTTTGAACCAAATCCATCCATCGGGTCAGGAGATAGAGCGCAGACAAGTTTATTTTTAACAGTCTAAGTCCCGTGGTGACCTTGAAAATTAGGTCAAGGTCACCAAAAACACTCGAATAACAATTTTGTTATTCCGAAACCAAACAAAGAATTATTCAAATTTAGCATATCTTACTCCGGAACATTAATTTGGAATATCTTACCAGAATATATAAAACTGTCAAATAATGTGTCAACTTTTCATAACCGATGCATCAAATGGATGAAAAGTAAGTGAAGTTCTTGTGTTTTTTTGTGTTTTTGTGTGTGTTTGTGTGTGTGCGTGTGTGTGTGTGGCGAGATGTTTTTCTAATCCATAGCCTGCGTGAGTGTCTCCATGTGGAAAAGTATTTATTTTATGCTTGACTTCTGAGTGTAAAATTTTGTACATGCTGCTCAGAACGCTCTGTGTGGAAAAGTATTTATTTGTTGCTTGATTTCTGCGTTAAAATGTTGTACATGCTGCTCAGAAAGCGGGGCTCGTTCTTGCATTTCGTTTTTTTTTTTTTTTTTTTTTTTTTTTTTTTTTTTTTCGGTAAGGGCGGGTCACGAAACTGAGTTCTTTATATTTAGTTTTTCTTAAACCTGGTTAGTCCTGTAGACTTCCTTTTTTATTTCTTAAAAAAGGAAAGAGTTGTGGCAACCAGATCTACACAGATAGACTATTCCACGTATGGCTATGGTAGCATGCTGATCAGTGCATCACGGAAACACGTCTTTATATATTTGACCCCTTAAACCCACTTCTTATATTTATATGGTAAAGCCTGTGTTTGCTGGGGTACACATTATTTATCTATTTTTTTCTGTTTCTGCTGGGGAGCAGGGATTGTTGGTGTTCGTAAGAGCCGCCTCGCCGAGACGGTTCTTACGGGTTCCTGTGCTCTGTTTTTTTTGTGAGCGAACATGCAAACATGTCGGAATTTTTTATATGAAAATGTTCATTTTTTATGGTAAAGATTTTTCAACATGTTTGAAGAGGGGTGTTTTCGTGATGGTATGGTGTATTTTGTATATTTATTATGTTTGTTGTTGTGTATATAGTTTGTTAAGTGGGCCTCAAGGAAGAGTAGCTTGTAGCTAATTGTGTCACCCACTGTAAATAAAGTCTTTATTATTATTATTATTATTATCAGTTCTAGAGACTATCCCAATTACTTTATGTACCAAGTTTGAACCAAATCCATCCATTGGTTCAGGAGATAGAGTGCAGACAAGCTTATTTTTAACAGTCTTAGTCCCGTGGTGACCTTGAAAATTAGGTCAAGGTCACCAAAATCTAATCAGTTCTTGAGACCATCCCAATTATACTATGTACCAAGTTTGAACAAAATCTATCCATTGGTTCAGGAGATAGAGTGCAGACAAGCTTTTTTGGCCTAAAATTCGACAATGTTTTGAGCAAAGTGACCTTGAAAATTAGACCAAGGTCACCAAAATCTAATCAGTACTTTTCCCCCTCCCAATGGTGTATCTGTGTAAGTTTAATCAAAATCCATCCATCCATTCAGGAGATAGAGTGCAGACAAGAGGCAACGCCAACGCCGACAGGATCCGCACCAAAACCAATATGTCCCCCTCCCTTTCGGGTGGGGGGACATAATGACTGAACTTTTAGAAAACAGTGAAGGCCCTGATCAGGTGCCATGTTCTGCAGCGTCTGATCTGGGCCTGAACTGTTTGCCAGGGTACCCGTTTTGGGGTTTCTGGTACTAAATGGGTTAAGATCCAAAGCTTTTCAAAACTTAACTTTCATTTTCAAAATGGCTGCAAAATATATGGATCTGATATGCATGCTTATGGATCCGATGACCACGCTATGACGTAGGTTGTAACCCCTTCATTCTGGTTATTAGCTTTTTGTTTGTTTGTTTTTTGTTTGCTTTTATCAAAATCATAAACCGGATTGCATACAATGCAGATCCTGATCAGAGCTCATTATAAGCAATCCCATCAGGATCTATACTGTTTGCATAGATACTTGTACCAGTCTACAGTGTTGAAAGGCAAGATGAAGTGGTTAAATTCAATTTCAAACTCTTGAAATTTCGTCTGGTGCTCAGTGCTACTGTTTCCTCTTATCTTTGAGACTTTGTTTTATACAGGTCCCAAGTCAAACTTTCATCTTTAATTGCAAATGAGAAATATATGATTAATGGGAAATATGTGTTTATATCACAAATATGTAAAATTCAAATCAACAGTCATAAAGATCTATTGTATTTTACAAACCATTGAATTTACAATGAAAAATAGATTATAAATAAACTATGCATTTTTGGAAGCCCTCTTCCAAGTATGCTATATCCCAAATTATGTTATACATAACAAAATGTGTTATAACAAGTTGCGGTGTCCAAAGCAGAAAGTGTGTTAGTTAAAAGACCATATTATATCCAATTACACCTGTGGACACAAAAGCGTTCAAACTCCGATGAAGTCCCTTTCAATGAATCTCTTTGCATCAAGTTAGTTTGACAAGCGAATGTCATTCATCAAAGTAGTCTAAAACTGGATCAAGCAATATACATTGATGGCGAGCACTTTTTTGCCAGTTTTAGATCTGATTGGCATTTGAGATGTATTCTGATTGGACAATGCACGGTCTACAATGAAATATACAACACTTTGTGTTTTGAATTTATTCATGTCTTGCAGTTGATTGACAGGGTGTAAGGAAATATTGACTGAAACATCAGATCAAAATGAAATGAAGCTCATCAAAGTTTGAACGCTTTTGTGTCCACAGGTATAAAATGCATAGATTGTATAGAACTAGAAATGTGTCCAGACGACACAGATGCCCCCGCCAAGGGCCCCGCCTCACTCCGAAAATCCATGTTGCAACAAAATTTTCTAAGTGTGTGACCTTGTCATCAGGAACAATTATGAGAAGTTATATTGAAATTGGTGAAAAAATGTAAGCGCTAGAGTAATGACAAAGTTTTTCTACAAATAGCCACAGTGACCTTGACCTTGAAAGTCAAACTCGCTCGAGGTATTGTCATAAGGAACATTTGTGTGAAGTAATATTGATATCAGTGAAGAAATGTAGTCGCTAGAGTGATGATAAAGTTTTTCTAAAAATAGCCACAGTGACCTTGACCTTGAAAGTGGAACTTGGTAGAGATATTGTCATAAGGAACATTTGTGTGAAGTAATATTGAAATTGGTGAAAAAATGTAAGCGCTAGAGCAATGACAAAGTTTTTCTAAAAATAGCCACAGTGACCTTGACCTTGAAAGTCAAACTCGTTCGAGGAATTGTCATAAGGAACATTTGTGTGAAGTTATTTTGAAACCAGTGAAGAAATGCAGGCGCTAGAGCGATGACAAAGTTTTTCTAAAAATAGCCACAGTGACCTTGACCTTGAAAGTGGAACTTGGTAGAGATATTGTCATAAGGAACATTTGTGTGAAGTTATTTTGAAACCAGTGAAGAAATGCAGGCGCTAGAGCGATGACAAAGTTTTTCTAAAAATAGCCACAGTGACCTTGACCTTGAAAGTCAAACTCGTTTGAGGTATTGTCATAAGGAACATTTGTGTGAAGTTATATTGAAATCAGTGAAGAAATATAGACGCTAGAGCTATGTTGTGCGCGGGGATAATTAAAAAATTTTAAGTCTGTGACCTTGACCTTGAGCTCATGGGCATGGGTGGGGGTATTGCTGAATAAAATGGACAGGTATCTAACATCATATCAAATATCAACTCAATCCATCGCACGATTTGGAAAATATCAACTCTTAAAATATCTAATTAAAAATTTCTAAGTCTGTGACCTTGACCTTGAAGCCATAGGCATGAGTGGGGGTATCGCCAAATAAACATTTGGACCTGTATCTATCATCATAGCATACATAAGCCAAATCCATAATATAGTTTGGAAAATGTGAGATATTTAAAATCTTTCACATTAAAATTGTCTAAGTCTGTGACCTTGACCTTGAGGTTATAGGCATGGGTGGGGGTATTGCTGAATAAAACATTGTACCTATATCTATCATCATATGAACCAAAGCCATCATAAAAGTTCAGGTTCTACCAGGTACAAATACCTTAACTGGAGTCTTTAACATGGGAAATTTCTAAGTCCATGACCTTGACCTTGACGCCATGGGCATGGGTGGGGGTATCGCTGAATAAAACTTTGGTCCTATATCTATAATCATACCAAATATGAACCAATTGCATCAAATGGTTTGGAAAATATGAGTTCTAAAATATTCAAGTCTACCTGTTACAAAAACCTTAACCTGAGTCTTTAACATTGAAAATTTCTAAGTCTGTGACCTTGACCTTGAGGTCACAGGCATGGGTGGGGGTATTGCTTAATAAAACTTTGGACCTATATCTATCATCATACCAAAGATGAACCAGTTCCATCCAATGGTTAGGAAAATATGAGTTCTAAAAGTTCAGGCTCTACCTCTTACAAAAACTTTAACCTGAGGTTACAGGATCACGTACGTACGTACGTACGTACGTACGTACACACACACGTACAGACGGACGTACACATGTACGCACGTACGCACGTACGGAAAACCCAAAAACTATATGCCCCCGGCATCATATGATGCGGGGGCATAAAAATGACCATTTATGGTCATTTTTCTATACAATCGATACATTTTTGGGAAATGTATAAATTATGGTCATTTTTCTATATACTCTATGCATTTTTGAAATCCCTCTTCCAAATGTTTAAGATCCAAAATCGTGTTATAACAAACTGTGTTATAACTTATATATTAACAAGTTGTGGTGCATTTCATACCTTTAGTGTCTCTGTCCCATATTCTTACAGTACTGTCTCTGGAACATGTGGCTAGAAGAGCTCTCCCATATGGAGGTAGAAATATACAGGCCTCTACAGCTTCAGTGTGTCCTTTGTACTCCTGCATTACACTGAGGGTCCTCAGGTCCCATAACTGTGTAAATGACAGAAAACAAATGATCAGCTACACCACAACCTCTATTACACTTGTCGGGGTCCAAAGCGGAATCCATGTTAGTTAAACAACTATGTTATATCACAACTAAAATGTATAGATGGTTATTTTTCTATATAATCTATACATTTTTGGGACACATCTTAAGTCAGACCCTGCCCATCGAGGCCTGAAGAAGTGCATGGGCTGCATGGTGCTTCCGCACAGAGCTTAAACCGACCTTCACATGAGTACTGGTAAACCGCTTAGAGGATCTAAGCCTGCCCAGGCAAAGCGGTGCAAGTCGGACCGTCCATGTGTATAAACCCTATTGGTATCATTGGGCGACAGGGCTTGAGATGTCATTTCATCTCAGTGTCTGGTAAAAGTCCCATAAAATTGGAAGTGACATCACCAAAATGACCTTTACAGTGTTGAGAGGGACTTTAAACCTCAAATCAAACAAAAACAAAAGCTTATTATATCCAAGACCCTGCTGTAATGAACAGTGTTGTTTTGTTATTTTGTTTGAATTAAGGTTTAATGTCCCCTTCAACACTGTTTAGGTCACCAATTTTGTGGGGCTTTTATCCATCATCGCCCAATGAAACCAACAGATTTATATGCATTGGATGATCTGACACACACCTGTTTGCCCGGAGAGGTTTAGTCCGTCTAACCATGAACAGTATTGTAAAGAGATTTATTAGTATATACAAAAGCCTCTGCATGAAACCAGTATGATTTTCTATAGAACAAGGCTTACAGAATGGCAAGAAGATTTCAGTTTAACCCTCATCTTGCTGAATATTTATTTAAGCCACACCCATTTCTGTCTATCAACCAATCAAATTACTTGATGTAATTTATTGCTACAAATTCATAAACTAAATGCCAAACAGTGTAGATCCTGATCAGATGGCTTCTTCAGAAGCCATCTGATCTGGATCTACACTGTTTGCAAAGATAGGGGTTGTCGTGAACAGCAAGATTAGGGTTAAATGACAACTGTGATATTTAGTTTCATTTATTTTTGCAAGTTGTTACATTTCAATATTTAACACAACACACCAGTCTGACATAACCTGACTTTTTGGTTTGGTTCCTGAAGCTCAACATGTTACAGTTGGTAAATACAGTAAATATAATTGTATTTTGTCCTGGGTAAAAGAGAAAAAAACATACATGTACCAGTACTCAAAGACAATTGAATGGCTATACATCAATATGAGTAATTATCATCTCTCTTTCTGTTGACAAATTAACGAAAAATAATGGTTAATCCTGCCAGGACTTTTGAAAGAACTGCCTCATTGAGCCAGACTTTTAATTATAGCTCACAATCTGTTTCTGAGCAAAATATTAAGAAATATAATATTACTAATCAAGAAATTTCGTATTGGCCCATGTACAGGAAACCTTGGACCTGTACATGGGCCAATACGAAATTACTTTGGCCTCGGGCCAATGCAGCAAACATCTGACCTGTACATGGGCCAATACGAAATTACTTGATTAATGACAATTTTATTAATTGACAAAATTAAAAAAAAAAACATGATTGTTGATTTTTTACCTCACTTGACCTCAGTTAATATTGGTTGACCTGGTGTTAATATGGATGACCTCAGATTAATACAGGATAGTCAATTAATAAATACCCTTATAAAACCCATTTTTACTCTATATAAACCGGGTTTTGCAAAGGAATTCATTATATGGAGATGCTGCAGGGTACAGTTGTTCACAACTGATGATGTCAATAGTTAACATCCTGTTAAAACTTTGATCATTTGATAAGATAAATTTAACAATATTTTTGCTCATAAAATGTGAGTAGCATTTTCCAACGCAAAAGCTACTCTTTTTATCAGCAAAAAGACCTCTGTTTTAGATATTGTACTTACAGTTAACATTTTTACCTTTAACAACTTTGTTAAGTTAACAATTCTTTGAATAACTTGCCCTAGACTGCTAGCTTAAGGGGAATGGATACATTTGGCAGATTTTTCTGCCATTTTTCAAAGGGAGACAACTTTCTGGACTTCCTGTTCGCTTTTCTAAAAGCCCGGAGCAAATTCTTTCCTTTAACAATTGACCCCTATTGACATGGGAGACAAAAATACTTTTGCAGGAGTTGCCTATCCTGAAGGTGTATCCATTCCCCTTAAATGACAAGTGCTATACATTTTGAGGTACATGTAACAGCGTTCCTATGACAAAACTGTGATACAATCAAGACTGACTACAATTTCAGTCAAATTTCAATGGCTCGAACACCTGTGGGGCCATGAATATAGGGATCAACCATGGTTTTTCATGCATTAACATTTGCCGGATCCCGAGGAAGCTGTTTGAACATGAGGCCGCCAGGCCGAATGTTCAAATATCTTCCGAGGGATCCGGCAAATGTTAATGCAATGAAATAACCATGGATGATCGTTGTTCTTGCATAACTTACGAATCCGACAGCAAATTTTGACGAAAACGCCCAAAAGCTCCATATAAATTCCATATAAACTCTTCAAATGCGACAGGCAAACCAAAATGGCGGCCAGTTCAGAATGATGTTTACAATGACGTTGTCATGCAGTGACGTCATCATAGAACCCTAAAACGCTACGTTCAGGGCGATAACATTACGTCGCTAAACGTAACGTAAACAAAGCAAGGCCCGTCTTGTGATATCAAAAGCTCAAAATCCATGTTCAAACAGCACGCGAATTTCATGATTTGAACATGGTTTTTGCTGTTTGACCACGGCTTTTGGTCCATTTGACAATGGCTTCAGACAGCCATGCGCATAGGTTTTTATGCAAGAAAATTTGTTTGAGTCAGAGGTAGTTCAAGCCACTGAGCATAGCATCAGGGCAAGAGGCATAATAGGGACATCACTTTGATTTAAGAAATAGATCAGCTCTAACTGTGATTTGTTGAGTAATAAATCACAGTTTGGAGGTCAGTTGTAAAGTAGATCAAATCACAAGCGCATAGCGCGCGTGATTTGTCTACTTACAACTTACCGACAAACTGTGATTTATTATTCAACAAATCACAAACTAGAGCTGATCTATTTCGATTCTAACAGGCGGAAAATCAGCAATAATGCTGTTGTTTCCTTCAAAATCTCACAACTTTTCGCCATTGCTAAAAGAAATCCCGCTTAAATTATCGACTGAAACACATGCATTTATACCCTTTTCTAACGTTTTCGATGCGAGAATATGACGTTACACCGTCTAAAGTCAAGGAAATTGACTAATGACGTCATAAATTTGTAGTTTTAATGACGTCACTCGTCACGCTCTTCCGAGCTGTGATTTGTTGCAGAATAAAACACAGTTATTTTCCATTGCCTATATAGGCGCGCTGTGTTAGAATTACTTTTTTAATACACCACAGCCTCATTATAACACGGTTCATTATTACACAGTTATGGATATAACACGGATTCAAGATGGATCCCAAAAATGTATAGATTATATAGAAAAATGACCATAAATGGTCATTTTTCTATATAATCTATACATTTTTGGTCATTTTTCTATATAATCTAAACATTTTTGTTTGGATATAACACGGTTGTTTAACTAACACGGTTTCTGCTTTGGACTCCATTTATAGTGTTATAAAGAGGTTGTGGTGTATAATAAAGGTATGTTGATTGTTTGTTTGTTTGATTTGAGGTTTAACGTCCCTGTCAACACTGTATAGGTCATTTTGGAGACGCTTTTCCAATTTTGTGGGACTTTAACCCAACAACCAGATGAAATGACATTTGAGCCCTGTTGCCCAATGAAACCGATTGGGTTTATAAGCATGGATGGTCCGAATCACACCGCTTTGCCTGGGCAGGCTTAGATCCTTTAAGCGGTTTCCCAGTACTTGTGTGCGGGTTGGATTCAGCTCTGCGCTAAGCCTGCCCAGGCAAAGTGGTGCGAGTCGGACTGTCAATGCATATAAACCCTATTGGTTTCACTGGCCAGCAGGGTTTGAGATTCAATCCATCTCATTGTCGGGTAAAAGTCCCACAAAGTTGGAGGCAACATCTTCATTATGACCTGTATTGTGTTGACGGGGATGTTAAATCTCTAATTAAACAAACAAAGACCTGCCTCATCTAAATGTTTCTACTGAGTACACACAGCATGCATTTCCATGATAAAGTAAAAATATTCTCCCTAAATGATCCCAAATATATTTACATCTGCAGTTATGGGATATATTTCCCAGAGACTCAAGAAGAAGTTTAAAACAGTTGTGGTAAACGAGCCATCTGTCCTCGAGCCTATGAAGTTTTACTGTACCGTAATGATCCTAAGTATTGGGACAGATAGGCCTAAGCAAACAGTGCCTGATCAGGGACTACACCGTTTGCCATTCCATCAATATCTTTTGGACTCCTTGCTGGACCTAAAACAAATGGGTCGAAAACTTAAGATAATTAGTTAATTACACCAAGTCTTCAAGTTGTCCAATTTTTTAGGATTTTTATGGAACACTACACCCTCATCATAACACGGTTCATTATAACAGGGTTTTGGATATAATACGGTTTCAAGATGGATCCCAAAATGTATACATTATATAGAAAAATGACCCTAAATTGGATCACAAAAATGTATAGATTATATAGAAAATGACTATTTCCCAAAAATGTATAGATTATATAGAAAAATGACCATAAATGGTCATTTTTCTATATAATCTATATATTTTTGTTTGGATATAACACGGTTGTTTAACTAACAAGGTTTCTGCTTTGGACCCCATCAATAGTTTTATAAAGAGGTTATGGTGTAATTTGTAAATGATAATATTTAGAGAACTTACGGTGGCCTCACAACCATTTCCACCAAAGCCATTACTACAGGTGAGACAATAGTTCCCATCAGAACTGACATCACAACACATTTGTATGTACTGTTTACGAGGAAAATTATGAGATATTGACATAGTTCTTGTATCAAACAATCTGAAATAAGGAACATTATCAGATATTGACATAGTTCTTGTATCAAACAATCTGAAATAAATCGACAGGAGGCTTTTACCCAGTTTAGATTGGAGGACCCCCAAAAAGGACAATGGCAAGCTGTGCAGACCAATATAAGATGGTGCATTTTGAATTATCTATAGCTTCATCACGAATACATGCCTATATAATTTTGACCCCCTTCAACTGCACTTTTATACAGTAAAACTGGGGTTTACTGGGGTATACAAGATTTTTCATATTTCTGCTCAAAACCATAGATCATGGGTACTCGTTAGAACTGCCTAGCCGAGGCTGTTCTAACAAGTTCCCACAATCTATACATGTATTTTGAGCAAAAATATGAAAACTATCAGATTTTTTGTATCTAAAAAATTTTAATTTTGATGGTAAAATTTTCAATATATTTGAATAGGTATGTTTTCGTAACGTGGGCCTTCATTGTTTGCAGAAAGTTCTTCCATTTTCATAATAAATTTCTATAAATAATACATAATACATCCACGAAAATGAACTCTTCCAATATCAAAAGTATCTGTGTGTCCCTGGGCAAGACACGTAATGCCTCTGCCCCACTTAGCCCCCGCCCATCGGGGCTTGAAGAAATAGATGGGCTGCATGATGCTTCCACACAGAGCTGAAACCGACCCTCAAATGAGTACTGGTAAACCGCTTACGGGATCTAAGCCTGTCCAGGAAATGTGGTGCCAGTCGGAACCGTCCATGCTTATAAACCATATTGGTTTCATTGGGCGGCAGGGCTTGAGATGTCATGTCATCTCAATGTCGGGTAAAAGTCCCACAAAACTGGAAGCAACTTCTCCAAAATGACCTTTACAGTGTTGACGGTGATGTGAAACCTCAAATCAAACAAAACAAGAATATCGGTGAAACCGATGGATGCTCCCCGAAGGTGCAACAGTCGGAACAGGAAACATTATCCTAGTTAAAGAGCGGTATACTGTGTATACTCACTGTACTTCAAAATGGAGTATAACAAAACCTGTTGGGGCACAGATTAGCTTGCCTGATGGCACTGTCATACAAACATCAGCAACACAAAAGTCGGAATAAATGAAAGGAAGTGTCTTCAGGTATGATACCATACCCCAAGATTCTGGGTGGTAGTTTAGCTATATTAATTTGGTAAAACTGTTTATTACAAATTATTGAAAACTTACTCTCGTACACAGAGGCAATCCTCATAGGTATGGTTCCGTATTGGGTGACTTTACATGCATATAAAATATCAGACGGGTTCGATAATGGATCTGATCCTAAACCCTTTACTGTCAAAAAAGGTCATTTTGACCATCTGCCAAGACTAGCTTCTTTCACTATGATCCAGTTTATTTGCAACTCTAATGTACCGTAGATGGATTTCTTGCGATTTTACAACCTTTTTAGCAGTATTTCAGTCATATCAGAATGATGAGAGGTTGATAATGAAAGGCTGTGTGCAATGGAACTCCGTTTACAGTTGGAAAGATTTCTGCCTCCAGCAAGTTTTTCTAAAAATAGCCACAGTGACCTTGACCTTGAGCCCAGGACCCTGAAAGTCAAACTTGCTCGAGATATTTTGTGCAAAGTTATATTAAAACCACATTTGACGCACAAAAAGTTTTATAACATTTATTTTCCCAATAATTCTTCACTACCTCCGACGTTTCGGCTTTTTACGGCCTTTTTCACGGATTGTTCTTTCAAGCTATCACATATTTTTACTATTCATCTTTCCACCATATTGAATGTTTTTGTTCAAATGGAATGGAACAAAAACATTCAATATGGTGGAAAGATGAATAGTAAAAATATGTGATAGCTTGAAAGAACAATCCGTGAAAAAGGCCGTAAAAAGCCGAAACGTCGGAGGTAGTGAAGAATTATTGCGAAAAAAATATATTAAAACCATCAGCAAATGACGACGCTAGAGCCATGACAAAGTTTTTTCTAAAAATATCTGCAGTAACCTTGACCTTTAGCCCAGGATCCTGAAAGTCAAACTTGCTCCAGATATTATCATACCCAACATTTGTGCGAAATTATATTAAAATCCATAAATAAATGTAGGCACTAGAGCGATGACAATGGTTTTTCTAAAAATAGCCACAGTGACCTTTACCTTGAGCCCAGGATCCTGAAAGTCGAACTTGCTCGAGATATTATTATACCCAACATTGGGTGAAGTTATATTAAAATCTATTAGCAAATGATGACGCTAGAGCTATGACATTTTTTCTAAAAATAGCGGCAGTGACCTTGACCTTCAGCCCAGGACCCTGAAAGTCAAACTTGCTCGAGATATTATCATACCCAACATTTGTGTGAAGCTATATTAAAATCCATCAGCAAATGACAACGCTAGAGCGATGACAAATGTTTTTTTCTAAAAATAGCCGCAGTGACCTTGACCTTGAGCCCAGGACCCTGAAAGTTGGACTTGCTAGAGATTTTATCATACTCAACATTTATGTGAAATTATATTAAAATCCATCAACAAATGTAGGCACAAGAGTGAAAACAAAGTGTTTCTAAAAATAGCCACAGTGACCTTGACCTTAAGCCCAGGACCCTGAAAGTCGAACAGGCTTAAGATATTATCATACCCAACATTTGTGTGAAGTTATATTGAAATCGGTGAAGAAATGTAGGTGCTAGAGTGATGACAAAGTTTTTCTAAAAATAGCCACAGTGACCTTGACCTTGAAAGTGGAAATCACTTGAGATGTTGTCATAAGGAACATTTGTGTGAAGTTATATTAAAATTCATCAATAAATGTAGGCACCAGAGTGATGACAAAGTTTTTCTAAAAATAGCCACAGTGACCTTACACTGCAGCTTTAAACAAAGTACCATAACTCTGTGACAAATCATCTAACCAGACTGCACGGATAATATGCGCATACCCTATTGCTGCTTAAGATTCCATTGAAGTTTCATTGAATTTCTGCAAGTAGTTGCTGAGAATTCGTATGGACACGAACAGTACCCTATATATTCATGCAGAATGCATCAAAGGGCCATAACTCTTGGAAAAATCATCGAACCAAAACAGGCAGGTGATATGGGCATCCACCTTTAATACTTAATATTCCCATGAAGTTTCATTGAAAACCGACCAGTAGTTTCTGAGAATTTGCGTGGACAAGAGCGGGACGGACGCACGGATGAAGCGGCGACTATATGCTCCCCCAAATTTCTTTGGGGAGCATAACAAAATCAAAACCACTGCCCCACTCCACCTTGGTGTAAATGGGCAGCAGTGGTGTAAAAGTCTTTGCCTCTCTCTCACGTGTGATAACATCCAGAATGAGTGTTCGAGAGCAATTCAAATAAGCTTGAAGCTTTCATTGCAATTGTACTAAAATAGACTAGTATAAACTAAAAGTATCGGGACAGAATAAAGGAAAGCCTTGGCACCTAGAATTGACAGCTGTTAATCCTGAAATGTGGAGTCTTATCAACTCATCTTCGCCATTTCTTGAGATGGCAAACAAGTGACTTTCTTTTATGACTCCAGGACTGATATTTTGATATTTGTGTTATTCACACTTTTTGAGATCATGCCCAAGCCAACAACAAAGGTACAGATTAGCCTGCACATCAAAGATCTGCCTGCATATCAACATGCTTGAAGAGCATCTTTGTGTAAGCAGCTTGAATGGTACAATATCTTCGGTTTCTATAACTAAAATTTTAAGACACTTGTTCATCTGTGTAGCTGAGCAAGCCGGCTGGTATCTATGTAAAGCAAATGGGCCTCCAGCGGGGCCATTTTTGGCACCAGATCTATAAATTGAACAATCTTGGTAGAGGTCCACTACAGGAAGATACACACCAAATACCTTAGACAAGAAGATTTTTAAATGCTGTCCCTTTGTATGTCTATGTAAAACCTGTGGGCCCCGCCCTGAGGCCAAATTTGGCCCCAGGGCTATAATTTGAATAATCTTGGTAGAGGTTCACTAAAGCTTCATACCAAAAGATAAGGCTCATTATAAATTTGGAATGTGAGTGCATTCTATATTGATTTACACCAAATAGCTATTATTATGCTATACTTAACACTCTGCATGCTGGGTATTTTTCAGCAGAAGACATTTCAAAATATTTTTCTTATTTTTCTCAAACAACAGGCTTTGATATTTCATGCAAACTGTCTCCACAAATCGCTGTTATCTAGGAAAAATAAGAAAAGTAACACTAATTAGTCATCTTCTGAAATAGCCCAGACAGTGGCAAAGGATAACAACTCTAAGGGCAACAGAAATGCATTACCTACCTTACTTCCTTATCTTCCCCAGTCTGTACAAGTAAATGAGATTCTGGAACAAACTTCACATCAGTTACCTGGAAGAAAACAACATTATTTAACCCTTATCCTGATGAATATTTTAATTTAGCCACACCCATTGCTGACTTTCAACCAATCAAATCACTTGATAATATTATAGTCATTTAAATTTGCAAACCAAATGATAAACAGTGTAGATCCAGATCAGATGGCTTCTGAAGAAGCCATCTGATCTGGATCTACACTGTTTGCAAAGGTAGGGGCTGTCATGAACAGCAGTATAAGGGTTAAAAGTTTGATTAAAAAAGGTGACTGAGTATCTTTTGAAGAAAATACCTATGTGATATTGCATTTTTTTTCATAGCAGCATAAGTAATATTTTTAGATACATGTACAACTTGAATGTTATTTTTCCTTATTTCTGTTTGTCTGTCAGGTTTGAGGTTTTACGTCCCTGTCAACACTGTAAAGGTCATTTTGGAGACCTTGCTTCCAATTTTGTGGGGCTTCTACCCGACATTGAGATGAAACGAAATCTCAATTCCTGCGGCCCAATGAACCCAATAGGGTTTATATGCATGGACGGTCCAACTCGCACCGCTCTTCCTGGGTAGGCTTAGAATCTCCAAGTGGTTACCGAGGAAAGATAAAGTATTGTGAGAAATCCTTAAAACTGCAATAGAACATATATTCACTGCTCCAGATAAGGATTTGAGATCACTGAGTTAATACTGCCACTTTTTACATGAACATGGTATCAGCATTTTCAATTGTGTATCAAATTTATTGCCATAGTTTTCAATATTTATTTAAGGGAATGGGCACACCTTCAGTATTTTTGTCTCCCATGTCAATAGGGGTCAACTCATAAAGAAAAGAATTTGCTCCTGAGGTCTTTCCTTTAAGAGTAGACCCCTTTTTCAGCAAGACTGAGTCTATAGAAAAGTGAACAGGAAGTTCTGCATGTTGTCTCCCTTTGAAAAATGGCAGATTAATGTGCCAGATGTTCCCAATCCCCTTAAGAATTTTCAAAAGGGTATCCATCAAGTAGTTAACAGAGTGCTGAATCTTGGAACAACCTCCACTGGTTCAAATATTTGAAAGTTTGAGCCTTGCAGATTTGTATATTCCTTTCAATGCACTGCTTATTAACAACAAAGCAAGGATATGTCACCAGCCACTGCATAATCTTAGGCCATCCTTAAAAACTTTTTTTGTTTGCTGTGCTCCTACCCATCATACATGAGGTGGGTAGGAAGGTAGGTCTTTTTTTTAAAATCTGAAAAGATATTTGGCCCTTAAAGGTGCATTATCGAGCTACCGGGTCTCAATTTTTTTTTTCTGGTTTTTATCTTCAATGCATACTCCTTTGTCATGTGTACACTTTTGGAGCCAAATACAGCTTCAGAACTTTGTGAAAATGGTCGTTTTCATTCATGTTTACCCTTCGCTCTGAACAGGTGTTCGGAATTTCTGTTCTAAAAATAAATCTGTCACTTTACACAAACATGGTGACAGTATCCTCTCTGAGTGTCGTTACTTATGGCATGGTATTCAGGGTCATATTTTTTTCCGATTCAGGCATGTCCAAAGCAAACAAGGCCAAAAATGAACGTCGCATAACGTCATATATGGGGATTCTATTTTTGTCACGAACTAAAAATAGATCTAACTAGTGTTTGAAACCTAGTTAGGGAATCCCTCTCAAACTCGTTTACCTGTCATCATAATTGTTCGCATTTTTGCTTAAAATGCCTTCATTTGTATTGTTTTAAAGAAAAATACCGGCTATATGTATTTTATTTTTGGAAGCATTTTTTCCAGATAGCTCAATAATGCACCTTTAAACACCATACAACAGCCTGATTTTCTCTGAAAAAAAAAAAAAACAGCAAAAAAAAAACAAAAAACATCTTCTTGAAATTCGGCTTAGTGTGTTAAATTTGAGTTTAATCAGGATTTAAAAATAAAAAACAAATCTTTTCCTCAGAATGGTAATAAAATTTTTTGGGTAGGGGCAATCTGTGCGGGTAGGTAGGAGCACAGCAAACCAAGAATATTTTAAGGATGGCCTTACAGTAAGCTCACAGTAATGGTTATATCGTTCACAGTCAAGGGGGAAAAATCCTAAGGAGCAAATTCTTTCCTTTAAGAGTTGACCCTATTGACATAGGAGACAAAAATACTTTTGCAGGAGTTGCCTTCCCTGCCTGAAAGTGTTCCCATTGCCCTTAAGAAAAATGTTTTTAGCATTCTTTTCTTTACATAACTCTTACTTACTCTTATCTTGCTGTTTACTACAAACCCTATCTTTGCAAACAGTGTAGATCCAGATCAGATGGCTTCTGAAGAAGTCATCTGACCAGCATATACACTGTTTGGCATTCAGTTAATGAATTTGTAGCAACAAATTACATCAGGTAATTTGATTGGTTGATAGACAGAAATGAGTGTGGCTTAAATGAATATTCAGCAAGATAAGGGTTAAAGTAAAAAAAAAAAAACACTTCAAAATCAAATACTGCAAAGCAGTAAAATATCACACATAACTGAAGGCAAAAGCTTCAAAGTCTACCCATTTACCTCTCAAATTTTCAAAATAGGGAAAGCTTACCAAGTTTCGTGAAGTTTTGTTTTCCCTCAGACAGTTTCCAGTTTCAACATCCCATAATTTCACTGTATTATCTCTTGAACCACTACATAGTAAAGTGTTATCTGGAGAAATATAGAATCATTATGAAAACACGCCTATACAAATACATTGCCACCTTTATTGCCGAAAAAATGAAAATTTTATGATTAAAAATTGTGATATTTTTCTTATTTCTGCTCAAACAATAGATTGTGGGTACTCGTTAGAACCGCCTTGATGAGGCGGTTCTAACGAGTACCCACAACCTATATTTTAGAGCAGAAATAAAAAAAATAAGGTATACCCCGGGAAGCCCCAGTTTTACTATATAAAAGTGGGGTTCAAGGGGATCAAAATTATATAGACGTGTTTTCGTGATGGAAAAAGGTAATGACTAGATTTGTGTCCAAGGGACCAGGATGCTTCGCCTGGTAGTTCTGATCCTCATGTAAACAAGTCCATGTTATGAACACCACCCTAAACCCCTTTTTATAAATAGAAAACTGGGATTTACAGTGGTATACATTATTTTCTTATTTCTGCTCCAAGAAATAGGTTGTGGGTACTCGTTAGAACTGCCTCATTGAAGCAGTTCTAATGAGTACCCACAACCTATGTTTGCGGTATATATAAAAAATATCACAGAATTTCATCATAAATGTAGCTATTTTGGAGATGTGAAAAATGCACTATGTCGCACACAAGTGTTATCATAATGCACTGATGAAAAACTTCGTAAATTTCGAACAACATCTTGGATACGTATGGATGGATAGGGGCAACACTATATGCCCTTTCCACATTTATTGGAAGGAAAAGGCATAAAAATGTATTATTGCAAATTAAGACACAAACAAGAACTGTTTTCTGATAGGGGATTTTGTCTGCTTCTTTCTTGCATTGATAGCATAAACTTTCAAAGCCCATGACCATGACCTTACGGTCCAGGGATCAGCTGAGGGGGCGATTCGGGCGACTTCTTTGCCCGAAGTTCAAGAACTTCGCCTAACCAGCCTGGAAAAGAGAAGCTGATTTCGCCCTGTTTTTTTTTCGACTTTTTTTTTTTTCTTTGTCTCCAGGGTCGGCTTTTCAAATGCGAAGTAATATCCATCGATAAAGGCACAAAGTTGATAACAAAAACACCTATTGATAATCCGATAATTAATAATCCAACTCCATGTGTTAATTGCTCGAGTCAGAAACTGACCACCTGTAGCGTTGAGCACAAGTTGTCAGATTAGTTAATTATGTAAATAGGTGAATCGGGTTAGTCCAGATTGGCATCTTTGATCTTATTTCATGGCCATTTAGACTTCAGTAATCAGACTTGTCCGAGCAGCATGAGACGATCGGTCTTTTTGATCTTGGCAATATGATTGACGCATGAAAAACGTGCGTCTCATTTTACATATCAATATAAGATAGATAGACAGAGGTGCTTTAACCCTTTTTTACCAAATGGAATCTTCTTATATATATAGCAGGAGTTCAATTCAAAATTTATGGGTGTCAGGTTATGTTTTCATGAAAATTTATTTGGAAAATAAGTTAATAACTGAACTTTTAGCAAACAGTGGAGGCCCTGATCAGACACCGCGTTCTGCAGCGTCTGATCTGGGCCTGCACTGTTTGCCAGTGTACCAGTTTTGGGGTATCTGGTACTAAATGGGTTAACAGGATTACCTAAACAAATAAAAACTGTGAAGTCAAGTCCCAATCAGGCGCTAAGATGGGAACTAGAAAAAAGGGAATATAGGATATGATAGATGAAAAGAACATATAAAAAAATCTGCCCCATTGCACCTGCAGCAACTTGCCTACATATCATGGTCGCACAGATCGAAACTCCCGCCCTACTGCACAACATGACTCATAACCTCGAGGTGAGATTAAATCGGTTGTTTCCCTTTAGCGCCCTTCAGTGACTAAGTGAGCGGGACATCGAGAAAACAATGAAAGTAGATAAGTATCTAATGTCTGATTAATGCTGCTATAATCGAGATACCGATGTGCATTATCATTCAGCAAGTGCAACAGCAACATTGGTATGTAATTCGCAACGATATCACACCCGCACACTGTATTTCTAAATTGCAAATAAACAACGATATTTACGGAAATTCCCGAAAATTCGGCTCGACAATTTCGTAATCCAGCTGTTTTTCTCGAGCCCTACTTCTCCCTCTTGTCCCTCATTTCGCCCTGTCAGTGCTGGAGAGAGAAGTCACTTCTCCCTGCTTCCTAGGCCTAGGATGATCCCTGCGGTCAAAGTCAAAGTTGGAGTTTATATATTGCTAAACTGAATAAAACTTTGAATAGTCAAGCTATTATAAACTCAATCCACCTTTGGGTTTGAAAAAATATGCTGAATATTTCCATATGCTACACTCCTCCCCCCACCACCTACCCCCGACTTTCAGCCATTTGAGTTGCATGAATTTAATTTTTATCATGGATTCAGATGCGTAATTGAAAACAGTATAGATCCTGAGATCCTGAACATGCTGAACCAGAAATTTCACTACCTTTGGCAAACAGTGTAGATACTGATCAGATGGCTTCTGCAGAAGCCATCTGATCAGTATCTACACTGTCTGAAGAACAGATCAGATGACTTCCTAAAAAGCCATCTGAATAGTATCTATAGTTTAACCCTTGTCCTGCTAATCCCGGATATGCCTTATCTTTGAAACAATGTAGATCCAGATCAGATGGCTTCTGACGAAGCCATCTGATCAGGATCTACATTGTTTGCCATTCAGATTGTGAATGTGTTGCAATAATTTGTATCACGCAATCTGATTGGTTGATAATCGGTAGTTGGTGTGGCATATATGAATATTCAGCAGAACAAGGGTTAATATTCAGTATGTGAATTTGTAGGAATAAATTATATCAAGTAATCTGATTGACTGAAAGTCAGAACGGGTGTGGTTAAATTTATTTATTCAACAGGATAAGGGTCAAGAGTACAGGCACTATAATTTAGATACTGATTTCTTATTGTGTATTGAGCCACAGAAAATCTAATCAGTTCTTCATCCTGACCAAATGTTATAACCATGCAAATTTTATTAAAATCCACCCAGCAGTTCAGATTTGGACTGAGTTTGACCTGTTTAGCATGGCTGTGACCTTGAAAATAAGATCAAGGCCACCAAAACCTAATCAGTTCTTCATTGTGTCCCAATATTATATCCATGCAAATTTGATTAAAATCCACCCAGTAGTCCATGAGATATATTGCACACAAGAAAGTGTCAGGCTGACGCAAACACCAACGCCAACAGGATCCACACCAAAAACGATGTCCCCGTCCTCTTCAATAGGGGGACAAAATAATATACAAGGGAGATACCTTGCAAAACTTCACATTCACTTCTCTGTAAACTATGCCCTTTGAAAAAGGGGTCTACTCTTAAAGGAAAGAACTTGTTCCTTGGGAGCAAATTCTTTCCTTAAATAGTCCCTATTAAAAATAGCCCCTATTGCTAAGGGAGACAAAATTACTGAAAATATTTGCTTCCCTTGGAGGGGTATAAATTTCCCTTAAAATCAAGTCAAAGATGCACTCACCTTTATTTATATGAATGGCCGAGACTACTAGATCATGACCTACATATTCTCTGACATAGTGTGGATTACCGCGGTGCCACAACTTGACTGTTTTGTCACGGGAAGCGCTGAAAATACCATTACAACTAGCACCGTAACACACCTGAAAATACATGTATTCATGCAACATGAAAACCTGTTTTATTCCATGTGCAACCAAGGAGAGTTCAAGACAAAAATGTAAATCTCAACCATATATCAATACAATTTGAATGGATTTGTTTGCCCATGGCTTTTTTTATTTATTGGTTTTTATGTCTCACCAATGACTCAGGTCACAAGCACGGGCAGTAAACTTTCAAATTGACCTCTGCGGGCAGTCAATTGAAAACAATTTGACTTATATCAGGAGCCAGGAGGTCAATTTGAACGTTTCCTGTTATTGGTATTTGTGGGCTGCAGGAAGGTCGCAGGTAAGATTATTATTGATCTAAAGCATATCTTAACTAGAAATGTGTCAATACAGCACAAATGCCCCCGCCCAGGGACCTACCTCCCCACCCCACCACATCACCTTAAGGTCATGCGGCAGGAAGGGGATATGGCTGAATGAAACTTCTGACATGTATCTATCATCATTCCAAATATGTAGCAAATCCATCACATGGTTCAAGAAATATGAGCTCTCAAAAAATACAATATAAAAAATGTCTGTGACCTTGACCTTCAGTGAAGGGGTGGGGGTATGGCTCAATGAAACTTTGGACCTGCAACTATTGTCATACCAAATATGAAGCAAATCCATTATAGAGTTTGGAAAATATAAGCTATTAACATACTTAATTTTGAAAATTTCTATGTCTGCGACCTTGCCCTTGAAGTCATAGGCATGGGTGGGGGTATTACTGAATAAATCTTTGCACATGCATCTATCATTAAACCAAATATGAACCAAATGAATCATAAAAGTTAAAGTTCAACTAGTACAAATACCTTAACCTGAGTGTTAAACATTAAAAATTTCTAAGTCCGTGACCTTGACCTTGAGACCATGGGTAGGTGTGGGGGTATTGCTGGATAAAACTTTGGACCCATATCTATCATCATACTAAATATAAACCACATCCATTGCATGGTTTGAAAAATATGAGCTCAAGTTCTACCCTGACCAAAAACCTTAACCTGAGTGTTAAACATTAAAAATTTCTAAGTCTGTGACCTTGACCTTGAGGCCATGGGTAGGTGTGTGGGTATTGCTGTATAAAACTTTGGACCCATATCTATCATCATACTAAATATAAACCACATCCATTGCATGGTTTGAAAAATATGAGCTCAAGTTCTACCCTGACCAAAAACCTTAACCTGAGTCTAACAGGATTACGTACGTACGCACGTACGGAAAACCAAAAAACTCTATGCCCCTGGCATCATGCGATGCGGGGGCATAAAAATTAGAAAATGTTATTCTATCAGTTTTTTGCACCTGCATATTCATACCAAGTGTTATTGAAAGGTTTTCAGTCATTTTGTCGCAATAATTTTTGTTCCGCACACTCAGTGGTGAAATCAAAAGTAGAAAGTCAGCAAACACAGGTGAATTTGCTCTGATTGTCCAATGACAGGCTTCCAGTGAGCAATTATTGTTGCAGCCAGATGTGGAGATACCATATCTGCTTCCAAGACATACTTTTATAAATCTACATGTTTTCTCTACAATGTCCAGGCCATTTTTGCATCGGAGGTCACTTTGAACATGAGGTGGTCAATTTGACTAATGGATATTACAATGGAAAATGATTTTTTAATGAAAATCATGAAATATGGCTCTTTATGTCGTTTTGGGGATATGTTTAGTATAAAGTCATCGGGTCCGTTTTCCGGAAAGTGTGACCGCCAGTGTACTCAAACTTCACATTCTCTTTACAAATAGCCTCTTCGGAAACAGTTGATCAGAAGCATACATTATCACGTGTTAAACTTAATCTTTTTGAACTTTCTTCGGAAATTCGTCACTATGGGTGAAACATGGGTCCATCATTTTACTCCAGAGGCCAAACAAATATCGAAACAATGGAAGCACTCTGGCTCACCCCGCCAAAGAAGGCAAAGACTGTGCCATCAGCTGGGAAGCTTCTGGCCTCGGTTCTGGTGGCCATTTTGTTCATCGGAGCGGGATCATGGTGGAGGGCCAACGACATAATATTCCTGTGAAGTTTGAATCAAATTGGCCCAAGGGGTAAGGAGGAATTGTCGTTTGAAGAATTTTTCTATTTTTAGCTCTGGTGGCCATCTTGTTAGTCAGAGCGGAACAATTTTAGCTATTTTGGTAGGGAGTCAAGCACATAATAGTCCTGTGAAGTTTGAATCATATTGACCCAAGGGGTAAGGAGGAGTTGTCGTTTGAAGATTTTTTCTATTTTTAGCTCTGTCGGCCATCTTGTTCGCCGCATTGAATGATTTTAGCTATTTTGGTAGGGAGTCACCTAACTAACATTCCTGTGAAGTTTGAATCAAATTGGCCCAAGGGTTGAGGAGGAGTTCCTGTTTTGACGTAAATCTACAAAGTTTTTCTGTTTTAGCTATGGCGGCCATTTTGCTTATCAGAGCGAAAACGTTTTAGCCATTTGGTAGTGGGTCATCTAAGCAACATTCATATGAAGTTTGAATGAAATTGGCCCAAAGGTAAAGGAGGAGTAGTCATTTGAAGATTTTTCCTTTTTTTACCTCTGGTCGCCATCTTGTTAGTCAGGGCGGAATGATTTTAGCTTTTTCTTAAGGGAATCATCTACATTACATTCCTGTGAAGTTTGAATCAAATTGGCCCAAGGGAGGAGTTCGTGTTTGAAGCAAATTTACGATGTTTTTCTATTTTTAGCTATGGCGGCCATTTTGCTCATCAGAGCAGAATCTTTTCAGCTATTTTGGTAGATGGTCACCTAAGCAACATTCCTATGAAGTTTGAATAAAATTGGACCAAGGGTACAGGAGGAATTGTCGTTTAAAGATTTTTCCTATTTTTAGCTCTGGCGGCCATCTTATTTTTCAGAGCACAACGGTTTTAGCTATTTTGGTAGGGAGTCATTTGGGCAACATTCCTGTGAAGTTTAAATCAAATTGGCCCAAGGGTTGAGGACGAGTTTGTGTTTGAAGCAAATTAATTTTTTTCTATTTTTAGCTATGGTGGCCATTTTGCTCATCAGAAGAATACCGTTTTAGCTATTTTAGTAGAGGGTCACCTAAGCAACATTCCTATGAAGTTTGAATAAACTTGGCCAAAGGGTACAGTTGTCGTTTAAAGAATTTTCTACTTTTAGCTCTGGCGGCCATTTTGTTCACCGGAGCGGAAAAGTTTTAGCTATTTTGGTAGAGGGTCACCTAAGCAACATTCCTATAAAGTTTGAATGAAATTGGCCTTAGGGAACAGGAGAAGTTTTTATTTAAAGATTTTTCTATTTTTAGCTCTGGCGGCCATCTTGTTTAGTGGAGTGGAACAATTTTAGCTAATTTTGTAGAGGGTCACCTCAGCAATATTCCTATGAAGTTTTATTGAAATTGGCTCAAGGGTTTAGGAGAAGTTAGCATTTAAAGCAAATTGTTGACGCCATACGACACATGACGGACATTGACCGATCACAATAGCTCACCATGAGCACTTTGTGCTCAGGTGAGCTATAAATCAATGGCACATATTATGCTTTACTTCTGGTGCAGTTACAGGAAATTATTAAACTTAAGCCCTGCGGAATGCTCACTAATGGTGTGTTGTTCCATTAGGACAGTGCTCCTGTTCACAATCTGTCATATGAATTCTACAGAGTGGAGTTTGAAGCAAACATTTCGTGAAAAATTTAGATCAAGGTCAGGATATATAAGTTTATACAAAAAATGCTCTATCTGATGCCAGACACCAACACACTACAGCATTTCACTCTTTGACTCCACCACAGAGAATACACAGAGGCACTGTAACTATATTTTTATGCATTGGAGTCTTGGAGCCGAATCTTAGAAAAGATATCGGAATGGAGTGTGTGTGTGTGTGTGAATTCGGGTTTAACGTCGCTTTCAACAATTTTTCAGTCATATCACGACGGTGGCTGGTTGCGACAGGGAGCTCAATGCTCACTTTTATAGTGCTGCCTCACTGAAGTATCATGTCCCAGACACATTACATGATACCACACCCAGTCACATTATCCTGACACTGGGTCGACCAGCCCTAGCTCTACCCCGTAAATGTGAGTGCCAAGCGAGGAGCAGCTAGTACCATTTTTAACGACTTTGGTATGTCGCAGCCCTGGATCGAACCCGTGACCTCCCGTTCCCCAGAGCGGACACTACCAACTGAGCTATCAGGGCCGGTCAGAATGGAGGGTAGAGTCAAATTTTGGTGAAAATGTTAGGCTACGCCTATTGCATGGGATCGGTTTATACATGTACATGTACTGCGACGGCTCCAAAATTTTACTCCAGTCCCCACTTAATCTCTCCATTGCATGACTCTACTACAAGACTCCAGAAGCATTGTCCTAATGAAACAACACACCTTAAGTGAGCTTTCCGCGGCGCTTAAGTTTAATATTTTCCCATAACTGTCAGAAGTGAAGCATAGCTTTTACCATTGATTGTTTGTCCCTTTTAGAGATAATCTATCAACAGAATATCATCTGTATCCCTGAAAACCCGAGACCATAACCTTCCCAGCTGATGGAAAAGTCTTTGCCTTCTTTGGCGGGGTGAGCCAAGGTGCTCCCATTGTTTCGATTGTTGATTGGCTCTGGAGTAAAATTATGGACCCATGCTTCACCCATAGTGATGAATCTCTGAAGAAAGTTAAAAAAGATTAAGATTAGCACGGGATAATGTGCGCCTGGTGTGCTTCTGATCAACTGTTTCTGAAAAGAATATTTGTAAAGAGAATGTGAAGTTTGAGTACACTGGCAGTCTGAATATGGCTGTCACTCTTTCCAGAAAATGGATCCAATGACTTTATACTAAACATAACCCAAAAACGACATCAAGAATCATATTGCATGATTTTCATTCAAAAAGCATTTTCCATTATAATATCCATTAGTCAAATTGACCACTTCATGTTCAAACTGACCTCCGATGCAAAAATGGCCTGAACAATGTAGGGTAAACATGTAGATTTTTAAAAGTACGTCTTGGTAGCAGATATGGTATCGCCGTATCTGACTGCAACCATAATTGCTCACTGGAAGCTTGTAACTGGACAATCAGAGCAAATGCGCCTGTGTTTGCTGACTTTCTACTTTCGATTTCACCACTGAGGGTGCGGGATAAAAATTATTGCGACGAAACAACTGAAAACCTTTCAAAAACACATGGTATGAACATGAAGGTGCAAAAAACTGATAGAATAACATTCTCCGATTTTTAAGATATGCTTTAGATCAAGAATAATATACTACTCAAAGTTTGATAGGGATCACTTTTTATATACAAAATTTTGCACTGAAAATTTAAAATTTCTTTACAGAATTTGTACTCGGTATATTGAAAAATATCTTAAGCAGAAACTCGTGTGCAGTTCAGTACCCATCAAAGTGCACACTTCTCACACTTCGCAAATGAATTCATGCACCCCCAAAATCTATCGTAGCACTGCCTTCCAACAGACCAATCAAACTTATCAGTGTTCCTTTACCAAGAGTACAAAGGACTTCATTTGATTTGTGAAACACTGAAATGCCTAGGGGACAATTAAGAAACCGTCTGAGCCCCGAAGAAATGAATCGTGGCATCGGAATGTTGGAATCTGGCATCTCTCAACGTCACGTTGCTGGTATTCTGAATGTGTCTCAGAGCATGGTTTCCCGAATGTGGAGTCGGCATCTTATCAACGGAAATCCTTCACACAGACACTGCGGAGTCGATAAAGGGCTACAACTCAACATCATGGCCGTTTCTTGTTGATTCAGTCTCGAGGTCAACGGTCCCTGAACGCTACGCGTTTGCATCACGAGCTTAGGAACGGAACTGGAGTACGAATTTCTAAAAAAAATGTCAGAAACGGGCTCTAAGAGTTCGGACATAATGCCACGAGGCCTGCAGTATGTGTTCCGTTGACGATCAGCACGTACCAGACCGGTTGGACACTACCAGAACTCACGTCTGGTGGACGGTTCGTGACTTGACGCCAGTACTGTTTACTGAGGAGTCCAGATTCTGTCTAGACTTCACTTATAAACGTCAATTAGTGCGGCAAATGTCTAAAGAGCGATTCGATGACTTGAATGAGGCAGAGCATGATCCCTATGGAAAGGGGTCAGTCATGGTTTGGGCTGGGATAAGCGTGAACGGTAAAACTGACTTGTACGTCGTTGAAAACGGAACGTTAATGGCAGTGAGGTACTGTAATGATATTCTTGATGAGTTTGTAAGACCATAGGCAGATCCTATCGGCCCGGAATTTATTCTGCGATAATGCCCGTCCCAACCTTGTCAAGGTCACTGATTCCTATATGGAATGTGAGACAATCGTTCGTATGGACTGGCCTGCTCGGTCCACGGACTTAAATCCCATTGAGCATGTGCGGGACATGCTACAGCGTGCTGTTTCAGCCCGACCTGTACATCCGAGGACTTTACAGGAGCTCAAAGATGCATTGGTTGCTGAATGAAAGCTGATCCCACAAAACCGGATACAGACTCGGAATGCGAGCATGCGCAGGCAATGTCGTACTGTAATTGATGCCTGTTGACGCCATACACATTATTAGGCACGTTTGTCTAAACAAATTTGGAAATTTGTGAAAAATCAGTTGTTCAAATTCCTTCGTGTTACGGCAAATTTTGGGGGTGCCAAGACGGTTGCTGTTGTCACGCTTGAATGCAGTACCAATTGACAAAATTAATCAATAGGTTTTGTGAAGGATACGTTTTCTATCATTATGTATCGAATTTGGATTCAAGTGATTTAATAATCCAAAAATTATTTTGCATTAAAAAAATGATCCCTATCAAACTTTGAGTAGTAAATTACCTGCGACCTTCCTGCAACCCATGAATACCAATAACAGGAAACGTTTAAATTGACCTCCAGATATAAGTCAAATTGTTTTCAATTGACCACCGGCGGAGGTCAATTTGAATGTTTACTGCCCGTGACATGGGGATGAGACCTTGGTTTTCAGGTGCATCTGAACATCTTAAGAAGCTCAGAATCGAAACCGTGACCACTTGATTATGAGGTGAGTAGCTTAACCACTAAACCACAGAGGCTTTTTAACCCATAAAATGCCAATCACAACAATTGTTGTCTGCCAGTGACTTTGAGCAATCTGATCTGGTCCACACTGTTTGCCTGTATGAAAAATACATTTCTAAAAAGTTTGCAAGAAGATTCAGCAGATGATATTTTCAGATGTAGTTTTTCTTGGTGTCTTAAGGGTTAACCTTAACTAATTATTTATTTTGTTTTGATACCCATTAAATAGGTGGCATAGCATAGAAAAAGGACTCTTATCTGACTAGTCATACTACAGTAAAGTTGCATTTTTCCACAAAATTCCTAAAAATTCGGACACCTTGAGAACTTGCTATAATTCTCCTAAAATTTTAATAAATTTGTTTTATGATCCAGCAAGGAATCTAAAAAGTGGAGCCAGAATGGCAAACTGTGTAGACCCTGATCAGACTGCTCCTTCAGGAGCAGTCTGATCTGGATCTGCACTGTTAGCTTAGGCCTGGAGCACGCTATAGTCATGTTTGGTGCTTTCAGATTTAACTGCATGTATTGCTATCTGGAGTATCTGTACTCCAAATTACAAAAATACATGTACTAGTAGCTATCTTTGTGACTTCCCATCATGGCCTGAGCTTGTCTACTCCAAATAACCATGCACTCCAAAGAACAAAAATACTACCTTGGTTACTTCCCTATCATGCCCCGTCCATCTGTCCATCAATTTGTGGTTATGGTAATCATACAAGGCCAAAGTCTGAAATGTGAACAGAAAATGTTTAGGACATCACGAAAACACGTCCATATAATTTTGACCCTTGAACCCCACTTTTATATAGTAAAACTGGGGTTTGCAGGGGTCAACCGTACTTTTAATATTTCTGCTCTAAAATATAGAGTGTGGGTACTCGTAAGAACCACCTCGATGTGTATTCGCAATCTTTATTTTGAGCAGAAAAAAGAAAAATATCACAATTTCTCATCTTAAAATTTTCAAGGGTTTTTTCGGCGGTGTAAAATTTACACTATATTTGTGTAGGCGTGTTTTCTTAATGAAATGAAATCAATGTAAACATGTCTTATAAAACAAATACACAAAAACTGGTTTATAACACTCCTTATTATAACATGATTTTGGATATAACATGGTTTAAAAATAGATCCCAAAAATGTATCGATTATATTGACAGAATGACCATAAATGTTTTTTGCTTTGGCCCCCAACAATACTAGTGTTGCAGTGCTAGGCAATGATGCCGCATCTGTTTGTGGGTTGTTTGAACAAACAAAAATATTTACTTATCCCTGATTAGGTCTTCCCTAGATGTTACTGCAAAATTTTGCTTCCATTGCAGCTGGAAAAAACATCCACATGCGGACACAAATCTGCACTGTCCAATCAGAATACATCTGAAATGTCAATCAATACTAAAAATGGAAAAAAGTGCTTGCCACAATGAGACCAATCAATGTGCCTGTATATTTCTTGATCCAGTTTTAGACTACTTTGATGAATGACATTTGCTTGTCAAACTAACTGGATACAAAGAGATTCATTGAAAGGTACTTCATAGGAGTTTGAATAGTTATGTGTCCACAGGTGTATTTCAGAAACAAGAAAGATGTGTTTGTGAAACACGAACATGTCCCCCTGGAAGGCCTTTTTTTTCAAAGTTGGTCACATGTCAAGGTCAAAATTTTTAGCATACATGTATATGTGAAGCTCTTGTCACAAGGAACCTACATACCAATTATGAATGCTCTATCTCAAATGGTTCAAAAGTTAGGACCAACGTTAAAGTTGTCCACATACAAACAAACCAACAGGACAAAAACAATATCTCCCCGTTATCGTTACCAGGGATATAAAAATTCAGAGCAGCAATAAAATCTTTTGTTCACAGTTTAGTATAATTGCCTTAAATGGCTTTTAACAAAATATCGAGCCATTTAGCTGAAGAACAAATACTTCCTGCATCAGCAATTAAAACAAGGTTGGTCGGTAAATACTGGTGGCAGAAATTCCCACTAGTATTTACTGTAATTACCATCCTGGGAAATACTCCAAATTTCAGAAAAAGTGGGAAATACCATGAAATAGTGGGAAATATGATTTTTGTTTAGTTATTTCATAGAAAAACACGATTAATATTTGTGTAATTTAACTGAAATAATGAACAGTTAGCTATTTTACAATATGCCTCCCCAGGCATACACCTATATGTTACTCATCCAAACACAAGCATAAATATAGTGATCTGTTGTTATGCAGGGTGCAGAGAGTTATTTAAAATCACTCATATGCTTAAGAAGAATATGTGGGGCAGACATGAATGGGCAAACATTGCAGACCCAGATCAGAATCACTTTGCAGAGTTTGCCATTGGAACTACGTCATATTTTGTATGCTTCAGTGTTTACACTAGAAAAGGTTTGTTTGCAAGTTTGTCAAGTGATGTTAAAAGGTGTGATTATTTAATTGTTTGTCAAATAGGTATTAAAAGTACTGAGTTAATTAAGCATAAAAGGTTTCTTAAAATTTATCTACAGATACTCATCTAAGTAGCTGAAAGTTAAAAACTAATATTTTAGAATCACATTTGAAAAGAAATTATATACATTCTATATGAAGGCAAGGGACTATATAAGATGTTTCAAGTTATTCAATATAAAAAGGGCTGAAAAATTCTTCAAAGTTTCACTTGTCCTACATGACTAAGTGCAGGTACATGTAATCTTTGGTAAATGTTGTAAGGACCAGACAAACTTTTTACTTCTCCTTCAATTTTTTTTCATTACAAGCAGACAAGTGGAATTTTCAAGCCTTGCATGAACTTGAAATAATTTTGCTTTCAAATAGTTAGGTAGTTGGGGTATATTAAGCAGTCCCAGTTGGTACCACCTAAGTAACTAGATCGCGCAGTCGATGGCGCGCCATCGCAAATCCCCACGTTTTGACCTCTTCCAGGGACCCCTGGGGCTGGTCCAAAAATTAATGTGCTCCTGCAGAAGCCATTCATGTAAGTAACTCACACACCAAATTTGGTTGAATTCCAATGAACGGTATAGGAGGAGATAGCCGGACAGACAGACGGACGGAGGCGATAACAATATCCCCACTTTTCTTCAAAAAACGTGGGGATAATTATATATTTCCCAGTATTTCCCGGGAACTCCCTGTATTTCCCACCATCCAGGGAAATATGGGTATTTCCCACTTTTTGCCAACCTTGAATTATAACACAACATAACTATGTAGAGAATGGAACTGTGATTTATTCTGCAATAAATCACTGGTCAGAAGACTGTGACACAAAAAGCAGCAGTTTTATGGTACATATCACTAGAAGATTCTATGAATTTAGAGGGGGAAATGTTATTTCCTAGCATTAAAAAATGCAAATGGGCACAAATGTGTGTGATACAGTCAACAGTGTTGGTGGGATTTCTTCTACAATGGTGTACATGTGTGATTTGTTCAGCAATAAATCACAGTTTGTCTGTCAGTTGTAAGTAGACAAATCACTAGCACTACATGTTCATGATTTAATCTACTTAACACCTAACCTCAAAACTGTGATTTTTTTCCCAACAAATCACTGCTAGAGCTGACCTAAGTATTGGGAAGGAGAAATCTGATCAGGGTCTACACTGTTTGCCATTCTGACTGCACATTTTGAACCCATTGTTGGATCATGAAACAAATTTGTTAAAATTTTAGGAGAATTACAGCAAGTCCTCAAGGTGTCCAAATTTTTAGGATTTTTACATTATTTCTTAAATAGAATACCTTATCTTTACTCCCAGATATGCACAATCCTGGCTGTATCATGGCTAGACTCACTACTGGCTCTGTGTGTATCAGTGATGAAGCACCATCAAAGTGTTCTTGACCAGTGCCATATCTGTCCATGTTGCAGGATCTGTGGTTAGTGTGCTGATCTTTCTCAATGCTATCAAAACCACTCTGAGAACTGAAATTCATACAGGATGATGTATACACTTTTTAGGTGAATAACAAAAATATTTCATCTTGTGTGTTGAAAACATCAGAATTTTCACGAGCGCCTATTCTTTTATATCTTCAAAATGGGTATTTCTCTGACAAAAATGTGTGATATTTTTTTTCTGTTTTTACTCCAAACATATGTAACAGGTGAAAAATCCTATCACCTTTACCCAAGTCCACCAGATCGACAGGCAAACATTCTACCGCGTCGCTATAAAAGCCGGCTTGTACCGCAAGGCAGTACAAGTGTGTTATATACCTATTCCCTATGACATTCTCCCCCTCCACAGTGAAATTTGTCCTCGAATTTCTGGGAGTCCAAGAATCATGTGAAATGATACTTAAGGAATTTTAATGCACCTGTGGGTTATTTACGTGGGCGCCAAATGTAACAGGTGAAAAGAAATCCTAATCACCTTTATGGTTTACCCGGCCGGGGATCGAACCCGGTCTGCAAGATCGACAGGCTAACACTGTACTGTGTCGCTATAAAAGTCGGCTTGTACTGCAAGGCACTACAAGTGTGCTATATACCTATACCCCATGACACATAGATTGTGGGTGCTCATTAAAACCGCCCCAATCTGCCTCATTGAGGCAGTCCTTATGAGTACCCACAACCTATGTCTTGGAGCAGGAATAAGAAAAATAATGTATACCCCTGTAAAACTGTTTTTGTTCCTTTATAAAGAAGAGTTAAGAGACATGTACATTACACAGACTCGTTTAAACTTACCATGATGACAAGGATACGGACTGCAGTCACTAGAATGCAGCTTACAGTGTAGGCTTACATCCTATAAATCTGGACTGTACATGTATATAATGTACTCCTGCGATTAATGGTCAACAAATATGAGGAACCTCAATCCGACTGCCCACAGTATAAAAAGAAAAGATTCAGATTCTGAAGAACCAAAACGGCAAACTGAAACTTCTAATCTGCAGAACTCGATTTTTTTCTTTCTTTTTTCCTATTTCACCTCAACCCAAGGAGGGGACACCGACAGTCTATATTATATACACTCCAGTTTTGCAGGATGAAAGCCTACACAGTAGTCATGTAACTAGGGTAGGGTTCTTTAACCTGCACAGGCCGGCCTCGGTAGCTCAGTCAGACGCGGGTTTGATACCTGCCAGGGTTGACAACATTCTTTTGTGAAGTTGATCTTGAAATCTTTCCTACAACCATTCTCTCTCGTCCACTGATTCAAGAAGGGCAGTTGTCAGCTTCTGGTGATAGAATATACACTGTACTGGTTAATAGCTTAGGTATAAGCCTATCCAGGTAAAGTGTGGATAGGTAAACTGACTGGCTCAAAATGACCTAAAATAGTGTTGATTGGGCCGTTAAACTCCAATACAAACAAACTTTAACCTCTTCTTCTTCTTCTTCTTCCGGTTTCGCCTTAACCACCGGAGGGGACACAGACGGTGTATTACATACACTCCAGTTTTGCAGGATGAAAGCCTACACAGTAATCATGTAATTACGGTAGGGTTCTTTAACCTGCACAGGGGATGGTTCTCCCTGCACAGGGGGCCTCCAGTTAACGTCCCGATCCGAAGGACGGTGCACTTTGTGACATTCATCCCTGCAAATGATGCCAATGGAGCGTGTTCGGACACCGAAATTTTCACACCACTGCCGGGGATCGAACCCGGGACCTCTAGCATCAGAGGCAAGTGCACAGCTGATCAATTTTAGGTTGTTCCGGACCTGGTGCACTAACCACTAAGCTATCACGCTCCACAGGTTTTTGACAAGTTTGCAACGATTTCAGGTGCTCTTCCGGATTATTTACTGAGAAATCACGAGAACATACTTGTACTTGGGTGTTTTCTTTTTACTGAAGAGTTTTCCCATCTCCAACTGATAACAATCGGGAGATTAGTCACAACACGTCAAATCTGTCACCTTTTGTTTACACACCGGCATCTGGAGGAAGTAATTATCACAGTGCCACCTATCGGTGACTTTTCAAAGCCCAATGTCCAAACAATGGACCGAAATAGTGTGAAATAAGGACGACAACACAAAGTTTGTATGTTTGAATTGAGGTTTACGTCCCCGTCAACACTATTCAGGTCATTTTGGAGAGGTTGCTTCCAATTTTGTGGGACTTTTACCCAACACTGAGATGAAATGACATGTGTCGGTTTCAGCTCTGCATGGAAGCACCATGCAGCCCAAGCCCCGATGGGCGGGGCGTGGCAACACAAAATATTAAACACTGAATTTGTGATATCACAAAATCGATTATGTGATATCATAAAATGGGCATGATTTTGGGATATTACTAATTCTATTTAGTGATATCACTAGATTTTGTGATACCACCAATTCGATTTAGTGATATCACAAATTCATCTCTATTTAGTGATATCACAAAATGCATTTCATTTAGTGATATCACTAATTCTATTTAGTGATATCAATAAAACGATTTTGTGATAGATCTATCACTATTTATTTTGTGATATTGCAAATCCATATCTAGATCTAACACTATTTATTTTGTGATATTGCAAATCCATCTCTACATTTAGTGATATCACTAAATGGAATTAGTGATATTATTTATTCAATTAAGTGATATCACAAAATAGGGGACTTATTGTAAAACGGCACCCCATTTACCTATGCAGTTTTTGCGACAGTTTTCTTATTTCTGCCACAAACATAGATTGTGGGCTCGTTAGAACCGCCTCATTGTGGCGCTTCTAACGAGCAGCCATAATATATGTTCTTTAAGAAAAATAATTAAAACAAGGGATCAGTAGGCCTATCAGGACCGATATTATTTGTGATTATATCAACGATCTACCGGACACAGTTTCATTAGATATTATAATATACGCTGATGGTACTATATAAGATGTACAAAGAAATAGATTCTGTGGAAAATACAAAATGATTTATTTCGTTTCAAGACTCATCGGAAGTGTGGTTATTACTTTTTCATCCCTATAGATGCAATATCACTTAGGTTTGTTCATCAAGTAGGACAACTGCTGAGAAAACACTTTATTCTTTCTTTCTTTCTTCCGTTACTTCTTAACATCATAAGAGGACGTTAGAAGGGTATCCGGTATACCAAGTGCTAAAAGGGGTCAGCTGAAATAAAAGATAAGCAAAGCTGATGAAATGAGTATGTACAGTGCGAAAAGAAGGTTAGTATAGTTGAAAGATAAAAACAGTGTCTGGTGATTTAGGGGGACACATCCACCACCTGGCAGACAGCATGATAAAACTGTGCCAAGGTCGGTAGCATGACAAAACAGGTTGGGAGAGCGTCCAAGTGTATAACTGATCTTGGGGAAAAAGCTATACTTGTAATAGTTGGGGATTTGCTTGTTGCCAAAGGGTGGATAAATTTCGACTCTCTGCAATTTGGCGTGAGGTAATCTGAGAGAGGGATTGCAACAAGGTCATGTGTGACCTTGTATAGCATGATAAGGCGATTGTCGATGCGTCTCTGATCTAGTGGACGCCATTGGAGTTTGCTAAGCATAGCTATAACGCTTGATGTGTATGAGGTGCCGTTTTACTATAAATCCCCTATTTTATGATACCACTAAATCCAATCCAGTGATATCACTAACTCTATTTATTGTATCACTAAATAGAGATGAATTTGTGATATCAAAAAAGTCGAATTAGTAATATCACAAAATCGATTTAGTGATATCACTAAATAGAATTAGTGATATCACTAAATCAAATTTATTTTGTGATATCACAAAATCGAAATAGTGATATCACTTTATTCATTTTGTGATGTCACTAATTCGATTTAGTGATATCACAAAATTGAAAAAGTGATATCACTAAATATGAACGAATTAGTGATATCACAAAATTGAATTGGTGATATTTAGAGATTATCACATGGGATTTTGGTTATCGCCCGATGTATCAACCCGAGACCCCATTATCTGCCCGAAGGCTTTAGCCTGAGGGCAGATAATGGTCGAGGGTTGATACAGAGGGCGATAACCAAAACCCCATGTTATAATTTGTTTATCACATATTCAGATCCTATTCTTACTGTGTTTGACGTTCATAAATTGAAAAAAAAAATGTGATAAAAAGCGTGATTCAAGCAAAAAAGCGCGTATCGTCACGCCTAACTATTCGCGTTACGTCATGTAATTGTCAACGTCACAATAACGTCATGAGTGGGCTGATAACCGCTGTCCGTTCAAAATACACTGTTTCCGGTTATCAGACCGGGCGGGCTGATAACCGGAAATGGAAACAAGCATTATCACACATGCAAAACATGGGTTATCATGTTAAATATAGTACTGTATATGTGATAACACTAAATATATTATATTTGCAAACAAAGCAATATTTACCCCCTAACTGCTGTATACTAGTGACCTCTTCCACTGCTATATGTTGGACAAGTCCATTTGCCATATAAGGGGTGTCAGGCCTATTTTTTTTTTTTTTTTTTTTTTTTTTTTTTTTCGTTTTTTTTTTATTCTATTTTTGACGCAAAAATTCAGTTAACAAAACGTGCAGGCCCCGATCTGCCTAACAAGAGCCTATGTCACCGTATTGTGTTGTTTTTCAGCCGTTCAACTGTTTGTTTGTTTGTTTGAATTGAGGTTCAATGGCCCCTTCAACACTATTTAGGTAATTTTGGAGACGTTGCCTTCTGTTTCGTGGGACTTTTACCCGACATTGAGATGAAATGACATGTCAAGCCCTGCCACCCAATGAAACCAAACGTCTTATATGCATTGGACGGTCTGGCTCACATCACTTTGCCTGGGCAGGCTTAGACCTAAACGATTTACCAGGACTCGTGTGTGGTCAGTTTCAGCTCTGCGTGGAAGCACCATGCAGCCCAATCTATTTATCCAAGCCCCGATGGGCGGGGCGACCCGTCCAACTGTAACTAGTGTTCGTTATAATAAGCAAGGCTTTGCAATAGAGGTAGTATTGAAAAATATGATCCGTGCTATAAAAAGGTTAACATCTGGGTGACGTGTTTACATGACTAGTTTTCTTTTTATTTCTAACACCTTGACCAAATTCGTTATTGTATTAGGCTTACCTATTTCAGTGAGGATGTTCATGATATTGACAAAGTGTCAAAGTTGTGTGTTTTTGTACAATTTCTTGCTGTTTATTTGATATTGAAAGCAATTTATTCCTTTGAGAAACAAATTCAAATGTGAGAACTTTTGTGCCAGTGAGTGGAATAACAAAAATCCACAAAAGTCTACAGATTCGAGTTTCCATATTCGTAGGTTGTTGCCATTGTACAGGCATATTTCAGTAAACATTCAGTATGCTATTTTGAACTGTAAACGATGTTTTGATAGGCCTACTGATAATGTAGACGACAGTGGGTTTTAATAGAACCCCGTCGGTGTCTGAGGGATCTGCAAATTCTCCATATTGACCCAGACAATGCTGGACCTACAAGGGAGGCTATCACAAAATTGTGAACCGCCTTACTAACAGGCGATATACATGAATGCATTAGTCCATTACTACAATGCCTGCAAAGTTTCAGAAATCTAAGCCCACGAGTTCTTAAGAAATCTTTGGCGGAACAAAATCACACACACACGCACCCACGCAAACGGAAAAAGACAACATGGCATATATGGATACTGGCAAATGCCGGTTTTGAATAGCAGTCTTCCTGCACTCACAGTGCGAATGATATGCCGATATAGCATGTGCAGTGGTATCGCATATATGCAATGGTCATTTCAGAAGTCCTCATTATTCCAAAAATTCAAAAAGAAAATATGAATTTGTGATATCACAAAATAGATTTAGTGATATCACAAATTCATATCTATTTAGTGATGTCACAAAATCGAATTAGTGATATCACAAAATAGATTTTGTGATATCACAAAATAGAGATTTTGTGATATCACTAAATAAAGATGAATGCGATATCACTAAATCGAATTAGTGATATCACAAAATCGATTTAGAGATATCACTAAATAGAATTAGTGATATCAGAAAATGATGCGAATTTTGTGATATCACAAAATCGATTTTGTGATATCACAAAATTCGCATCATTTTGTGATATCACTATTTCTATTTTGTGATGTCACAAATTCAGGCTTAAATTTTGATATCACAAAATCGATTTTGTGATATCATAAAACCGATTTAGTGATATCAAAAATGTGGGATTTATAGTAAAACGGCACCTCATAGATGTGTACCTATAATCTCGTGTGTTCCACCTGGCAGCTCTGCGTTGGACAAATTCGAGTTTGTAGATATCTGTAGTTGTGTGGGGTGACCAGACACTGGAAGCATATTCCAATTGCGGTAGGATAAGAGTTTTGTATGCTGTGGACTTAAGGACTTGGTTGTGTACTTTGATGTTTCTTTTGATGAAGCCGAGGGTTTGGTTTGCCTTTTTTATGATATTGTCTATGTGCGTTCCCCAGCTGAGGTCATCAGATATGGTGACCCCAAGGTACTTTGCAGCAGACACACTTTCAAGTTCAGTTTTATGGAGAAAGTATTTGGAGGGAATGGGTGTCTTCAGCCTGGTGGCGTGTAAAACCTGGGATTTTGTCGGATTGAAGTTTATGGTCCAGGTCTTTTCCCATAGCTCCAATTTACAGAGATGTTCTTGAAGGCGGTTTGCTTCAGACAAGGAGCTTATGCATAGGTACATTGCTGTGTCGTCAGCAAAGAGTCGGACTTTTGACCTAACCTGCTCTGGAAGGTCATTAATGTAATTGCTAAAAAGGATTTGGTCCAAGAACAGAGCCGTGCGGGACACCAGAGGAGACCGGGATAGTGCTGGAGTTGGTACCATTAGTGACAACAGACTGTGTCCTGATATCTAAGAAATTCTTAATCCAGTTAAGAGTGCCGACCTTGATGCCGTAATAGTGAAGTTTTTGTAAACGTGTTTGTTTGTGTGTGTGTGTGTGTGTGTGTGTGTGTGTGTGTGTGTGTGTGTGTGTGTGTGTGTGTGTTTCAGTTTTACGTCCCACCAACAGCTAAGGTCATAGGGAGACGGGACCTCGGTTTAAAGACTCATCCGAAAGTCTGGAGAAGCCCGGGATCGATCCTGCAATCCCTGGTTTATCAGGCGAGTAGCATACCACTACACCGTAGAGGCTTCTAGGCGACTTTGTCGTAGATCAGTCTACTTTCTTAACTGCATGTTTCTAGATAATTCATCTATCAACATGATCAACTAGGTCTCGTAGGACTGCCTTTCTCGGAACCTGTGCTGTAATTCATAGAGAATGTTCTGAGTGTTGAAGTGTTTGGACATACTGGAGGCGACAATGTGTTCTAGCACTTTGCATAGACAACATGTTAGGGAGAGAGGGCGGTAGTTGGCAGGATCAGTTTTATCCCCTTTTTTAATATGGAGGATACGTAGGCCTCTTTCAATATGGTGGGCAATTTTCCCTGGTCAATAGACCTTTGGAAACTTATTTGGAGGATGGGGGCGAGCTCTTTGTGGAGGTTTTTGGAGAACTATGGGTTTCAGCGGGTCTGGACCTGATGCCATATGGGGGTTGATCTTCTTTAAATACCATTTGCTGAAACTTGGATGTCAGGCATGTTCAAATAAGGGCTGGGCTGAAAAGGTTGGGCGACTCCGGAATCATGCAGATCCTGCAGAGCCATTTGGGCAAGGGTTTTCAAACATAGGGGACTTGGGGCGAAATACTGATTGGAACTGCTGGTTGAGCGTGTTGGCTTTGTCTACATCTGTCGTGAAAGTCTGTCCGTTAGCCTTTAGGGATGATATGCCGTTGTTGTCCTGCTTAGAATGTTTTAGTAGGGAATATAAAAAAATCTTGGTGTTAACCTTGATGGGACTATCAAGGTCATCTGTTGCTTGGCTCATTCCGAGTATATCACCGATGTACCTTTAACAGGCCTTTTCAGATACACGGCGCACCAGGTTTTGTATTCCAGAAACTTCTTCTGGTCAGTAGGCTGATCAGACCTGGTCCAACGCTTGTAACACATATCTCTCCTACGATTTCTCTGTCAATCCATGGGGGACCATCAGGTGTTTTGCCTTGTCGAGTAGGGATACAAGTGTCAATATCTTGCTGGAGATTGGTGACAAACTCCTCCCACAGTATGTGAATGTCTGCAGTAGTAAGGTCTGACGTAAGGACTTTGTGGAAGTCTCTCATAGAGGTTTTGAGCTGGTCCCAGTCAGCTTTTTTGTACAGGGGAATGTTTCTAGGAACCTGCTTTGTTATTTGGGGTTTAGCATTTTTTTCAGCTAGGACAATGTCGTGGTAAGAAAGACCAGGGAGGACAGTTATCTTGTCTATTAGGGTAGGGTTTGTAGTCAAAAATAAATCCAATATGTTTTGACCCCTGGTAGGAGAGGTCACCATTTGTTCCAGGCAATCACTAAAGGCCTCCAGACAATTCTCTGTAAAATGCAGGGTGGCTACAGTCAGGTTTTGGAGTCATCAACTCCCAGTATCCAATGAGGGAACCAGACAAGTCACTGATCAGACTGTGAGAAAGACATTGGAGTCTATATAGACGAGTATTAGACATTTAATACACAATTAGGGATCAAAGTAAATACAGGAAACAGTATAATGGGAATTGTCACAAGGTCTTTTAAATACCCAGATGAAGAAACATTCTGCTTGTGATTTAAAGCTTTGGTTAGGCCACATTTAAAATATGCTCAGTATGGTGCACATACTTAAAGAAACATACAGATACGATTGAGAATGTTCAAAGAAGATCATCCTCGTACCAAGTTTGAAGAATATGTCCAATGAGGAGAGACTACGCAAACTGAGGCTACCTACTTTGAAATATCGTATATTAAGAGGGGGCGGGGTAATGATTGAGGTCATTGAATTTGATGCACGGGTCACCTCAGATTTGGCTCCTTTGAGTGGTCAGTCGAGGACATTCATTCACTAGCTTAACATAGGAGTAAGTTAGACATACGAAAATATTTCTTCACGATCACACCAAGAGTGCTTAACATATTGAATTAATTACCAGAGCCCAGTTATATGTGCACCAACTTTCAAGTAGGGCTGGCTAATCGGAGCTGAAAAGATAATCGATTATCAGTCCTGTCATTGCGATCGATAATCGATTAGTAATCGCTAAGATTTTTGTCATTATTTTACCTTTCTGGCTTTCTGTCTGAGCATGACTCTTACCATATGTTCCACTTTACCATATGTATATTTGAACAGACAGGCCTGAGCAAACAGTGTAGACCCAGATGAGACGCCGCATAATGCGGCGTCTCATCAGGGTCTGCACTGTTTGCCACTCATCCAGCTATTTTAGGCATAACTTTGGGCAGTAAATTGTACATATCAAGTAATCGATTAAAAGCAAATCAGAAACGATAATCATTTTTGTGGAATTTATCGATCGATTAATCGATTATACGATTAATCGTGACAACCTTAGCACCAAGTGTCAATGCATTTGAAAAAAAGGTTTGATAAATTATGGGCTAACCACCCAGTGAATACAACCCTTATATGAGCATACAGTTTAACGCTGATATGTGCACGTCTGTATCTCAAGAATCCGGAAGGACTAACTTTGGAATTCTAGCAGATAAAGAGCTGAACATAGAGGTCACTGGCATGCATTCAAAATCACTAAGTAATCTATACCTCTGAAAATTCCACTTTTCTCTGTATAGGTTGGGGTTAACAAGTGTACACAACCAGTGCTTCAGCTGAAGTGCACGATCCGCCGGATACTTTTAGCTTTATGAGTGTTACCATTTATGGGTATGGCGGCCATTTTGGTCATGTGACCTGGACCTAAAACGGTTCCCCAAATAAATGCGCCTTATCGCAAGGAGCAAAAATATATCTTATACTTTAGTACTGTATTCTGAATCGTTTGCAGGATAAAATGCATTCTCACTTTTCCAATACAAAAGCATATGTGTCAAAGTTTGACCTAGGCTTCGTGGAAATCTGCCCAGTGGTTCTGGAGAAGACTATTTTTGAAGGGTTTTTACCATATTTGGCTTGGCGGCCATTTTGGTCATGTGACCTGGACCCCATTGCAAATTTTGCTTTCCCCCATCCCATAGAGGCTCCATATGAAATTTGACTTCAATCGGCCCAACGGTTTCCGAGGAGAAGCAGTTCGAAAATTTTCACATTTTTCGCCTCGGCGAGGCTATACTAAATGGAATGTAATATTTCGCAAGTTCATTCGTTAGATCTCATTGATATCTATTAGTATGCCAAAAATTGTTTAAATACTCCAAGCGGTTAAGTCACTATCACCAATGTTCACGAACGGGTTACGGACGGACAGACAGACAGACCATATATGGCTTGGCGGCCATTTTGGTCATGTGACCTGGACCCCATGAGCAAATTTTGCTTCCCCCCATCCCATAGAGGCTCCATATGAAATTTGACTTCAATCGGCCTAACGGTTTCCGAGGAGAAGCAGTTCGAAAATTTTCACATTTTTCGCCTCGGCGAGGCTATACTAAATGGAATGTAATTTTTCGCAAGTTCATTGGTTAGATCTCATTGATATCTATCAGTATGCCAAAAATTGTTTAAATATTCCAAGCGGTTAAGTCACTAAGACCAATTTTCACAAACGGGTTACGGACGGACAGACAGACTGACAGACTGACACGGTGATTTTAGGGCACTCTTAGAAAATCAACCGACTTCAGTCGGTCGCTTTTTCTGCGGGTCGTGCAATGCACGAATATGCTAACGAGATGTAGCTGTATATAAATGGGGAGTCCGCATGGATCGAGTTAACTCCCCGCCGTGTATCGCTAGAGAGCGACACTCGAAACAACGGTCTTTATCAATATTAATTTTGTGTTTAAGTTGAGGTTTAACGTCCCCTTCAACACTATTTGGGTCAATTTGGAGACGTTGCTTCCTATTCTGTGTTTTTTATCCGACATTGAGATTAAATGAGTGAGTGAGTGAGTGTTTGAGTTTTACGTCCCACCAACAGCTAAGGGCATACGGAGACGGGACCTCGGTATAAAAACTCATCCGAAAGTCTGGAGAAGCCCGGGATCGATCCTGCGACCCCTGGTTTACAAGGCGAGTAGCGTAACCACTACACCACGGAGGCTTTTAAAGAGATTAAATGAAATAATAATAATAATAATAATAATAATGACAACAATAACAACCACTTTATTTCAAGAGGATAACATATTTGGCACGAGGGCCAGTCTAACATATGGTCCTCATTGTAACATTTATATGAGCACTTATATGTACGCATTCTTGATAAAATTTTCAGCACTTAATGATAAAAACTGAAGTTAAGACATATTCACAAATATATACATTAAACGTTAAAAAGACATTGACTATCAAGGCTGGGGCGAGGGGCGCGTGGCGGAAACCAATGTCCAAACAGCACGCCCATACTCCCATACCAGTTTGAAAGTCCCTATTAAAATCGCAGACGTAGCCTAAGATATACATCTCAACCAAGACGTCCGACTCGCACCGCTTTGCCCGGGCAAGCTTTAATTAGACCTTCTCAGCGGGTTACCAGTACTCATGTGCGGTCGATTTCCACTCTACGTGGAAGCATCAAGCAGTCCAGTCTATTTCGCCAAGCCCGATGGACTGGGACCAATCAATATTATCTAAAAGTAAGTTTTTCCTGAATGCATTTTCCTATAATGGGCACCTGTGTTTGATAGATATTACTTCCTATTTCATTTTCTGTGTGAGCTTACATGTATATTATATATATATACACAACTGGCAGTAAAGATGATTGTCACAGACCTGAGTTTGAATTCGTGGATAAATGACGCATGCTTGAATTCTTGAGGAATTGCTTCCCTGCGGAAGTCTTAAAGTTTTAGGACGTGGGAAATGGAGGTTAGACGTGGTTGTGGTATCCAGGCGGCGAACACTAAGATTCTGATCGGACTTTGCGGATGCGCCATTATTCTCAAATGGTACACCACGTGAACGAACGCCCCCAGTAAACCCCACTTTATATAGGCAAAACTTATGTTTATGGAGGTATACATTGCTTTTCTTATTTCTGCTCCAAGACATAGGTTGTTGGTACTCGTTAGAACCGCCTCAATGAGGCGGTTCTAACGAGCACCCACAACCGATGTTTGCAGTATAAATAAGAAAAATATCGCGGACTTTCATCAGAAAAAGTGGTCATTTTGGAGATGTGAAAAAAATGCACTGTCGCACGGGTGTGTTATCGTAATGAATACAGGTTTTCTCGTGATGTGACTAACTGACTGACTGATTGATTGATTGATTGATTGATTGATTGGTTGATTGATTGTTTTGGGTTTAACGACACGTCAACTCTTCTGAGTCATTATGTGTCTTCTCCCAGAGAAGGGAAGAAAAGAGACAGAAGAGATAGTAGAGGAGATGAAAGTGAGGGGCAGAGGAGAAAGAGGAAAACGAATGGAAGTGTAGAAACATAAGAAATAACATCACTCCACTTCTACGCTTATCTGCTGCAAGGACATCAGACCTTGTCCAACTGTAAGCCAATATCAGTTGGACGCCCCATTGACGCAAGATACAGTCGAACTTCAATGGCTCGAACACCTTTGGGACCTCGAAAATCTGTTCGAGACATGGGTAGTTCGAGCCACTGAGGGCTAATACCAGGGGGCATAACGACATTCCTTAGGACAGCTTTTTCTGGGTTCTATAATGAAAAATGTATGCTGTGTGTACTCATTAGAATCGCCTCATCGAGGCGATTCTAATGAGTACACACAGCATACATTTGCAAGATAAAAGACGAAAATATCCTAATTTTACCCTCCCTATTTCGTATGTACAGAAATTCCCTAGGGACTCAAAAACGGGTTCGACTCAGCCATGGTAAACAAGCCATCGGTGTTCGAGCCATCGAAGTTCTACTGTACATGTCACCTTTGCCTCACCCAACCACCCAAACAACGCATTCGAATAATCCATGGTAAATGAAACATCCTAGTTCGAGTCATGAAATTTCGCTGTAGCCGTTCAGCTGGTTGACCTCTGCTAAGATAATTCAAATTATGGCGCTGCCCAAGGGACCATTTGTTTTACATTGACTCCAATACGAAGACATGCCGCGCTCCCCGCCAATCGGGGCTGGCAGAAATAGATGGACTGCATGTTGCTTCCTCGCAGAGCTGAAACCGACCACATACGAGTACTGGTAAACTGCTTAGAGGATCTAAGCCTTCCCAGGCAAAGCGGTGCGAGTCGGACCGTCCATACTGATAAACCCTATTGGTTTCATTGGGAGACAGGGCTTGAGATGTCATTTCATCTCAGTGTCGGGTAATGGAAACAACGTCTCAAAAATGACATATACAGTGTTGACGGGAATGTTAAACCTCAAACCAAACAAACAAACAATTAAAGGTTCTAAGCATGCCCAGGAAAAGTGATGCGAGTTGGACCGTCCATGCATATAAACTCTATTGGTTTGATTGGACGGCAGGGCTTGGGATGTCATTTCATCTCCATGTCGGGTAAAATTCCCACAAAATTTGAAGCAATGTCTCCAAAATGACCTATACAGTGTAAACCTCAAATCATACAAACACGATAAACAAACAAAGGAGGACACGCCTATTTATTTTACCTCCAAACCATGAAAGCTATCAGAAAAAAATATTGATAATGTTTTCATATTTCTGCTTAAAACATAGACAATGGGTACTCCTCAGAACCGCCTCGGCGATGCAGTTCTAAAGAGTACTCATGCTCTATGTTTTAAGCAGAAATAAGAAAAAATAATGTATATTCCTCTAAACCTTAGTTTTACTATACAAAAAGGGTTTAAGGGGTCAAAATACTCCTAATTATATAGGCGAGTTTTTGTGATGCATAAAGAGAAAATCTTTCAAACATCTTCTTAAAGCAACCGACTTTGGCGAGACTTCAGTATGTTTCGTTTATTTTTGAATGCTGAAAAGGCCTGAAAAGGTCAACGCTATGAATACAATGGTCTTGCCCTTGATGGGAGGAAGAAGAATGGTCATCAATAGTCATATAAGGACATAAGAAAACTCGTTAGTCATGCCTTGAGACAAGGAAATATTACAAAACAATAGATATAAGTAGAGGAAAAGAGAAATTTTTGTTTTATTCAACGATTATACTATATACTTAGTAAACATTTCCTTTCGAACTTTTAATATAGAGGAGACGCCTAATGATTGAACTGCGTAAATTATTTTAATGATTAAATATTTTTTTCATGGGTGGAAAAAGAAATTGTGTGGAATATACAGTTAGCTTCATTGGCTCGAACTTCCCTTGACTAGGATATATTGAGGGATTGACTGATAATTTACGGCGCAGCAACACAGTGTAGGCCATATCGCACCGCCTTGTTTAGGAGAAATTTCCAAACGCACAAGGGTGTTTGAGCCATTGACGGTCCACTGTTTACACACAGCCAGCAAATAAATAAATAAATAAATAAATAAATAAATAAATAAATAAAAATAAAAAAAAATCCGGACCAATGTCGGGTGCCATGTCGTATCGCTGTCGGCCCGACGTTGGCCCTGTGTTTCGTGCTAGCTTGGTAGGGCAAATGCATGACACGGAAAGCCTGTAAAATGAATTAGCCAGCCAATATGAAAAGACTACTTTACGCATAGGCGAGCCGCAAAAACTCAGACGATACTGCGCATGCGCGCAGTCTCGCCAGAGCCTTTGCTGCTCGCGTACATGTAGGAGAGACTTTGAGATAGCTTTATGCAAAGAGTCATGCATCTAGCTCTATTAGTTGCCTGTACAGGCTCGATGGAGTCTTTTCTGGTCGCTTAGGCGATAAGTGCCATTTTCTCACGAGCTGTCTCAAATAGGTTAACGGACTTTTGAAAATTGTGCCGTTTTTGTGCCAGGAAGCGTCAAACAACGGAGAACGAAATGAAACTAGGGATAACATTGGCCGTAACAGGTAAAGTACACATGTGAGAAATTTTAAAACCTTTCAAACCAGGTTCGATACCTGTCCGGCCCCGACCCATCGGGGCTTGAAGAAATAGATTGGACTGCATGAATCTTCCACGCAGAGCTGAAACCGACCGCACACGAGTACTGGTAAAGACAAGAAAAAATGGTGCGAGTCGGATGTCCATGTATATAAATCATATTGGTTCCATTGGGCGACAGAGATTTCATCTCAATGTCGGATAAAAGCCCCACAAACATGGAAGCAGCGTCTCAAAGATGACATATACGGTGTTGACGGGGACGTTAAACCTCAAATAAAACAATCATAATCAATGCTATACTTGCCGGTGCCGGCAACATTCCATTGTGGAGATTCCAGTGGTTCAATTTTGGCAAAAGAATGTGCACTGTACTGGTTAACCGCTTACGTATAAGCCCAGGAAAAGTGTTGATAGGTAAACTGACCGGTTCGATATAACCTAAATAGTGTTGACTGGGTCATTAAACACGCAAAACCCTTTTAAACCTTTGTTTTGAAGTGGACTCTTCCACTTTTGAATATTTCGACGCGTCCACCATGGCTAAAAAGGCGTCAACAAACTGGTAACTACAGTAGAACTTCGATGGCTCGGACACCGATGGCTCGTTTACCATCGCTGAGTCGAACCCATTCTTGAGCCTCTAGCGATGTGAGTGAGTGTTTCAGTTTTACGTCCCACCAACAGCTAAGGTCATACGGAGACGGGACCTCGGTTTAAAGACTCATCCGAAAGTCTGGAGAAGCCCGGGATCGAACCTGCGACCCCTAGTTTACAAGGCGAGTAGCGTAACCACTCGACCACGGAGGCTTCTAAGAGCCTCTAGCGAAATCCTATACATAAGAAATAGTGGGGATAATGTAAGAGATTTTCGCCTTTGTTACTTGCAAATTTATGCTGTGTGTACTCATTAGAATCGCCTCGATGAGGCGATTTTAATGAGTACACACAGCATATATTTTCATTATATAACACCGAAAATATGTCCAAAAGTATATCGTATACCTCCTGGAAGTAACCCTCAGTGGCTCGAACTACCCCTGTCTCGAACAGATTTTCGAGGTCCCAAAGGTGTTCAAGCCATTGAAGTTCGACTGTACATGTAGTTTAGATCCGACGGCTAGTGATAAACCGTCTCATCTGGATCTACAGTTTGCATCGGTACCGGTATAGGTCTTCAGGGTTGAAAGGGTGCAGGAGAGATGACTTTCGTAAGTTTTTAGCTGCATGTTTGAATACAGATCCTGTCTTTATCATATGACGTCGCATCTGAGAGTGTTTTTGTTTGATTTGAGGTTTAGCGTCCCCGTCAACACTGTAAAGGTCATTTTGGAGACGTTGCTTCCAATTTTGTGGGACTTTTACCCGACACTGAGATGAAATGACATCTCAAGCCCCGACGCCCAATGAAACCAATAGGGTTTATAAGCATGGACGAGCCGACTCGCACCGTTTTGCCCTGGCAGGCTTAGATCCATTAAGCGGTTTACCAGTACTCGTGTGCGGGTCGGTTTCAGCTCTGCGTGGAAGCATCATGCAGCCCATATATTTCTTCAAGCCCCGATGGGCGGGGGCATCTGAGAGTGTAATAACGCGATGTAATATATTCACTGGTTGGGAGCGTACAGTAAACTTAACCCGGATGTTCCGATCTGTATTGTGGACAGATCCTTGTTCCGATATGTCGGGTATGTTACAGAATGTTTATTTTTGTGTTTTGAAATTATTAATCATGAGAATTTCAACTTCATAGCAGTAGTTCGGGAAGCATAACTAAAAGTCTTTTCGACATGCTACCTTGATTTCCTGTTTACTGCTATGATTACGTTGATTTTCACATTTGTTTCTAGAAAATCATTATCCTACTTTCGATTTCAAACGCTGCACCGGTACAATTTAACCAAGCTTTGCCACCAACCTTACATGAAACGACTGCTAATGTATTTTAACTATTTTATGATGTATTTCGGGCCAGCTTTTATTAATAGTACTAAACATCTTGCCATGTAAGGGCAATTATTTTCAAAAAAAAAAAAAAAAAAAAAAAACGATAGAGGGGTCAAAAACTGGTTTGTATCGCATGCCGCAAAACTGATTTCTCAGCACTGTATGTAGTGTTCCGATCATACTATATTGTGTGTCCTGATAATACTATAGAGCGATTTCGGCATAATCGATCGTAGGATAACATTTAAATACAATAGCTATTTTGCTTCTGAAATTTGGAAACTTGGCATATACCCACTGTCTCCATCGGGTTCTTCAAACTGTCTCAGATGAAACACAAAACATGACAAAATGACTGCGCCCGACGAAGATTCAGATCAGTTTGCGCATCCACCCAGTCTGATAAGATTCTTCGCTGTGCACTTGGTGGGTAGTTTACCACTCGAGTTTTTTTTCACACTGATCAGACTGGGCAGATGCTCAGACTGAGATTTGTCTTTGCTGGGCGCATAGATGAGTTTTTGTTTTGTTATGCTCAAGTTGAAATAGTCCGATTTTGTTTCTTTCACTAATTTCAGACGTGATGAATTAGTCGTTCGTGGTTGACCCGGTTGGTGGTTCTTTGGCATGACACATTGTTTCAACCATGTCAAATACTGTGCCAAATACCATCAATACATGTATATCTCACAGGGTATCCAAGTTATGGTCATCACAAGATTATATTGTTTGGGGAAATAACTAAAAAAAGTGCACCCAGAGTCATGATTTTCACACATGAAACACCTGCCTAGCCTCACGTACAACTATACCAAGTCCAATCATTATGTCTCGGAGTATATGATTTTATTAGAAGGGGATATAACCCAAATACCATCGCACTAGAGTTGTGGTTCCTGTGCATGACATGCTGGCTCAATCTTGCCAAGTATTATCCATATATCTCAAAGAGTTTATGAGCTAGGTCCCACAAGATTTTGTCAGGGGAGGTAACTCACAAACCAGTGCACCAAGATTCGTGGTTCTTGCCCGTGACAGGCTTGCTTAACTTAAACAATCAACATCACTCGAAGACTGTTGAAGACACGGCGATCACAAGATAGTCATACAATTTTATTAGAGAGGGGGATAACTGAAATACAATAATTACCATGACACCCATAGTTGTGGGCCTTGTGAATGACATGCTGTCTCAACCTTGTGAACAAACATGCCAAGTATCATCAATATACCTAAAAGGGTTTTGGAGTTATGGCCTTCACAATGTTATTTTGTCAGGGAAGGTAACTCAAAAACCAGTACACCAAGAGTCGCGGTTCTTGCACATGACACGTCTGCTTAACCTCATGTACAACTGTACCAAGTACTATCAACATGTCTCGAAGAATATTGGAGATATGGAGCTCAAAAGATAGTCATCCTATTTTTATTGAAATGCCATGGCCCCAAGAGCTGCGGTTCTTGCACATGACACGCCTGCTTAACCTCATGTACAACTGTACCAAGTTCTATCAACGTGTCTCCAAGAGTATGAGAGATATGGCGATCATAAGATAGTTATTCTATTTTATTGGAAGAGAGATAATTCAAATGCCATGGCACCAAGAGTTGTGGTTCTTGCGCTTGACATGCTGCTTCAACCGTGTGAACAATATAGCCAAGTTTCATAACTAAATCACGATGGGTATTTGAGTTATGGCGATCACAAGATAACACTTCTATTTTTTGGAAGAGGAGATAACCCAAATGGCATGGCACCAAGAGTTTTGGTTCTTGCGCATTACATGCTGCTTCAACCTTGTGAACAATTGTTCAAAGTTTAATCAATATATCTCGAGGGGTATTGAAGTTATGGCGATCACAAGATAGTCATTCTTTTTTTTTCGAAGGGGAGATAACTCAAAAACCATGGCACCAAGTGTTGTTGTTATTGCCCATGACATGGCGTCTCAACATTGTTTACAATTTTGTCAAGTATCATCAATATATCTCGAAGGATATTGGTGTTTTAGAGATCAGAAGATAGTCATTCTATTTTATTGGAAGGGAAGATAACTCAAATACCATGGTACCCAGGGTTGTGGTTCTTTCGCAAGACACGCCGTCTCAACATTGTTTACCATTGTGCCAAGTATCATCAATATATCTCGAAGGGTATTGGGAGTCATGGCCATCACAAGATTTTGACTATGCCGGGACCGACGTACGAACGACTGGACGCCAAGCCGATCGCTATATCCCCCGAATCTATTCGGTCGGGGGATGAAAAGTAAATTATCTTTCACAGACTGGTCCACAGCTTTTCATTTCTTTGTATAAATTTACATGTATATGTCTTGAACAAATAGTCCGTAACTAATCATTTTGCATTTCTGTGCAGTCTGACCAGAGTATTTGCTATGCGTTCTGTGGATGAAGAGAGACGCATGACGAAGCGACTCATTTTGTTAAATATTTCGCACCTGAAGACAGTCCTCGAAGGCTGGCTCATTTGGCCGAGTGGTTAAGACCTCTAGTCTGTAGTGCTCTAAAGGTTCAATGACATGCAGCACACAGCACATGCAATTTCTCCAAGATTTCGGGAATTTATAGGTAATTAATATCTTTACGTAGAATTGCTATTGTTTAAGCATTATCATCGTATTGCATTAACAAATATTGCAATATACCTTTGAATAACTTACACACATTAAAAGCGACATCCCATACAGTCAAAACAAAGTATCTTTGACAAGTTATACAGTAAATATGAGACATACCATACAGTCAGAAATTTTTTGGGATGGTCAGTCTTGCTCTTCGTGTGATTTCGTATGGAATTCTAGAGGCACTAATTTTTAGTATAACTCATTATAGATTATTAATCTATCTTAAAACTGTCTTAAAAGATACATTTCTTTCGACTAAAGCTCTCAATTGGTCGATTTTCTGGTCACAGGTGAGGTGTGATTCTTAGAAACACTAGTGATTTGCAGCTGAAAAATAGATTTAGAGCATAGAAAAAGACATCTTGCCGTGCCCAAAGATGGTCAGTATGGAAAACAAAATAAATAAAACACACTTACCAAGTTGTTTATGTCAAAAAAAAAAATATACAAATATAGAAGACAGACCACGCACATACACCTTCAAGGTCATAGCAAAAGACAAGGATCTATCCACTATACAGATCGGAACATCCGGGTTAAGTGTACTGTACGCTCCCAACCAGTGATATTGGATTAATTACGCAAATTAGAAATATACGCCCCGTAACGTTACATGTATACGCACGGAATCATTAATAACGTCGCGTTTACTAATGACGGAATATTGGCATTTTCGTTAAAAAAATCGTGAATAAAATGCGTTTTAAATGTCATGTGATAAATAGAATCTTGCATTCGTGCTCATGTATTATTGAATGTATTAAACTCGTTGAGGAAAGGGATAAAATGCTCGGCGAAGCCTCGAATTTTATCTCTTTTCCTAAACTCGTTTTATAAATTCAATAATACATGAACACTCATGTAAGATCCACTATAAAGACAATGAATTAGTTCCTCGGTCGATTGTTTGTCAATCGACCATACGTTACTAAGCGGAGTAGCTTTACGTTGTTGTTGTCCACGTGACTATCACAGTCGTGTTCGAAATTCAGGTAATGGCTATTTATAGCCGCGGTATTATTATCGTTTCAAAACCACAGTGATGTGCAAATAGGGCTGTCTGTAGAATTAGGACTGAACTCGTGTTGGGTATGACATACTATAGAACCGGATCAGACTCTACAGACTACGACGTCTGATTAGGGTCTACATTGCTTGCTTAGAGTACAGGAGTTTGAGGGTTAAAAGAAACAGCCTAAGTGCCCGTTCAGGACCATCTTCCTAGCCAACACTCACTAACAAAGCGACCAACGAATCATTATGAAAACACGCCTATACAAATACATTGTAAATTTTAGCACCAAAAAAAAAACAAAAAAAAAACGAAAATTTTAAGATGAAAATAATGTGATATTTTTCTTATTTCTGCTTAAAATACAGATTGTGGGTATACGTTAGAACCGCCTCATGGAGGCGGTTCTAACGAGTACCAACAATCTATATTTTAGAGCAGAAATAAGAAAAATAAGGTTTACCCCTGTAAACCTCAGTTTTACTATATGAAACTGGGGTTCAAGGGGGTCAGGACTATATAGGCATGTTTTCGTTATGGTTGTCAGGAAATAAATTGGACTGCATGATACTTCTAAGCAGAGCTTAAACCGACCGAACATTAGTACTAGTAAACTGCTTAGAAGGTCTAAGCCTGCCCAGGCAAAGTGGTGCGAGTCGGACCGTCCATGCATATAGAGCTTACTGGTTTGTTTGGACGGTAGGGCTTGAGATGCCATTTCATCTCAATATAAAAGTACCACAAAATTGGAGCAACGTCTCCAAAATGACCCAAATAGTGTTGACGGAGACGTAAAACCTCAATTCGAACAAAAACAAACAAACAGACAAATGTTGTCAATACTTTGTTTTTTTTTTTTTCGTTCATGACTCTCTTGATAAACGAGGCAAAAGATTCATTCCCGTATTAAGGAAAAGTCACTATTCATCATGAAATTTAAGCTTAACATACACCTATTGTAAACACAACATAGGGAGGTTAAAAAGACCGAACATGGCGACAAATGTTAGCGATCCTCTTCCTCCTCCCCCTCCTCCTCCTCCTCCTCCTCATCTTCTTCCTCCTCTTCCTCCTCATCATCATCATCATCATCATCAACATCATCATCATTTATAATTGTAATTATTATTATTATTATTATTATTATTATTATTACATCCATCATCATCATCATCATCATCATCATCATCATCATCATCATCATCATCAATTAAATATGTTTCCTTTTCAAACAAAAGCAAATATTAACTCGAAAAAAATCCCTGCAGCATGAATTATCAAACTAACGGAAAGCTGCTATGACGTTTTCATGTGATAGAATCGCCTCGATGAGGCGATTATAATGAGTACACACAAAAACATTTATCTTGCAAATGTTTGCTGTGTTCTCATTAGAATCGCCCCTATGAGGCGATTCTAATGAGTACACACAGCATACATTTATAATATAGAACACCAAAAAGATAACCCCAAATTACCCCCATTATGCCTTCTGGTATGGCACTAATAGCAACCATTCGTGGCCCGAACTACCGCCGTCTCGAACAATTTTTTAGAGTCCCAAAGGGGTTCGAGCCATCGAAGTTCGAGTGTAATTCGTCCGAGATAGAGATAGTATGTGTGACTGTGAATTATCCATGGCGCCACTTGAAGAGGCGTAACCCCGATTTAGGGATATCTTTTCGATCGTAATGTTGTGTGCACTAATTAGATTCTTATGAATATACACAGCATTCATTTTCACACCATATTGATGTGTGGAGTTATTGGGGGTGGGGATGGGGTCCCCGAGGACTCCGGAACGCGTTCGAATCGGCCATGGTAAACGAGCAATCGGTGTTCGAGCCATCGAAGTTTTACTGTAGTGATAAGCGAAGACTGTAGCCAGGCTGGGTGGTTTCGGAGGCTTGTCTGTGTCTTCAAAGCTTGAAATATGTGTCGTGGTCTGGCTAAGTCCTGCATGGGTCGATTGTTTGTCAATCCACCAAAAATTACGAAGCACAGTAGCTTTTCGGTGATGTCCACATGAATACCATTGACTTGGAGGAGATCCAAGAAAAAGGTTATTAATAGAAGATATCCGCGCTTTTCTTATCACTGTGACGTCAGCATTGTTGTATGTGAGGGTTAGCTGTACAATCTGGGCGGAATCATGTTTTGGGCTTGGCAAACAGTGTAGACCCAGATCAGACGCCACAGACGGTACAGGAATTTAAGGGCTAAACGAAACATTCTAAGTTCCCGTTCAGAAACATTTCTCTAGCCTACATTCACCCTGCAGGCACATGACGTAATTGTGACGTCATATCAACTTGGGTGCAACGTCAAGACGTTTATGCAACGTCACATCAACGTCGGTGCAACGTCGTGACGTTACATCGACGTTGATTTGACGTTGCCCTAGCGACGTGTGCCTGCTGGGCAGAGACAATCGACCCACCAGAGTTGTCAGTGCTTTGATTATTTTTTTTCTTTTCTCATTCAGTTTTGGCGTTTGCTGTTGTCGACGCTGTGACTCGTGGTAATGTAACCGGTTTATTAGGGAAATCAGCTCTCTTGCCATGCACAGTACCAGTGGACTCATACACAGTAAGTTTCCCTTTTCTACTCACCAAAAGAATAAACACCCAGATGAGATAATGCCTTTCTCATTTTCCTAAATGTGTTTCTTTTTTATGAAACTTTGTGATATTGTTCTTGTTTCTGCTGCAAATGTAGATTGTGGGTGCTCGTTAGAACCGCCCCCTTGGAGCGGTTCTAACGAGTACCTACAATCTATGTTTCTCACATTAGTCAGAATACAGCCTTTCATGTTATTTATTTGTTTGTTTGTTTGATTTGAGGTTTAACGTCCCCGTCAACACTGTAAAGGTCATTTTGGAGACGTTGCTTCCAATTTTGTGGGACTTTTACCCGACAATGAGATGAAATGACATCTCAAGCCCTGTCGCCCAATGAAACCAATAGGGTTTATTAGCATGGACGGTCCGCCTCGCACCGCGGTTCCTGGACAGGCTTAGATCCTCTAAGCGGTTTACCAGTACTAGTGTGCGGGCCAGATTCAGCTCTGCGTGGAAGCATCATGCAGCCCATATATTTCTTCAAGCCCCTATTGGCGGGGGCCTATCTTCCATGTTATATCTGCGTGAAGATGGTATGGATCAACAGCCATCCATTGGGCACCTTGGGTCCCCGGGTTGGGCACATAGCAAAGAATTTGATCAGACTGTTGATATGAGTCGTTCCAGCTTGATACGGCCTATATGTTCTCGATGCAATTATTTTTGTCACCTGTTAACCCATAAAATGCCAAACAGTTGTCGTCTGCTTTGTCGTCTCCTCTAGGAGCAGTCTGATCTGGACCCACACTGTTGCCCGATTCAAAAGTTTGCAAGAAGGCTCAGCAGACGACAAAAGCAGACGACATTTCCAGATGTGGATTTTGTCGGCGTTTTAAGGGTTAAAATTAGTGATAACCATGTGAAAAGGGACTGTAACTGATAAACAGCGGGCTAATCATTCGAGGCAGTCGTGTGGCTTTATAGTGTATGCGATGGCATCCACCGGCACATATGCAAGTGGTCAAGGCCTTCATTCTTAAAAGAACCGTCCACTGCTGCAGTGGCTGGTTCATAACTTTTGAACAGAATGAAAGTAGTGTATTATTTAAGGGAATGGGAACTCCTGCCAGATTTGTCCGACGTTGATTTGATGTTGCCCTAGAGACGTTTCCTGCTGGGTTTGTTTGTTGGATTTTTACGTCCTCGTTAACACTCTATTGGTCATTTTGGAGACGTTGCTTCCAATTTTGTGGGGCTTTTACCCGACATGAGATGAAATGACATCTCAAGCCCTGTCGCCCAATGAAACCAATATACCAGCCAGCAATTAAAGCATGTCGGGCCAACGTAGGACCGACTGCGAAACTACGTGTCAACGTCGTATCGCTGTCGATCCGAGGTTGGCCCGCTATTTTGTGCTAGCTAGGGTGGTTTATATACAGGGATGGTCCGATTCGTATCACTCTGCCTGAGCAGGCTTAGACCTTCTATGCAGTTTACCAGTACTCCTGTTCCGTTCGTTTCAGCTCTGCGTGGAAACACCATGCAGCCCAGTCCATTTCTTGAAGCCCCGCTGGGTGGGGGCGGGGGGGGGGCTACTAATAATAATACTAAGAATTGTCATGTACAGTAGAACTTCGATGGCTCGAACACCAATAGCTCGTTTACCATGGATGAGTCGAACCCATTCTTGAGCCCCTAGCGAAATCCTCTACATAAGAAATAGTGGGGGATAATTAAGGAGATTTTAGTCTTTTATCCTGCGAATGTATGCTGTGTGTACTCATTAGAATCGCCTCGATGAGGCGATTCTAATGAGTACACACAGCATACATTTTCATTATAGACTGACACCAAAAACCTGTCAAATAGGGTCTCATTATGCCTACTGACAGTAACCCTGAGTGGCTCGAACTACCCCTGTCTCGAACAGATTTTCGAGGTCCCAAAGGTGTTCGAGCCATTGAAGTTCGACTGTAATTTCAGATAGAGTGGAAGAGTAACAAGCTGGGAATTATTTCAAGAAACAGAGACGTCTTACAGCAGCGACAAAAATTTAAGCTGAGTGAACATGCGAGATACGGTGATTGGGGGCTGAGAGTTTTCAACGTCACGGCCGCTGACGCGGATGTTTATCGTTGTACTGCAGGTGTATACAGGACCAAGATCACATTGTTTGTGGAAGGTAGTGCCTATTTATTTGTTTGTTTGTTTGTTTGTATTGGAGTTTAATGGCCAAGTCAACAGTATTTTAGGTCATTTTTGAGCCGGTCAGTTTACCTATCTAGACTTTTCCTGGGCAAGTTTATACGTAAGCGGTTAACATCAGTGAACACTCTTTCGCCAGAAACTGACAACTGTCCTTCTTGAATCAGCGGAAGGGAGAGAATGACCTATCTTTATTATGCATGTAGGCTACATAGGCATTTCTGCCTAAAACGGGACCTATGACAACACCGAACTAATACCTACACATTTTATTATCCTCCCTTCCGAAATCCGTTACGAAAACAAATATACAATACATTGTAAATTTTTCCACCGAAAAATGAAAAAAAAAAAATCTGAAGAAAAATTTCGATTTTTTTTTTCTTATTTCTGCTCAAAATATAGATTGTGGATACCCGTTAGAACCGCCTCGGCGAGGCGGTTCTAACGGGTACTCACAATCTATGTTTTTAGCAGAAATAAGAAAAATAATGTATACCCCTGCAAACCCCAGTTTTACTATATATAAAAGTGAGGTTTTAGGGGTCAAACTTATACAGGAGTATTTTGGTGATGGTTCTGAGTTACAGAACAAAGTTCTCAAAAATCTATGTCGAAAATTGATTTTATGGGAAAATGTTGAAAACATTTTTAAAAATCGATACAAGGTGAATAAATTAAAAAAAAGAAAGAAAAAACATATACAGGTTAATACAAAAATGATTAATACTTAATGTAATAAAATGTTTATTCTTATGCCAGCCAGTTTTGAGAATGTTTTGCTTTTGTCCATGCATAGCAAATAGAACTTCTGTTTCGGGTTGTTCATAGTTTTATCAAAGACACGAAGAAATTCAGTTCGATCTTTACATTTTACATGCTTAACCAATTTAGTACCAGAACCCCCAAAACGGGTACCCTGGTAAACAGTGCAGGCCAAGATCAGACGCCGCAAAACGCGGCGTCTGATCAGGGCCTCCACTGTTTGTTAAAAGTTCATTCGCATCACGAAAACATGCCTATATAGTTCTGACCCTCTTGAACCCCACTCCAATATAGTAAAACTCTAAAATATAAATTGTGAATACTCGTTAGAACCGCCTCGATGAGGCGGTTCTAACGAGAACCCACAATCTATATTGTGATCCCGTCTACGCGTATGACCTTAGCTGTTGGTGGGACGTTAAACACGCACGCACACACAAACACGAGTAAGGAGACATAATGGGAATAACCTTGGGATCTTCATTAAATAATGATATACCTCATATTGTGTGTACTCATTAAGAACACACAAAATATGATCACATGATAAAATGGAAAATCTCCATAAAATATCCCTATCTCTACCTGAAGCAAGCGAGCAATTTTCCGAGTGCCATAGCACGAGTTTGAATCAGCAATTATAAATGAGCTATCGGTTTTCGAGTCAATGAAGTTCTTCTGTAAGTGGAATTTTTGAAGTATCAAGTTTTAATTTACACTTGTCAGTGAAATCAATGCATATCTGAAACAAATAAAAGGCCATTATAAGGACATTATAAATGAGTCATCGGTTTTTGGGTCAATGAAGTTCTTCTGTAAGTGGAATTTTTGAAGTATCATGTTTTAATTTATACTTGTCAGTGAAATCAATGCATATCTGAAACAAATAAAAGGACATTATAAATGAGTCATCGGTTTTTGAGTCAATGAAGTTCTTCTGTAAGTGGAATTTTTGAAGTATCAAGTTTTAATTTATACTTGTCAGTGAAATCAATGCATATCTGAAACAAATAAAAAGGACATTTTTACACTGTAAAATGATACGATATCTCCATGTTATTTTCATTGTAGCAGCCTGGACTACATTTTTTTTTCACGTAGAAAATAAAAAATTTCCTTTATTGTTCAATAGACAACCAAATTATTTCATCGAGTGTGTTGAATACATCAGACTTTTCATTCGTGCTTCGCACTCGTGAAAATTCTGCTGTTTTCAATACACCTGGTGATATTTTGGTATTCACCTCAAAAAGTAAATATTCTCTATTTAGGCCTATTTTGTTTTCCACTAGTACCAAACCAAAATATTTTTAGGATATCAGATAAGCATACCCACACTTTTTATGGATTCTTATTCATCGGGTGGGTCAATATTTATATTGATCTCAAACTCATAAAATACAGTAAAATTCTTATATTAAGACCACCTTTGAGACTGTTCAAAAGTGGTCTGCAAGACCACTTTTTGAACAGCTCCAAAAGTAGTCTCTGGCCAGAGGACACTTTATGCAGAAAACACAAGGAAAGAATAGCTGCAACCTACTTAAGCAGAATTGGTCTTAATTTTGGGTTGTCTTAATAGCCGAATTTCACTGTATTCTTATAATCACAAAAACATGCCAAAATAATTTTCACCCCCTTGAACCCCAATTTAATAAAGTAAAACTGGGGTTTCCGGGGGTATACCTTAATTTACTTATTTCTGCTCTAAAATATAGGTTGTGGGTACTCGTTAGAACCGCCTCAGTGAGGCGGTTCTAACTAGTGCCCACAATTTATATTTTAGTCAGAAATAAGAAAAATATTACAATTTTTACCATAAAATTTTCATTTTTTCGTCGATAAAGGTGGCAATGTATTTGTATAGGCATGTTTGCGTAATGTAACCTTCTCCAGTCAAAGTGTTATATTGTGACTCGGATGTGTGGAGCACAGAGTACACAGCTCGTTCCCACTCGAAGTGTTCCAGTACAAACTGCAGTGAAACATTGAATGCTCGAACTTTGGTTACTCGTTTAACGTGGCTGAGTCGAACTTGGCTTTGTGTCCCTGGAGAATCCTTTCCATAGACCAGGACAAGCACGAAAACACCCCTCTAAAATTCTGACCCCCTTGAAACCCATGTTATACAGTAAAACTGGGGTTTACAGGGGTAAACCTGTTGTTTTTTTATTTCTGCTCTAAAATATAGATTATGGGTACTCTTTAGAATCGTCTCAATGAGGTGGTTCTAACGTGTACCCACAATCTATATTTTGAGAGATTATGGGTACTCTTTAGAACCGCCTCAAAGAGGCGGTTCTAACGTGTGCCCACAATCTATATTTTGAGCAGAAATGCTCTAAGATATAGATTATGGATCCTCGAAGCGGCGGTTCTAACTTCTATCCACACTCTATATTTTGAGCAAAAATAAGAAAACGATCACAATTTTCCGTCTTAAAATTTTCTCTTTTTTTCCGGCGGTAAAATTTACAATGTATTTGTGTAGGCGTGTTTTCGTATTGACGTAATGAGACGATTCGGGGAGAATTTCTTCTTTTATCCTGAAAATGTAGTTTTGTGTGACAATGTGTGTACTCATTAGAATGAGATTCTTACGTTGCCGTTTCAGCTGCTCCTTATTTCGAAGAATATGACGGTGACGTGAGGGAGACCGTGACAAGACATGCCGGAGAAACGAGGACACTCAAGTGTGACGCCAAGGGTATTCCAGCCCCGGATAAAACATGGTACCGTTCTGACCGACAAAACCCAAACGAGATGCGTAAGTAGAAACGAACGTACCTCATAATTAAAGTTTTTACCCATAATGCGGGAGTGGGAAAACAAGGGGTAATAAGTCATATAAAAATATGCTTGTCTCACTTATCAAGAGGGTTCTACCGTTCAAGGACCAGAGAGGCTGGAGACACGAGGACAGTAAAGTGTGACGCCGAGGGTATTCCGGCCCCGGATAAAACATGGTACCGATCTTTGCTGTCAGGAGAACGGATACACCCTCAGGGAAGACAACTCCTTCAAAAGTATTTTGTTTCTCATGTCAACTGGGGTCAACTCTTAAAGTAAATGTCATTCCTTGATGTTTCATCGACGTTTATGCAACGCTGCTTAAACAGCATCAGCAGGCGCACAACGTGTAGAAAAAGTATCAACACCAATGCAATTTCATGGCGTTACGTCGACTTTAATGAAACATTCAACATTCATACACAGGTGCTTAATTTACAGCTGTAATTGTATTTACGATTTTCAAAGAAAATCGAAGGTAGGATACCTCCCAGTTGATATATTGATTTCTGCGTTAATATCGATGTAAACAATTATTTATCGAAGCTGAAATTGTGGTCTTAGTATAAATTAAGTGGCCGCTAACTTCAAATCATGAAAGATCCTGCTTATGCCTGCAAATCCGTTAATTCTGAAAAAAAATACTGTTTTAGACAGTTGTTGGATGCGATCCGCCATCTTGTTTGTTAACATCTTCGCAGGCCGCGACCCGATTGGTTGAATTTCTGCATGTTGATTCGTTAACCAATCAAATCACGAATCAGGATTCACTGCAGGGCAAACAGAAATACCTCAGCCTCAAGTCAGTGCTTTTGGCTCTCCTTTCTCATTCAGGGATCCTGGTCTTCCTCAATATCTGAGTCAGTCTTCCGTTTATAACCCTAATCCTATGGTTCCTCATCCAACACACTCAATCATGCATAGTCAACAGTTCCCTCAGAATTACCCACCTGTTCACGGTGCACCACTTATATATCACCAGATGCCCAATATGATATACCAGAATGGCTACCATAACTTACAAATACGTCCCCAAGGACAAAATAGAGGAACGCATTACCCAAGTGCCCCTGGTGTTAATACGCATAACAGTGTTAATATGCACCCCAGTTCCATTCCACTGAGAAGTACACACCTCCACAGATCCCTTATATTCGTCCCTCTACCACAAATACATATAACAGATCCAACAACTCTCAGCCCTTGGACACAGTGAGATCATCTACAACTCATGGTGGTCATCCCCGCCAAGAACGGAACACAATAATAATGCTGAAGGTGCCTCAAACCTGAGAGGTATGGAGTGGACTTCAGTAGAATTGCTGCAACATCAAACCCAAGTCAAATGGCACATCCTCGTGTCGACACATGTAACCCACCAAAAGCAGTTACTAAGTCCTATATCCCCTGGGAAGGGGTCGTAACGAATGGCACAACCACTGACAGCAAGCAAATGGATCATAGAGATAGAGATCTGACCCACAACCGGAAAATGAAACTCCAAATCTTACCAAACACAAGCACAATGGTCGATGAAGGACACTCTAAGGAGGGAACAAAGACGTACAGTATTAACCTACACGAATCTACAGATCAACCATTCCAAAATAAATTACCAGAAGTATCTAAAACTGACAATCAATTGCCAGTACAGCAGCATAATTCTCAGCCTTTTTTAGGGGCAGGCCGTGCCTCAGAAAAGAGATGGAAGAGGAAAAGTTTCCAAAACTTGGGTCTTTTAATGTAAAAAAACATAGAAACTAACACAGTCTCTGGGAATGAAATACTCAAAACATGTGATATTCTTGCGATACAAGAACACTGGCTCTTTAATTTTCAATTACAGGCTATAGAGAAAATGTTTATTTCTCATTCAGCCTTCAGTAAGGCGGTTGATGATGATAATCCTTTACCACCAACACAGAAACCGAGAGGATATGGAGGCGTTGCAATCCTGTCTAGGACACGATTCTATTTCCACCAATTGGCAATTTTTTTCACTGTGAGATCGAACCTCACAGTAAAGAAATTGCCAATTGGTGGGAATGGAATCGTCGCCGTTGAAATTCAGACCACACCTCCATTGTGCATTTGTTGTGTATATATGCCAAGCAGAAATTCTAAGATCAGCTATTCTGTCAACTATCAACTTTTTACGGCGTAGCCGTTATGTTTTTGCTTCTGTCCTACATTTTTCGTTATTCCATTGGTCAATAAAACCACATGTCCAAGGAGATGACCATTTCATTGGTCAATGATTTGCATAAATAAATCTACTAAAAAAAACACGACAGTTTACCGAAGTTTTAAACTAGGAAATGTTTCTTTTTTTAAGTGAGACATGAATGAAAAATATATACAGTTTCGGCTTGCTCACCGTCTTGTCCTTTGATGACCATACGTCATATGTATAATTGTGTTTCTAGTGAATTCTGAAACTGCTGCGGTGAATAGCTATTTTGACCTAATTTCACGTGGTTGGTCTATATAGCGAAAGGAAGGTTCCTTTGGCGAAAGGAAGAATTTTCTGCGAAAGGAATTGTTTGTTTGATTTGAGGTTTAACGTTCCCATCAACACTGTGTAGGTAATTTTGGAGACGTTGCTTCCAAGTTTGTGGAACTTTTACTCACAATTGAGATAAAATGACACCTCAAGCCCTGTTGCCCAATGAAACCAATAAAGAGATATAGCATGACAAAAACATGTAATAATCGCATTACAAATTGACAGATGTTTAATTTACAATATATGCCCAATAAAAGTTGCAGTGTATCATTTGTCTTCAGCATACTTTATGTCCTCCATTTTAACACAAAGTGGACATTTTCGAATATCATTAATGTTATATCAATTCTGAAAAGGAATAAGTGTAATTTGAGTTTTAGTTAGGTGCACCTGAGATCAAGTTTCCATCCGTTTGTCTGCTCGTCCGTTTGTTCGTCCGTCTATGCGTTTACGTTCACCATGGCGACAACCCTAAATGTTAACCCTAGAATTTGTGTTCAAAAACAGTAAATTATAAAGTTTTCTTATTTGTTGTGCATATACTTGAGATCATAAATGAAATGAGGTCATTTTTTTAACCTTGACCTTTTACATTGACCTTAGCTCAAACAGGCGGGACACCGCCCTCTGCAAAGCTATTTTACCTCGCGTGACATCTGAATTGTTTGAATACAGTAAACCAGTTCATAGCTAGACAACTGTTGCTGTCACTATTGTAGCTCTTATTTCTAAACAACCTTCCAATTAAATCTACGCCGCATATCTTTTTTAAAGATATTTCTTTTTTAGATCAACTGGAAGAAATAGAGATGTCTTATAGTGGTACTCATGCTGTATTTATACTTGGAGACTTGAACGCTTCACTTGTTCATAGAAAAGGAAACCTGCAAGATCATCTTTTAGTAAAATTTGTGGAATCAAATTCTCTGTTTTATCAACAAAGTGGTAAAGAAACCTTCTTTCATCCAAACAAGACGGACAAGGCTGAAATGAACTATATCCTATACAACAAGAGTGAAAATGAACTGATCCTGGAGGTCTCTGTGGCCACAAACACATCCATGAACACTTCAGACCATGTACCTTGTCCTCGGGGTTCTTAAAATCACAACCAATGATGTACTGAGGCAAAATCTACAGATCACATGTAAACCGAAGTGGGACAAATGTGACAAGACAGTTTACTGAAGGTCGGTGCGAGAAAACCGAGGGTCTTTTAACGCTTTTATCCCAACCTTGACTAGTAAGAAGAATATCCTGCAGCCACTGTGTCATCTCAATACCGTACTGAAGCAAGCTACCTTCAGTAGCATTCCAAAATTCCGACCAGAGATTTCAATCAAGAAAATAAGAAATCGGCCATGGACTAAGCAGATCCACGATGCTGTGAGGCTATGCCGCCTACATTGGTGGGAATGGAAGAGATCTGGCTCACCCACCGGCCCCAACGAAGAAACTGTCATCAACATGAAGTTGGCTAAAAAGTCTCTGAGGAAGGAACAGCGCAGGGAGGCAGCTAAACGCAGAACCGAGAAGGCAGAGGAGATCATGAATGCCAAAAATGATACAAAAATGTTCTAAAAACTGATTAACAATCAACAAAAGACCACAAATCAACAACTAGAGTCATTGGCAGTCAATGGAAAAGAGTGTGAGACTCCAGAGGAAATTCGATATGGCTGGGCCGAACACTTTCAGATCTTAGCAACACCACAAGAGAATCCCAGTTTTGATAACGAATACAAACAAATGGTAGATCTAGATGTCGAGGTTATAGAGGTACTCTGCATGGAAGAACGATTACCCATTGATCTTGTCTCACATGCTGAAGTTACCTCTGCGTTGAAGGCCCCCGCCCATCGGGGCTTGAAGAAATATATGGGCTGCACGATGCTTCCACTTAGAGCTTCAGCCGACCCTCACACGAGTACTGGTAAACCGCTTAGAGGATCTAAGCCTGCCCAGGCAAAGCGGTGCGAGTCGGACCGTCCATGCATATAAATCCTATTGGCTTCATTGGGCGACAGGGCTTGAGATGTCATTTCATCTCAATGTCGGGTAAAAGTCCCACAAAATTGGAAGCAATGTCTCCAAAATGACCTTTACAGTGTTGACGGGGACGTTAAACCTCAAATCAAACAAAACAAAACCTCTGCGTTGAAGAAACTTAATAACAATAAGGCAGTGGACATTATGGGTCTCACTAGTGAGCACTTCAAACTCGCAGGAATTCTTGACTTCCTTCTTGAACTACATCATAAGTAATAATTCTGTTTCGACTGTATTGAAAGAGGGAATATTTTTCAGTCTACAGGAAGGGTGACCCATCAAGTCCAGGAAATTACAGAGGAATAAATGTCACTCCAGTGTTGCTGAAGATTTTAGAACACATCCTTAATGCCCGTCATAACAAAATTTTTCAGGATACTCAATCAAGACTACAGAGGGGATTTACCTCTGGAGGCGATTCTAATGAGTACACGCTGTTTTGCGTGATGCTTCCAAGAGCTGAATCCGACTGCACACGAGTACTGGTAAATTGCTTAGAGGATCTAAACCTGCCCAGGCAAAGCGGTGCGTGTCCGACCGTCCATACTTATAAACCCTATTGGTTTCAGTGGACGACAGGGTTTGAGATGTCATTTCATCTCAATGTCGGGTAAAAGTCCCACAAAATTGGACTCCAAAATGACCTATATAGTGTTGACGGGGACGTTAAACATCATATCAAACAAATCAACACAATCTACAAAGAGCGGAAGAGCGCTGACGTCACAAACGCCCGTAGAGAACAATGGAAAAGTTTTATAACCTTGAGGCCAGTACCATGTCTGTTTGCATGAAGTTTTCTAACTAGATTTCTGAAATAGACACCTGCGATATAGTTGCTATTATTATTAGTCAGTACAAAATGTGTTGCTCAGACTTGCCACCCTTATGATTTGGTCGTAAGGCTTACTATTTTCATGTTCAAATTACGACCTTACGATCCCGGCCGAATTCCGTGCGATTTTCGATGTTTGTAAAAAAATCGGTAAATCGGCACGATTATTACGGTTCGGTTCGGGTAAGCGCGTGTTTATACCGGAAGTAGCAACTTGCAAGTGGGATTTACACTATCTCGCACAATTTAAGGTGGCATATTTCTGCCACGAGGTAGCTAGATAGCTATCGCGATAATTTTGAGTTTCCTGCAAGATAACTTAAAATTCTAACGCGAAAATTTAACATTACTTTCTCGATTTTTTGTGGTAACAGTGCCCAGAACTGCCACGAGGTAGCTAGATAACTATCGCGATAATTACTAAAAAATATCGCGAAACTGAAAAGATTATGTACTACATAATTTGGATTTTCCAGATTAACAAAAGATGGGACGGTCTGTCTTGTAGTCTCTACACTTCCCGAAAGGGGATGGTTTGGGACCAAACGACTGGTGTTTGGGGGCTAAACGATATGAGTGAGAAATAGAGGCGAAACGAACAGAAGGGAGTGACCTCGACCAGGGGTAAACGTCTTGGGTTGAAACGACTTGTTACCATACAGGTTACGGAGCGGTACCGCTGTTTAGCCATTCACTTTTTGGCGGATGATCTATTTATAGATATCAGAATTTAAATGATGAAAATATCGTGATAACAATTAACATTATCGCGATAATATTTTCAGGAAACTTGAGAATTTTCGCGATAAGTTTTGACATTATCACGATAGTTATCTGGCTACCTCGTGGCAGTTCTGAGCACTATCGCGAAAAAAGCGAGATAATAATGTTAAATTTATCGCGATAAAATTTTCTGTTATCTGGCAGAACACTAAAAAATATCGCGATACTTTCCTAAATTATCGTGATAGCTATCTAGCTATCTCGTGGCAGAAATATGCCACCATAACAATTGCACGACCCACAGAAAAAGCGACCGACTGAAGTCGGTTGATTTTCTAAGAGTGCCCTAAAATCACCGTGTCATTCTGTCATTCTGTCAGTCTGTCTGTCCGTCCGTAACCCGTTTGTGAAAATTGGTGATAGTGACTTAACCGCTTGGAATATTTTAACAATTTTTGGCATACTGATAGATATCAATGAGATCTAACCAATAAATTTGGAAATATTAAATTCCATTTAGTATAGCCTCGCCGAGGCGAAAAATGTGAAAATTTTCGAACTGCTTCTTCTCGGAAACCGTTTGGCCGATTGAAGTCAAATTTCATATGGAGCCTCTATGGGATGGGGGGAACCAAAATTTGCTCATAGGGTCCAGGTCACATGACCAAAATGGCCGCCAAGCCATATATGGTCTGTCTGTCTGTCCGTCCGTAACCCGTTTGTGAAAATTGGTGATAGTGACTTAACCGCTTGGAATATTTAAACAATTTTGGCATACTGATAGATATCAAAAAGATCTAACCAATGAACTTGCGAAATATTACATTCCATTTAGTATAGCCTCGCCGAGGCGAAATGTGAAAATTTTCGAACTGCTTCTCCTCGGAAACCGTTGGGCCGATTGAAGTCAAATTTCATATGGAGCCTCTATGGGATGGGGGAAAACAAAATTTGCTCATGGGGTCCAGGTCACATGACCAAAATGGCCGCCAAGCCATATATGGTAAAAACCCTTCAAAAATAGTCTTCTCCAGAAGCACTGGGCAGATTTCCACGAAACTTGATAAATAGCATCTGGGACGTAGGCCCATCTTAAATTGCTAAAATGGTGACCCTGGGTTGACCTTGACCTTCTTTGTGCCTAGGTCAAACTTTGACACATATGTTTTTGTATTGGAAAAGTGAGAATGCATTTTATCCTGCAAACGATTCAGAATACAATACTAAAGTATAAGATATATTTTTGCTGCTGACGATAAGGCGCATTTATTGGGGGAACCGTTTTAGGTCCAGGTCACATGACCAAAATGGCCGCCATACCCATATATGGTAACACTCATAAAGCTAAAAGCATCCGGCGGGTCGTGCACTTCAGCTGAAGCACTGGTTCATGCTTATTTTGCAGACCTAGAAGGACATGGAACCAAGCTGAAGTTGTCACCAGAAGAGCACGAATCTGAACAGTCATATCTCTGTGTAGCCAGCAACACACATGGCCATATAACCTATACGTACACGGTCAAGACGTTTGGTAACTACTTGTGTTTTTTTTTGTTCGTTTGTTTTTGTTTGTTGTTTTTTTTTTTGTGTGTGAGGAATAACAACTTTGTGAATGCTGATGTTGTGCCATTACAAAAACACTCCTATACAAATGCATTGTAGCCTTTATCGCCGGAAAAATGAATATTTTAAGATGAAAAATTGTGATATTTTTCTTATGTCTGCTCAAAATATGGATTGTGGGTACAATCTATATATTAGAGCAGAAATAAGAAAAATACGGTATACCCCTTAAACCCCAGTTTTACTATATAAAAGTGGGGTATTAGGGGGTCAAAATTAAATAGGCGTGTTTCCGTGATGGTTTGAGGAGACGTATACTTTTGTAAGCCGTCGAGCTACTTAATGGATGGACGGATGGGATGAATGGACGGACGAACAGACGGACGTGCTCAGGCGGATGGGTGCTTGAGTGTATGCATGTTGATGGGACAATCCCGCGAAACCTCTGGTTTTCAAGCTAAGACGTAGCTGTCCTCTTGTTTGTTTTCTGAGTATGGAGATAAGATTTATCAAAATTTTTTATCGCACGAGTAGCTAAACTACTTCGCCATATGAGCCTTACGTCCCATTTTAAGCTGACATGTGTACAAAGTGCTCAAGTTGAACTATTGTGACCGCTTGCCGTCCGGCCGTTTCCATCTCTGTGTCCATTCACAGTTTCTTTAATCAACTTCTCCTCCTGAACCACTCAATAGATCTATACTTAACTTGGCAGGAATGATCCTTGGGTGAAGCTCTTTTCAAATTTGTTAAAAAATTCTATTCCATGTAGAACTCTTGTTAACACGATAGCGAAAAGGGGGTAAACAAACAAAAGCCTTTAAAACTCATCTTGTTTGAAACCAGAAAGTCCAGGTCCTTGATATTTCTTATGTAGCAGTGCGTAATATCATTGTTGTCTATCAAGGACAATGTTCTGCGGCGTCTGATCTGGGCCTACTCTGTTTGCTTAAAGTACATTCATTTTTGTAGAATTTGCCACAAACAAAAACAAACCTGACATCCCTATTATTTGAACTGGACCACTCTGGACTTTTTAGGTGGAAGATTCCATTGTCACCCCAGTGGCTAAAACTATTGAGCAACTGAAGTTCATCTGTAGTATTACGTCTGTTTGAAACTGATGTTTAGAAACAAAGAAAAAAAAAACAACAACATTAAAATACCACATCCACGTGATGCAATGCTCTTTTTCATATTTATGAAAGTGACATTAATCTTATGAAAAATTGTCATATTTTTCTTATTTCTGCTTCAGACATAGATTGTGTGTACTCGATAGAACCGCCTCAATGAGGCGGTTCTAAAGATTACCCACAATCTATATTTTTGAGCACAAATAAGGAAAATAATGTAAACCCCACTTTTCCCTAAATAAAGTGGGGTTTACAGGGGTCTTCATTTCATAGACTTGTTATTGTGATGGTTTATTCTTTACGGTTTTAGGCCGATCACCTTCGGTGCCGGTTTTCGGCCGATCAACTTTGGTGCCAGACCACGAGATAACTACAGCCGCAGACCAAGAAACCACACAAAATGTCAACTTAACAACGATAGAGACAACCATTCAAACTTCAAGCACCGCGAAATCGCGAGAAATCACAAAGCCAACGAGAGCCCAGAAGTCCGAGAGCAGTAAGGTGGAAGCGAGATCATCGTCTGTGCGGACAAAACCAGCTAGACTATTGGCACAAACCATCCTGATTTCTTTGATCTGTTATATGCGGATGTTTTAAACTTATTTTGATGCATTTGTGAATGTTTGTTTGTTTTATTGCATTTGAGTTTAACGGCCCAGGCAACACTAGTTATGTCATTTTGAGCCGGTCAGTTGACCTATCCACACTTTCCCTGGGCAGGCTTATACGTAAGAGGTTAACCAGTACAGTGCACATTGTTTCGCCAGAAACTGACAAATGTCCCTCTTGAATCAGCGGAAGGGAGAGAATGACCGTTGAAAAGATTTCATGTTCAATCTCCACGCAAGAATATTGCCCCAGCAGGTATCGAACCCGCGTCCTCCTGATCACCAGTCAGACGCGTATCCGACTGAGCTACCGAGGCCGGCCATTTGTGAATGTAACGCGACGTCTGATTAGATAACATGAAAATTGGGCTTTATATGCTGCGATATACAGTGGGTAAACCAATGTCATCATTTGATGCACATGGAGTATTATGATATACCTTCCGGTGTCCGTCCGTCCATATGTTCATCCGTCGCACCAACTAGAGTATTTATATATGGAACATCTTCAACTTTTGCATTGGGGATGAGTGGCAGGCATTTTTCATTGTTACTGTGCAAAAATCCGTTTATTATACCCCCACAAATGAAATTGGGGGGGGGGGGGGGTATATAGGAGTGAGCTTGTCGGTCGGTCGGTCGGTCTGTCGGTCTGTTGACTTGGTTTCCAGACGATAACTCAAAAAGCGCTTCACCGATATTTATAATTTTTGGTACACTGATGTAACATCGTAAAATACAGGTCAAGTTCGATTTCCACTACAATTCGTCAATTTTCGACATAGTTATGTCCCCTTTCAGGTGAAAAAATTGCAAAATGCCGCTGATGTACTATCAAGGCAGTTTTTGTTTTTAACAGTGTTACTGCCCTTGTTCATATGGGAAAAAATGGGTTCTTGCCTGTAACTCATTTTCTATTTATCATATCTGAATGAAACTCCACAGATATGTTAAACAAGAAAGGTTGCATATTGTTACTAAGAACTGTAATTTTGACTTACCCAGATCATTAGTTATCTGCCCTTGATGGATCTAAAATGGTTTTGATCTATTGTTTCTTTACTATAAGGAATGTCTAACTGAAGCTTCACAGATTTATACATCGTGTATAGGCCGCTTAACATTTCATATTATAAACAACAGCTTTTCTTGTCCCTCCGTTCGGCCGGCAACACCATTTCGACCGCTAACTTGAGTAATCTATTCGTTGGATTTCTTCAAATTTTGTACCTCACCACACAATTTCTCAAAATAACTTATGTTTCCTTGCAGTGGCAGGGTATTATGCGGTGTCTGTGGCACTTTCTTTTTAAAAAACTATACTTTTCAAGCGTTACAAATGACTAAAGATTTGGGATAACTGAATTAAATTATTATTATGGCAAGGCGGATGAATAGCTCCAAAAGACAATTTAAAAGACAGTTATTCCTTATAACATTTGTGAATCTTTGTTTTTCATAACCTCTGAGATATCCAAAGACTTCGCCCAAGTGTGTGGATGACCAGTTTATTGAGCTGGGGCCGGTTGTTCGAAGCATTGTTAAATCTTAACGTGTTGTTAAAGTTATTGTTAACCTGTCTTACAGCTTGCTTTAGAGAACTTGGCAAACTCCTGCTTCAGCCTCCTCGTCTCATTGGACCACTTTGTCTTCAATTCTTCTGGGGTTCTTCTGCAGACTCCAAGCAGGTTGATTTGATTTGTTATATAATCCCATATCTCTCTTTTTCTTTTTATTTGTTATTTCATTGCTGTGTCTTTGCTGTAATATGGTCTCGTAATCAGCTACTAGATTTTTCAAAATACTTTTCTTACTCTGAGACCAGTTAGAACTTCTGTTCCTTTTATCAGCCATCTTGATTCAGAGTGATGAAGGGATGCATTAGGGAGCTTTCCACTAAATGTTTTCCATAGGCGACAATAGTAACCTTTTACCTGCTCCCACAAAAACTACACATACAAAACTTTTCAAACCTTACTTGTTTTTAGAGCCATCCTAGCCCAACAAGTTAATGAGAAAAAAGTCCACATGTTGATCTGCTCATTTTCCATGTTTGTTTACCTACTAGAACGGAGTAAATACCAAGCGCCATTTTTAAAGGAGGGGTGACCATATAAAATCAGCAACAATTTCTTTGTGCTTATAGATATATTTATAAAACATGCATCATTTAGTCCCTTATACATATAATTTTCTCACATTGAAATAAAACATAGGATAAATATCCAATGGAAGCAAGTCTGGCATTTAGAACGCAACTAAAAGCTCGGTCCAAAAGTGATAAACCCGGCGCCTCCCAGTATTTAGTGCAATGCTACCTATAGGGAGCTTTCTACTAAATGTTTTCCATAGGTGACAACAGTAACCTTTTACCTGCTCCCACAAAAACTACACATACAAAACTTTTCAAACCTTACTTGTTTAAAGAGCCATCCTAGCCCAACAAGTTAATGAGAAAAAATCCACATGTTGAACTGCTCCTTTTCAGGTTACAGTCAACCATAGTTGTTTACCTACTAGAACGGAGTAAATACCAAGCAACATTTTTTAAAGGAGGGGTGACTATATAAAATCAGCAACAATTTCTTTGACCGTGCAGATATATTTATAAAACATGTATCATTTTAGTCCCTTATACCTATCATTTTCTCACATTGAAATAAAACATGGGATATATATCCAATGGAAGCAAGTCTGGTATTTAGAACGCAACTAAAAGCTGGGTCCAATAGTGATAAAACACGGCACCTCCCAGTATTTAGTGCAATGCTACCATTATGGGAATCAATTTGTGATAGTTGATTGGACTTGACTTGTTAAATCATCTTGTTAACTTTAACAAGACCATTAGTAAACGAGTTTGTTAAAACGTTTTTGCAACAGCATTTTTTCACTTTGTTAACTAACAACATATTAGCTGTTTTAACATCTTGTTAGCTTAACAGTTTGTTATATTTAACAATTCTTTGAACAGCCGGCCCCAGTTTATTTTGCCATGCAGTTTTGCAATTAAAACATTAAATAAGCAAGTTATCATTCATTGTTCCTGATGAATCTACATTCCTTCTATTTTAGGAGAATGCGTCTTTCATAAGATTCCTTTGCAAAACGTTATATCATATTTCATCACGCGAACAAGTCCGTGAAATGAACACCCCTCTAAACCCACTTTTATATAGAGAAAACTGGGGTTTACGGGGATGAACATTATTTTTCTTATTTCTGCTCCAAGACATAGGATGTGGGTACTCGTTAGAACCGCCTCAATGAGGCGGTTCTAACGAGCACACACAACCTATGTTTGCAATATAAATCTGGAAAATATAGCGGATTTTCATAAAAAAGTAGCCATTTTGGACATATGCAAAAAATGCACTTTGTGTCGTAATGTATGGACAAACTGCATACCCCTCTTTCCATCAGTTAATATAGGGAACCGCGATGAAACTGTTACCCTAGATCAAAATAACTTATAAAAAACGTCTCTTTTTTCTCTAAACGCGAAATTGGTGATTTTTTCGATAACTTTGTAAATATTTACAAATGGCTTTTCCACTACGATAAAAAAAACATTCGCCACTGATTTTTACCAAAAAGTCTAAACAAAATCGAATTTTCGAAGTATGGCACTAATAGTTCGAAAATGGCATCTGTTTGTTGTAGCGGATGCTTTAAGGGTTAGGTCTGACAACATCGTATTGTTACATATGCATACGACTTTCAAAGAACTTTGCGGCGGAAAAGCATAATACAAATTTGTCATTTGTCCTCGGTACTTTATTTGTATATTGTTTGCATGCTTTGCAAATAAATCATGCTTAACTGTCACCATATACTGATATTGTATTTGTATTAAATTAGTTAAAACCTCCTTATTTGTGTTTGTATTGTATTAGTTCATAACCTGCATATTTGTATTATATTAGTTCATAACCCGCATATTTGTTTTTGCATTATATTAAAATTGAATTTTATCTTTTTTTGTCGCGTTTTTCGGCGTCTACGTTTTCAGAACCGAAGGCTCACAGGTGAGTGGTTCTGTTGTCCAACATTTTCAAACATCTTCTCGTATGAAACCAGTTGGCCGATTAACTTCAAATTTCATGTGGAGTTTCTATGCGACATACTCATAATATGAAATAGGTGCGACCTAACTGCAACCAACTGTTTTGATGCTTATAAACCCCCCATTTTGTGTATTCTATATTAGGTGGGTCTTTTTGAAATGAAAAGATTTTCTAAATGGACATTTGCAGTAGTTCCGTAAAATTCCTATATTAAGATCTCCTTTTGGACTGTTCTAAAGTTTAGCAGTCTCAAAGGTGGTCCTAGACTGAACAACGACAGCAACAAATTTAAAATGACAACAGAGTTATGGCCCTTGGTCAGAATGTAGCCCTTGTGATGGTGAATAAGTGTGTGAAGTTTCATGGGGCTAGGTCAAATGCTTTTGAAGTTATGATCAAGGTTAAAGTTTTTGTGATGGACAGGCAGACAACAAACAAACAAACAGACAGGGCAAATACTATTTGCCCCCGAATCAAAGATTCTCGGGGTGGGGGGGGGGGGTTGGGGGGGAGGGGGGGGGGGAGGGGGGATTAAAATCACTCCGCCCAGAGAATGGTATCTGTCTTTAGTAGAACAAGTATTACATGATGCTTCCATGCAGAGCTGAATCCGACCCGCACACGAGTACTGGTAAACCGCTTAGAGGATCTAAGCCTGCCCAGGTAAAGCGGTGCGACAAGGCTTGAGATGTCATTTCATCTCAGTGTCGGCTAAAAGTCCCACAAAATTGGAAGCAACGTCTCCAAAATGACCTTTACAGTGTTGACGGTGAAGTTAAACCTCAAATCAAACAAACAAAAGAACCAGTATATTTTTTGAAAACTGCAGTTGCACTCTACCAGTATTAATTTTGAAAACTGCAGTTGCATATATACATCTGTTGGGTAGGGAAGAGTTACTATTTCTGTTCAAGAGATAGAAATGTACCATGTTCTATCTATCAGAATTCTATCTATCTATCAGAATTCTATCTATCTATCTATCTATCTATCTATCTATCTATCTATCTATCTATCTATCTATCTATCTATCTATCTATCTTTCTATCTATCTATCTGTCTATCTATCTGTCTGTCTGTCACTATCTAGCTAGGGACTAACTTCCCACATCACAGGTCCTGGTGTATGAATGTCATTTGACGTGTCACCAGTAACAATTCTGATTCTGATCTATCTATCTATCTGTCTGTCTGTCTGTCTGTCTCTATCCCCGAAGTGGCCCCCGCCCATCGAGGCTTGAAGAAATAGATGGGCTGCATGACTGAAACCGACCACACAGGAGCACTGCCTGGTTAACCGCTTAGAGGTTCTATGCCTGCCCAGGGAAAGTGGTGCGAGTCAGACCGTCCATGCTTATAAACCGTATTGGTTTCATTGGGATACAAGGTTTGAGATGTAATTTCACGCAGAGCTGAATCCGACCGCACACAAGTACTGGTTACCCACTTAGAGGACCTAAGCCTGTCCAGGGAAAGTGGAGCGAGTCGGACCGTCCAAGCCCATAAACCCTATAAGTTTCATTGGGCGACAGGGCTTGAAATGTCATTTCATCTCAATGTCGGGTAAAAGTCCCACAAAATTGGAAGCAACGTCTCCAAAATGACATATATTGCTGACGGGGACATTAAACATCAAATCAAACAAACAAATTGAGATGTCATTTTATCTCAATGTCAGGTAAAAGTCACACAAAATTTGAAACAACATCATCAAAATGACCTATATGGTGTTGATTGGGACGTTAAACATCAAATGAAACAAACAAAACTTCCCAATGGCGATGTAAGATGGGTCTAAAAGACGATTCTTCAGGAATCATGATTCCACTATACACAAGTTACAAGTACGTCACATTCGGTGTACATTATTACATACACCCCGAAAGCTTACACAGTAATTCTGAAATTACGGCATCTATAACCTGCACAGGCACTGAAAATTCTTTATCAGAATATAGATGTGACTAATTCAGTATCACAGGGTTTGTAGTTAGCCCTTTGATTTGTCCAGTAAACTTAGTGAATGTGTAAAAAGTCAAAATATGGGTAAAAAAAAATATATCTACAATGCAATCCAGTAACATTGCTTACATTAAGTTTTGATAGCTCTTATGTGTGACTTTGTCAAAGCCACCATTGACAATCACAAACATTGCAACACTTTCCCTACCAACTATCTGCAATGAAAATTGATCTCGGAATTTTTAACAAACAGGACAAAGGGATACCCCTTGAAATGGAACTACCAATTTTGTCGCCCAACACTGCACACTAAAAGAGTAGTTTTTCTGCAATGTTGTTAGATGCCGTGAGTTGAGATATAAAATATTTGTGCCATTGGCTAGTTTAAACTCAGTCTCGACTATGGAAATCTTCAGATTTTTCTTATTTTGAGAAAAATTGAAAAGTTCTGCGAAAATGGAACATCTGCATGTGCAATCTCATGTTTTCAAGGCTTTACACAACTTAATCTGACCATCAGGGCTTGAAGAAATTGATGGGATGCAAGATGCTTGTATGCAGACGAGTACTCCGCTTAGAGGATCTAAGTCTGCCCTGGCCCAGGCAAAGTGGTGTTTGTCAGAACATTCATGCTTATAAACCCTATTGGTTTTGTTGGGTGACAGGGCTTGAGAGATCATTTCATCTCCATCTCGGGGGTAAAAGTCCCATAAAATTAAAAGCAATGTCTCTATAAAGAGTTGATGGGGATGTTAAACCTCAAATCAAACAAAACACTCCTGGTGTAAATTACATACACTCCAGGTTTGGCAGGATGGAGCTGCCTACACAGTAATCACGCTGTTGTTGATGTAATTATGGTAGGGATCACTCATTTTTTTGCTTTTTACACATTCCACAAGTTTTTAGGGCAAATCAAGGGGCCAAGATAGAAACTATAGATGGGAAGATATGTGTTCTTAGGGGAGATTCTGGGTAATTGATAGTATTTTCTTTCTTTTTTTTAGCTCACCTGTCACGTAGTGACAAGATGAGCTTTTGGGATCACTTTTTGTCCGTCGTCCGTCCGTGCGTGCGTCCGTGCGTCCGTTCTTACAAAATGGGTTTATGTGGCTTCTTTTAGGTACAGAAGGGTTTTGTGTGGCAAAATGGGTTTGTGTGGCTAGCCTCACAAACCCATTTTTCTGTTAGTACAGAGGGGTTCAGGGGGACTAGAAAAATCAAATAAAAAAAAAAGACACATAAATTTATGTCCATCACCTTGGACATCCTTGGACATGGATGTCCAGGATTATGAGGTCTTTGATATTTGGTATGAAGCTTCATGTAGTGGACCCCTACCAAGAATGTTCAAATTATAGCCCTGGGGCCAAAAATGCCCCCACGCCGGGGCCCTTTGGTTTTACATAGACTTATATAGGGAAAATCTTGAAAAATCTTCTTCTCTGAAACCACAAGGCTTAGGTCTTCGATATTTGTTATGAAGCTTCAGCTAGTGGACCTCTATAAAGATTGTTCAAATTATAGCGCTGAGACCAAAAATGCCCCCGCCATGTGGCCCTTTGGTTTTACATAGACTTATATAGGGAAAATCTTTAAAAATCATCTTCTCTGAAACACAAGGCTTAGGTCTTTTATATTTGTTATGAAGCTTCAGCTAGTGGACCTCTACCAAGATTGTTCAAATTATAGCCATGGGGCCAAAAATGCCCCCGCTCCGGGGCCCTTTGGTTTTACATAGACTTATATAGGGAAAATCTTATTTTACATAGACTTCTATATGCAGGGTAAACCTTTAAAATCTTGTTCTTTGAAACCACAAAGCCCAGGTCTTTCATATTCGATATGAAGCTTCATCTTGTGGACCTATACCAAGATTGTTCAAATTATAGCCCTGGGGCCAAAAATGACTCTGCCTGGGGCCCACTTGTTATACATTGGATCAGGTGAGCGAACCAGGGCCCTCTGGGCCCTCTTGTGTTTTATATTAGGATCACTTTTTGTCTGTCATCCGTGCGTAAACAATTTCTTCAATCGTCATCTCCTCCTAAACCACTGATCGGATATTGACCAAACTTCACAGGAATGATCCTCAGGTGGACCCCTTTCAAAGTTGTTCAAATGGTTCCGGTCCGTTGCACATATAGGTCACAGGAGCCAAAAATATATTTTTTTCACGGAAAACTTAAAAAATCTTCTTCTCTGAAACCCCAAGGCCCAGGACTTTAATATTTGGTATGAAGCTTCATCTAGAGGACCCCTACCAAGATTGTTCAAATTATAGTGCTGGGGCCAAAAATGCCCCCGCACCGGGGCCCTTTGGTTTTACATGGGCTTATATAGGGAAAATCTTTAAAAATCTTCTTCTCTGAAACTGCAAGGCCCAGGTCTTTGATATTTTGTATGAAGCTTCATCTAGTGGACCCCTTCCAAGATTGTTCAAATTATAGTGCTGGGGCCAAAATTGCCCCCACCCCAGGGCCCTTTGATTTTACATGGGCTTATATAGGGAAAATCTTTAAAAATCTTCTTCTCTGAAACTACAAGGCCTAGATCTTTGCTATTTGGTGTTAAGCTTCATCTAGTGGACCGCTACCAAAATTGTTCAAATTATAGTGCTCGGGCCAAAAATGCCCCCGCCCCGGGGCCCTTTGATTTTACATGGGCTTATATAGGGAAATCTTTAAAAATTTTCTTCTCTGAAACCGCAAGGCCCAGGTCTTTGATATTTGGTATGCAGCTTCATCTAGTGGACCGCTACCAAGTTTGTTCAAATTATTAGCCATGGGGTAAAAAATGCCCCTGCTCCGGGGCCGTTTGATTTAACATGGGCTTGTATAGGGAAAGTCTTTAAAAATCGTCTACTCTGAAACCACAAGGCCCAGGCCCTTTGGTTTTACATAGGCTTGTATAGGGAAACTCTTTAAAAAAATGTTCTTCTCTGAAGCCGCAAGGCCAAGGTCTTTGATATTTGGTGTGTAGCTTCATCTAGCGGACCTTTGCCAAAATTGATCAAATTATAGCCTTTGTTGATATTTGGTATGAAGCTTCACCTTTTTAGACCTCCCTCAACATTATGCACATTATAACTCTGGGGTCAATAATGGCCCTCCCCAGGGCCCACTTGTTACTTTATGGATCAGGTGAGCGATCCAGGGCCATCATGGCCCTCTTGTTTGGCTGTCCAAGCAATAAAGCGACAATCATTTTGGGTCAGGCCTTGGCAAAAGATAAGAATAAGACCAGATTAAATATTATTTGATCCAACGTTATTTTTACACCAGGAGAAATATATTTGGCTGCATGGAGTTTCCCGGTAAAGCGAAATCAACAGCACCTAACATGCCTATACAAATACAATGTAAACTTAAACGCCGAAAAAACAAAACAAAACAAAAAAAAACCTGAAAATTTCAAGATGGAACAGTGTGATGTTTTTCTTAATTCGACTCAAAATATAGATTGTTGGTACAAGTTAGAACCGCCTCATTGAGGTGGTTCTAACCAGTTCCCACAATCTATGGTGGGGGGGGGGGTTGATTTTAAGATTATTTCACTCATATCGAGCCGATTGTTAATCAGAGGTGGACGAAAACCGGAGTACCCAGAGAAAAACTACCTGCCCTACATGTACCATTGCAGACGAACTTGGCGTCCCACATGTGACCCGAGTGAGGCTCGAACCACAGTGGTGAGAGACCTAATGATTAAGAGTGAGCGCTCTTATCCACTAGGCCAAGGAGGCCCGTCACAATCTATATTTTAGAGGGAAAAACGAGACATAAGGTTTTCGCACTGTAAACCAAAGTTGTACTATTAGGGTTCAAGGGGCTCAGGATTATATAGGCTTGTTTTTTGTGGTGAAACTACTTGTAAACTGCTTAGAGGATCTAAGCCTGCCCAGGCAGAGTGGTGTGAGTCTGACTGTCCATACATATACACTGGAATCGTTGGTTGGCAGGGTTTGACACAATGATTTGTATAGACTTCCTGATACATTAGATGCATGCATTACTGATATCTATCAAAGAGGTTTTATTAGCCATAAAAAATGAAATGATTAAAGTGCTAGACAGATTCTAAACTCTAGCTCAGGCAAATACTTTAATGCACTTCTAAATGAGAACTTCTAATAAGCAGGGCCTGACAAATCCATTGCCCAGCTGCCATGAGGGCAAGTCCAAATTTTTCATCATAGTCCTGTTTATATTTTTTTTGTTTTTTATTTCATCTGTCCATTACTTTTGTAATACATTGTATTTCTGTCCCTAAATATTATATCTCGTGGAAAATGAAATACAATGGTTAATGGTTTCGAAAAGCTATCCATTTAATTATTCTGCAACTTTTATGGCATAAGAGTATGGCAAAATATGAGCTGTTGATAGTAAGATGGAAAAAAATGGTTTTAATTTGTGGGTGCGGTAGGGCTTGATGAGATGGCATTTAATACAAAGATCAGTTAAAAGTCCCACAAAATGTGAATCAACATCTTCAAAATGATGTAAATAATGTAAACAGGGACGTAAAGCTAAATTCAAACAAATGAAAAGGTAGCGTTATCTGTGTGGTAATTATTATGTGTATGATCTTTGTCAGTTTCACCCTGGTTAATTTAGTAAACAAACTGGAGTGTGATAGCTCAGTGGTTAGTGCACTTGCCTCTGATGCTAGAGGTCCCATGTCCCATCCCCGGCAGCGACTATAAAATTTTGGAGTCCTAACACGCCCCATTGGCATCATTTACAGGGATGAATGTCATAAAGTGCACCGTCCTTCGGATCTGGACGTTAGCTGGAGGCCCTGTGCAGGGAGAGTTATGCCCTGTGCTGGTTAATCCTTTTTGTACCAAATGGAATCTTCCTTCTTATGTATTGCAGGAGTTCATTTCAAAATTTAGGGGTGTCAGGTTGTGTTTTTCTTCAAAATGTATTTGGAAAATGACTGTACTTTTAACAAACAGTGGAGGCCCTGATCAGTCGCCATGATCTGCGGCGTCTCATCTGGGCCTGCACTGTTTGCCAGGGTACCCATTCTGGGATTTCCGGTACTAAATGGGTTAAAGACCCCTACAATAATAATTACAAGATTACTGTTTAGGCTTTCATCCTGCAAACCTCGGATGTATGTTAAGTACACCTGAGAGTAATGGTCAGATGTGACCGATCGCAGTTAAAGTAGAAAGAAAGAAAAGGAACTGCTGCATACTTCAAGTATGTGAAATGAACATAAGGTGTAATTTTTTGGACGCCTATTTTTGACCAGGTATTGAAGTTTTTCTGGGCAGTATGTACAATTGGATAATCTTTGTAAGGAGGCGTATAGAGACCACTTGCACTTCCAAATTTCACTTGTGCTGGAATTTATAGTGAAAATGGTGGCCTCAATAGAATGTTAGGAATGTAAAGAACTTCAGCAGTTGAACAAGTTATGTGACCTCCAATGCTGCTTTGTTTGAACAAGTGGTACTTTGAAATGAAACACCAAAATGTGAACAAGATCTCTGCATCACAATTCACCTATTGCTGTGATTCTGGCCATCAGGGTGTACAGTTTTGTTGTTGTTTTCTTCTGGAGCTAGGAGCTGCATGCTTAGATTGATTGGTCCTGATTTTCTTCGACTGCAGTGGTTGGCTGTATTGTTTTAACAACAGGTACATTGAACTGAAACACCAATTTTAAAGCAAGATGTCTCAAGAAAAATGTACCTACTGTATTATTTTATTCACTCATTACAGCAGGAAAACTTTTGTTTACTTCCTCTCGCCAACACTAACGGCTATTAGTTTTGACACGGTCTGTGACACTGTGTGTGTAGCACTACCTCATGCAGTGGAATATACCAGCGAAAGGGTAAAGAAGACAAGTTTTTATAGTTGAATTAGATGCAGCTGTTAAACTGGAAAAAGCTGTATTGTGAGTTGATATAGCCATGATAGCGCAGCCAAGTTTGTTTATTTCGAAAAGATGAACGTGCGTCCATGGTAACAAGGAAGTTCAAATTTTAGCCAATCAGGTGCCTAATGTAACCGGAACCAATATTTTTAAACCGGAAGGACCATCAAATTTTCAGCCCAACAGCTGTTGGCTATTGAGGTTTTGAATGGGTGGGGTATGTTCCAATAAACAAATACACGTGTTACCGTTAAGCAACCAACTCTCGTTGTTTGCCGCCTTCGGCGGCAAACAACTCGTTGGTTGGTTGCTATAAGGTAAACACCCTTCAAACTCTTCTTTTCTGGAACCAGTGGACCGATTGTAATGAACCTTGGTATGTAGCATTTGGGACCCGATCCAATTATAATTCGTTAAAATGTTGATACCTGGCTGGTCTTGGCCTATTCTAGGGAAAGGTCACATTTAGTCACATAGACAAAGTCAAAACCATGTTTTTTTTTGTTTTTTTTTCAGAAACTGTTGCAGCCTGTGATCAGAAAAATGGTAGCTGCAGTTAGCTAATTGAGTATACAGAGCTCTAGATAAGAGGGAGTAAAGGGTATTTCAGCATTGAATTTTTGAAAATCAGCATTGAAATTTAATTTGAGGTATAAAATACTCAATGAAATTTTGGATTTCAGCATTGAAAGCAAATTTAGGGGGTAAAAAATTCAGCAAACTTTAAATCTTTTAACATATAGCAATTACCTTCACATTCATTCTTTAGTAAGCATTAGCAGTATATTAGATCAGAATGAAGTTAACACTGCACAGATGGCAAATTTATGCATGCATTCTGGGGTTTGAAAGCTTGGCATTTCATGTGAATTGTCTGCTTAGCAGACAATTCACATGAAATGCCAATCTTTCTTTTCTCTGACCCATCCCGGTTTAAAAAAATGAAATTTTGGATGCTTCACTTATGTTATGTTCTTTAACAGTTAAGCATTACAAATGGGCATTTAAGCATTGAGCATAAAAGCAGGGAGTAAAATACTCATTGTAGCAAAAGTTTATCTAGAGCACTGGAGTATAGGAAACTAAATCGTCGGCATTACTGACGTGTCTCCATGAAATAGCATTTCCCTCCGTAAAACGGATTTACAACCCAAAGGACAATTTTAAAGAGAATTTTTCCTTAAATAAATTTGTAAACCTTTCCTTTTCGCACAAGGCTTTCATAGCCTCTGAGGTACCCAAAGACTTTGACCAGCTGTGTGGATGACCAGGCGAATCATGTCAAAAAGATTAAAATCGACTTTAAGTTCATAACCCGCATATTTTGTATTTGTATTATACTAGACATGGCCACATATTTGTATTTTCTTAGTTCATAATTTGTATTAGCATTGTATTTTTTCAAAACTGCATATTTGTATTTGTATTATACTTCATACCCGCATGTTTTGTCACCTTTGTAATGTGAACGAGAAATAAAAGATTACTTAGCTTGACTTCAGAGTTGTGCTTTCACACATCAATTCGTTGGTATAGTGTCAACATAACCGTCCAGAAATAAAGGAGAATGTCAATAAAGGGGAGAAAACCCCGAGAGAAATGATATTAAAATTTTTAATATATTTATTATCAAAAGCTATAATTATTGAATAATTAGAAATGCGCGAGGAGCAGTCATGTTGATGTCGCTCGATATCAACACGTTCACTTGATATTGCACTTATACTCAGATGCCTTCAAATTTTAGTGTTAAACGACAATGATGTCTAACGGCAATGACGTCACGCGAAAAACCTGTAAAGCACTCATACATATCTGATAAAAGGCATGCTTTGAGGCTAAAACTACTGTTAATGACGCAAAATATTTATAGTTACCTTGCACTGATATTGGCCAATATTGATCCTCGTCGGGATATCAAAAGTGCACCTGTCTTAGGATATCTCAATAAGGGACAATATTCACGCAAACACGCCTAATTAATTTTGACCCCTTTAAACCCCGTTTATGTAAAACTGGGTTTTACAAGGGTTTACATTATTTTTCATAGGCGGTTCTAACGAGTACCCACAATCTATGTTTTGGGCAGAAATATGAAAAATACCAGAATTTTTATGTGAAAATTTTCATTTTTGGGTGGTAAAATTTGCCACTATATTTGAACAGGCGTGTTTTCGCAATGAGTGCAATAACTCTGTAGTACAAAGGAGTATACATTTTCCCTTTTCCCGTCAAATTTTCGCCAAGAGACACTTGGCTGAATGTCTACAGATCCTTAATTGTTTATTATTCAAGGTTTCGTCGGAAATAAATATCCTTGACTCTCTAAAGACAATAAACACGTGTGTATACGCCGTTATGAAATTGATAAGGAATTTAGGGTCACAAACTGGACATATCAAGATAAAAATTCCACCAAGACCGCCATACATAGTTGAAATATTAAAAAAAGTTAAACAAGGATGAGGAAAAATGCCTTAATTTGCTTTTTTACGGTGCTGTGTATCGCTAAGTTCTGCTATTCTGTGACTGAGATTCTACAGAATAGAAATTTTGAGTCTAGCAGTTTCCATGGAAATTGGTTCTGTCGTGGAGGGTGTTCATTGTCGCTGAGTTCGGACAGCTATGAGGGGTCACACAGCGTGAAAGTTTCACACAGGTGAGTGAGTGAGTGTTTGAGTTGTACGTCTCACCAACAGCTAAGGTCATACGGAGATGGATCCTCGGTTTAAAGACTCATCCGAAAGTCTGGAGAAGCCCGGGGTCGATCCTGCGACCCCGGGTTTACAAGCACTACACCAAGTTTTTTTTCTATTTTTAGCTCTGATGGACATTTTGTTCATCGGTGCAAAACCATTTTTTGGTAGAGGGTCACCTTAGCAACATATTTTTGAAGTTTGAATGAAATTGGCCCAAGGGTACAGGAGGAGTTGTCGTTTAAAGATTTTTTTTCTTCTATTTTATGCTCTGGGGCCATCTTGTTCGTCAGAGCGGAACGGTTTTAGCTATTTTGGTAGGGAGTCACATTGGCAACATTCTTGTGAAGTTTGAATCAAATCGATCCAAAGGTTTAGGAGGAGTTTGCGTTTGAAGCAAATTTACGATGTTTTTCTATTTTTAGCTCTGGCGGCAATTTTGCTCAATCGTGCGGAACCGTTTTAGCTATTTTGGTAAAGGGTCACCTAAGCAACGTTTCAGTGAAGTTTGAATGAAATTGGCCCAAGGGTACAGTAGACATTGGCGTTTTTGTTTTTTTTTTAGCTGTGGCGGCCAGCTTGTTCAACGGAGCGTTTTGGTAATGAGCTACCCGAGCAACATTCCTGTGAAGTTTGAATCAAATCGATCCAAGGGTTTAGGAGGAGTTCGCGTTTGAAGCAAATTTACGATGTTTTTCTATTTATCAGCTCTAGTGGCCATTTTGCTCTTTGGAGTGGAACCGTTTTAGCTATTTTGGTAAAGGGTCGCCTAAGCAACGTTTCTGTGAAGTTTGAATGAAAATGACCCAAGGGTACAGTAGGGGTTAGCATTTAAAGATTTTTCTACTTTTAGCTCTGATGGCAATCTTGTTCATCGGAGCGGAACGATTTAGCTATTTTGATTGGGAGCCACCAAGGCAACATTTCTTTGAAGTTTGAATCAAAATCCGGCCCAAGGGTTTAGGAGGAGTTCGCATTTAAATCAAATTGTTGACGAAGGACGACGCACGACGGACATTGACTGATCACAAAACCTCACCATGAGTACTTCGTGCTCAGGAGAGCTAAGAAGGAGCATCACGAAAACACGCCTATATAATTTTGACCTCCTTGAACCCCTCTGTTATATGGTAAACCTGGGGTTTGCAGGGGTAAACCTTATTTTTTCTTATTTCTGCAATAAAATATAGTTTGTGGGTACTCGTTAGAACCGCCTCGATTAGGCGATTCTAACGAATACCCACAATCTATATTTTGAGCAGAAATAAGAAAAATATCAAAGTTTTTCAGCATAAAATTTTCATTTTTTCGGCGATAATTGTTACAATGTATTTGCATAGGCATGTTTACGTAATGGGAAGATTCCATTTGGTACAAAAAGGGTTAAATGCGCATGCGTAGGCCACTAACAAGATGACGCATGAAGGTACTTTAAAATTTCCCCTACATATGTATTATTATATTTTGTTTTGGTTGGATTATTTCACGTATTTCGAACCGACCGTTAATCACAGGTTGCCGATTTCCCGGTGAAAAACCGGGACTCCTCCCGTTACCACAGTGAGACCAAATGATTAAGAGTCAGCGCTCTTACCCACTAGGCCACGGAGGCCTGTTTACCTACGGCTGGTATATAGTCTACCTTGAATAACTCGAATGCCTTAGGGACGATAAAAATTTGTTAAAGATAGGGTTAGTTCGATCTACTGAGATTTACGAACATCTTAACGATCTTATGCAAATTAAAGGTATGTTATGTGTACTCATTAGAATCGCCTCAGTGAGGCGATTCTTATGAGTACACACAGCATATTTTTAAATATATAATCATGGAAACCTCCCTGAAACAGTTACACCACGACCTCTTTATAACATTATTTATGAGGCCCAAAGCAGAAAACGTGTTAGGTATACAACCGTGTTATATCCAAACACACATTAATGGTCATTTTTCTATATAATCTACACATTTTTGAGGTCCATCTCCAAACCGTGTATTTCCAAACCGTTATAATGAACCGTGTTATAACGAGGTTGTGGTGTAAAAGCAGAAAACCGCCCTAAAATGTCTATATTCTCTAGGGACTCAAGAGTGAGTTCGGATTAGCCATGGTAAACGAGCTATTCATTTTCGAGTTATTGAAGTTTACTACAGTTCCTTGTAATTTGCGTCACTTTACGAGTCGTGACAAGCCGAAAAGCGTGTCAGCGGACAGGTGCATCAGGCGCTGACACAGATCAGATGTCGCAATTATATTGCTATTTTTTTTTCATAAACACATTTAACCTTAATCCTCCCCTACCCTTCTATAACAGTGTATAGATCCAGATAAAGAAGCCATTTGATCAGGATTTGAACAAAAAACGTTATATCATGTAATTTGATTGGCTGGTAGTCAGCAATGGGTGGGCTAATTAGATTATTCAGCGAAATAAGGGTTTAGAGTTGGTAAAAAAGCTTTATCTAACATGGGGGTGTTATCCTAATATGTTTTAGGGATCATCGGTGGAAAGGCTTACATCAGGATTTACCCAGTATTCAGGGAGGTAAACTATACAAACTCACAGCCTACATGAAACTGCTAAATGTTGTCTCTGGTCATATGTATGAAGAAGTTGAAACAATTCTTGCTTGCACTACTGCAAATGGTAATTCAGATGTTTTATTTATTTAAGGTGGCTTAACTAACTTATGTCGATTGAAAACTGTTCGTTTAACAGGTTTCACCAGTAGTTTTTTTGTTTGTTTGCCTATTTGTTTGTTTGTTTGTTTTTGGTTGTTTTAAAGTTTTACGTCCACGCCAACACTGTGTGTGTCATTTTAGAGACGTTGCTTCCAGTTGTGTGCTTTTTTTACTGGACATTGAGATGAAATGTCATCTCAAGCCCTTCCGCCCAAGCAAACCAATAGTGTTTATATGCTGGGAGGTTCCTATACGCACCACTTTGCCTGGACAGGCAGATCTTCTAAGTGGTTTACCAGTACAGTCAACCCTCTATATACCGACATTCGTTATAACGGCAAAACACGTTATAACGGCAATTTCAATGGAATAACTACTTTGCTAAAGGCTTAGCCTAGGTTCCGAGCCACATGGGCTTTCCTCGGGTTGGAAATGCACAAATCGAATCCAAAGTCATGAAATGGTCTTGTAATTTAATACTCTAAGTAACCAATGTTATAGATATTTGTTAGAATCGCTTCCTAACAAATGTCTATAACATTTGTTTCTCGGAGTAATGATGTGGAAAAACCTTTTATAACATATCATACTCATAACTGGGATTCTTTAAAACGACAAATTCATTATAACGGTACTACAACAACAGGCAACTAATACTGCCGTTATAACGCGGGTCCTCTGTACTCGTGAGCGGTCGTTTTCAGATCTGCGTGGAAGCACCATGCAGCCCAATCCAAGCCTCGATGGGCAGTCGCCTTTTCGTGTAGTTTTATTTATCCCACTGCACACAAAATCCCCTACCTTTGCAAACAGTGTAGATCCAGATCAGATGGCTTCTGAAGTAGCAGGATCTGCACTTATTAACATTCAGTTTGCATTTAAATTGATAATCAAGTAATTGGATTGGCTGATAGTCTGAAATGGATGCGGCTAAATTAATTTATTCAGGGGGATAAGGCATGCAAATACAAAACGCAATTTGAGAAATAAAATATATAATAATATTAATATATATTAATATTAATATATATATATATTAGCCGGATAACATCTAACTATATTCTGTTGATCTGAATAGGACACTGGCCTCATGTGTTTGTAATGTTTTTATTTTAATATTTATGAGTAGTACAATGTCCTTTTCTTGCTCATGAATATTAAGATACCAACTTAAATTTACATGTTAATATTTATGAGAACAAAATTCATGCTCAAATGAGTTATGCATGAAAATGTTTTATAACTGCAGTACATTTTTTGCTCATTTAAGCAGAAAATAATCTTGTCCTGTTCATAAATGTTATATTACCAACTATTGTTGGTATTTTATTATTAATGAGGTAGACGAAACTCATGCTCAAATAAGTTGAGTACATAAATGTTTTACAACATCAGGACCTTGTTGCTCATATAAGCAGATAATAATCTTATCCTGCTCATAGATATTAAAATGCCAACTTAAGTTGGCATTTTTTATTTATGAGGTACACAAAATTACATCTTCGCAAGCCAAGGGTACTAAATCCACTACGTTCCTTACACGGAACCAAGTGAGCTTATTACCATAGGCTTGCGAAGATGACAAAATTCATGCTCACATAAGTATTTGCGCCAGCGCACGACAAGCCTACAAAAAGGCATGTGCGACCAACGAAGACTCAGATCAGCTTGCGCATCCATATAGTCTAACCAGAGACTTCTCTTGCTGCATGAAAGAGAATTGGGCCCTTAGCTATCCTTAGAGCGCACAACGAAGACTCTGAACAGACTGCATGGATGCGCAGGCTGATCTGAGGCTTCGTTGGCGCATATGTCTTATTGTAGGTTTTGTCATGCGCTGGCTCATTTATAACTTAGGCCCTGATTGTAAAAATACATTTACAGCCAGTGTTTATTTGAAACTTTTATAAATTTTCCCATTTGTTTAAAGGACACCAAAAATTCAATTACTGGGGTTCTGTGCCCATGGTGCAAGCTAACAACGAGTGGTACGAAGTCGGTGGGGTTAAAGAACTCCCGCAAGGTATTGTTTAACTCTTATCCTGCTGTTCACGACGACCCCTTTCTTTGGAAAAAAGTGTAGATCCAGATCAGATGGGTTCTGTAGAAGCCATCTGATCAGGATCTACACTGTTTGCCATACAGTTTATGGATTTGTAGGAATAAATTACATCAAATAATCTGATTGGTTCAAAGTCAGATATGGGTGTGGCTCAATTGAATATTCAGCAGGATAAGGGTTAAAACTTTTCTGCCTCGCCTAGGAAAACCGATTATTGCTAATTTGTTTGGACATCTTACTGTATATACTGCAATGCAAAGTCTGATAACAACAGCTGTTAACCCTTCTCTTGCTGTTCACAACAACCCCTATCTTTGGAAACATTGTAGATCCAGATCAGATGGCTTCTAAAGAAGCCATCTGACCAGGATCTACACTGTTTGGCATTCGGTTTATGAATTTGTAGGAATAAATTACATCAAGTAATTTGATTGGTTGATAGACAGAAATGGGCGGCAAATATGAATATTCAGCAAGATAAGGGTTAAATCTGATTTGTTGATATATGCAGATGACACAACTTTGATAGGAATAGGGTGATGAACGAAAAAGAAATCAGAGCTCTTATCAAATACCTTCATATAAAAAGGAATAAATATAAAAGATCCATGATGACATGATGAAAACACTGTAAGGATTTTCTATCCTATTCCACCGCAAAGAAGTGGGTAACTTATCTCAAGTGAGGCAATAAGAGCAATGATGATGCCCCACGGTCGAAACTCACAAAATCTGCGACCACAAACCATCAGATTGAGGCGATCTACCACGTAGTGTTGAATGACATACAAATTACATTCACATGCAACATGGGTACCAGTGTTTATGAAAGTTAGTACTTCTTACTGTGCTACAAGGGTTCTCTCTCTCTCTCTCTCTCTCTCTCTCTCTCTCTCTCTCTCTCTCTCTCTCTCTCTCTCTCTCTCTCTCTCTCTCTCTCTCTCTCTGTGTGTGTGGGTGGGTGTGTTTTACGTCCCACCAACAGCTCAGGTCATACGGAGACGGGACCTCGGTTTTAAGACTCATCCGAAAGTCTGGCGAAGCCCGTGATCGAACCCTAGACCCCTTGTTTATGAGGCGAGTAGCTTATCCACTACACCACGAGGGCTTCTATTACAAGGGTTCTAAGTCCATTTCGTCCCTACAGGAAGCCACAGTTGTCGAATGTATTTCCAGACCAGTGCAGGTGTTGACTATCTCGTCGACAAAGCCAGCATGATGGAAGTGATACCCAACAGCAACTGGAAAGCACAAGCTAATATAGACATCGACAGAATCAGGAAATCAAACATAACTCTAAGGTATAGACTCAAAATCATTTGGGCTTGTGCACGACAAAACCTACAATAAGACCTGTGGGACAAAATAATACTCAGATCAGCCTGCACATCCATCAACAATCAACGGTTAGCCGAGAGGCTTTAAAAGCCTAATCCAATCAGCGGGCCTAGTGGGTAAGAGCTCTGACTCTTAATCATTAGGTCTCACGCCGGTGTGGCTCTAGCCTCGTTCGGGTTCTGATTCTGCAACGGAAGGTCATGTGTTTTTTCTCCGAGTACTCTGGTTTTTTCCCATCTCTGATTACCGACCGGCTCGATATAAGTGCTATTATCTTGAAAACCAAACACTAAAAATAAATAACTAAATGAACAAGAGGGTCATGATGGCCCTGGATCGCTCACCTGATCCATAGGGTAACAAGTGGGCCCCTGGGAGAGCCATTATTGGCTCTGGGCTATAATTTGAATAATCTTGGTAGTGGTCTAAAGGGTGAAGCTTCATACGAAATATCCAAGACCGGAACCGTCTGGTTTCAGGCAAGAAGATTTTTAAAAGTTTTCCTTATGTAAGTCTTATATATGTAAATCTTCCTTATGTATATGTAAATCTTGGGGTCCCCGGGTCGGGCTATTTTTCGGCCCCAGGGCTATAATTTGAACAACATTGGTAGAAATCCACAAGACAAAGCTTCATACCAAATATCAAAGACCTTGGCCTTCTGCTTTCAGACAAGAAGATTTTCAAAGGTTTTCATTGCCTTGACTTCTATTTCCGAGGGCTATAATTTGAACAATTTTGATAGAGATACGCTAGATTCAGCTTCACACCAAATATCAAAGACCACGACCTTGCGGTTTCAGAGTAGAAGATATTTTTAATTTCCCTATATAAGTCAATGTAAAATCGAAGGGCCCCAGGGCTATAATTTGAACAATCTTGGTAGAGGTCCAATAGTTGAAGCTACACATCAAATATCAAAGACCTGGGCCGTGCGGTTTCAGAGAAGAAGATTTTTAAAGATTTTCCCTGTATAAGCCAATGTAAAACCAAAGGGCCCTCAGGTGGGAGGCATTTTTCGCCCTAGTCCTATATATTGAACAATCTTGATAGAGGTCCACAAGATGAAGCTTCACACCAAATATCATAGAACTGGGCCGTGTGGTTTCAGAGAAGAAGATTTTTAAAGATTTTCCCTATATAAGTCTATGTAAAACCAAGGGCCCCGGGGTGGCAGCATTTTTTGCCCCAGGACTTTAATTTGAACAATCTTGGTAGAGGTCCACTAGATGAAGCGTCATACCAAATATCAAAGACCTGGGCCTTGTGGTTTCAGAAGAAGATTTTTTAAAATTTTCCCTATATAAGCCTATGAAAAACCAAAGGGCAACGGGGTGGGGGGATTTTTGGCCGTCGGACTATAATTTGAACAATCTTGATAGAGGTCCACTAGATGAAGCTTCACACCAAATATCAAAGACCTGGGCCTTGCAGTTTCAGAGAAGAAATGTTTTAAAGATTTTCCTAATATAAACCTATGTAAAACCAAAGGCCCCCGGGGCGGGGGCACTTTTGGCCCCAGGGCTACAATTTGAACAATCTTGGTAGAGGTCCACTAGGTGAAGCTTCGTACCAAATATCAAAGACCTGGGCCTTGTAGTTTCAGAGAAGAAGATTTCTAAATATTTTCTCTATATAAGCCTATAAAAACCAAAGGGCCCCGGGGTGGGGACATTTTTGGCCCCAGGGCAATAATATGAACAATCTTGAAAGCGGTCCACTAGAAGAAGCTTCACACCAAATATCAAAGATCTGGGCCTTGCTGTTTCAGAGTAGAAGATTTTTAGAGAAATTGTCCCTGTATATGCCTATGTAAAACCAAAGCCCCCCCCCCCCCCGGGGGGGTGGGGGCATGTTTGGCCCCAGGGCTATAATTTGAACAATCTTGGTAGAGCTCACTAGATGAAGCTTCATACCAAATATCGAAGACCTGGGCTTTGCGGTTTCAGAGAAGAAGATTTTTAAAGTTTTCATTTAAAAAAAATCTATTTTTAGCTCCTGTGAGCTAGATATGCAATGGACCGGAACCATTTGAACACCTTTGAAAGGGGACCACCTACGGATCATTCCTGTGAAGTTTGGTCAAAATCCGATCAGTGGTTTAGGAGGAGATGTCATTTGAAGAAAAAGTTTACGCACACACGCTCGCACGCACGACGGACGACGGACAAAAAGTGATCCCAAAAGCTCAGCTCGTCACTACGTGACAGGTGAGCTAATAAAAATAAAATAAAATAAAAACATTAGGCCACGGATGCCGTAGTCCTACAAAATTGGAAGCAACGTCTCCAAAATGACCTTTACAGTGTTGACGGGGACGTTAAACCTCAAATCAAACAAATCTTAGGCTTAAAAACAATAACGTAATTACAACTGGATAAGTCGGCCCCTGCCAAATGGGGCTTGAAGAAACAAATGGGCTGCATGATGCTTCCACCCAGAGCTGAAACCTACCGCACACGATTACTGGTAAACCGCTCAGAGGATCTAAGCCTGCTCAGGTAAAGCGGTGCACGTTGGACCGTCCATGCTTATAAACCATATTGGTTTCATCGGGCGACAAGGCTGGAGATGTCATTTCATCTCAATGTCGGGAAAAAGTCCCACAAAATTGGAAGCGACGTCTCCAAAATGACCTTTATAGTGTTGACGGGGACGTTAAACTCAAATCAAACAAACAACTGCATAAGAAGGCAAGAAGAAATTCCGACAAAAAGATTAATGTGCAATGTTAGGAGTTTAACGCCAAGTCAAAAATGTTTAGATCATATCGACCCGGTTAGTGTACCTAACCACACACTTTCTGGGTAGGTTTAACCAGTAGAGTGCTGAACAGTAGAGTGCACATTATTTCTGGTGGCCCCGCCCATCAGGCTTGGAGAAATAGATTGGGCTGCATGATGCTTCCACGCAGAGCTGAAACCAACCGCACATGAGTGCTTGTAAACCGCTTAGATTTAAGCCTGTCCAGGCAAAGTTGGGCGAATCGAATCGTCCATAACATAAAAAGCCTATTGGTTTCATTGGGTGGCAGGGATTGAGATGTCATTTCATCTCGTTTTCGGGTAAAAGTCTCACAAAATTGGAAGCAATGTCTCCAAAATGACCTATATTACACTGGTAAAGGCAAGCGCGCAGGGTAAAGAACAAACGCACAGGATAAGGATTTTTTTTCGCTCAGGATAAGGAAGAAAATGCCGGAATCGGCATCACATGTGCAGGTTTGTTGTTGTTCTAGATCTCGTGTTATGGTTACTAATCAATACGGCTGCTCACATTAGCTTCACATAAGACACATATTATTCACAAATTTATCTTCGATGGTCCAATTCCGACAGTTGCAGCCAGTCAAACGGAGAACCGGACACAGTGGAGCTACTCAATCACGAAATATCGTTATTATACATGAAACGCTCTTCTGGGAAGATGGCATGCACTTTTTTGTTGGTTGTAGACATACACATGATAAATCGGACTGTTGCAAATACGATTTAAGGAAAATTTGAAATTAGAAGGCCCACAGTGAGACATCTTAGTTCCGTTTTCAATACAACGCCCACGGGCAAGGAAATGGGTACAACGCATATGATAAGACACAAAGTTGTATGGTCGTAGCACTAATAAATTTCCATCTCAGATTAGGTTTTCCAATATTAATAATTTGTCCTACATAGTTTTGAAAACGTTCAAAGTTTGTGTGCCTTGTCTTGGCATGTGCATTGCTCTGGTTCTAGCAATATAATAACCCCGACCCCCTATGAATCTAGGACGATTTGGCCGGGACGATTTGACCTAGGACAATTCGGCCTGGGACTATTTGGCCAGCAAAAATATTGGGTATGACAATTTGGCCAGGTTCAAATTGACAATTGATTGTCAGTAATGCTTGTGGAAAGAACATTTTAAACAGTAATGCTTGTGGAAAGAACATTTCAAAGAAGATTTTAATCAAAATCAATTAGAAATTTCATTTTGTTTTTAAACTATATCTTTAAGCCTGTGATATTATGACTGGTCAAAATCGCAGCTAGCAAAGACATAATAATTGATAACTATGCAAAAAAAATATATAGATTTAATGATTTTGTTTAAACTTGTTGGAAGACAAGATCAATTAGCACTTGGTTAACCGGTTGACTGATTTGTTGACTGGTCAGAATTCCTTGCTTTCTTAATTACCCTTTTCACACTTAAATTGTTGGTTTTGTTTGTTTGTGTATATATTGTGATATTTTTCATTAACTCAACATGGACCCACAGCATATTATTAGGATTTTGTAAAACAAACCCCTGTTAGGATGTGTTCCAAAGATAATTTGGGATAAACTTGTCAGTAGTATATGTTGTGGTTGCACGTTATAATCGCCTCGGATGAGGCAACAGTTTACTCTGTACCCTACAACAACGTTTTGAATAAAGTTTTCACACAGTGTGGATCAAGACCACTCTGCACACACAAGTTTGAATAAAATAGACACAATTTAGTTTGACTGTATATTAAATGAATTGAAGGTATCTGAATGTTTTATTTTATTTTTTGTCTCCCCTATCTCTCTAGGCCGGCCTCGGTAGCTCAGTCGGGTGCGCGTCTGACTGGACGCGGGTTCGATACCTACCGGGGTCGGCAACATTCTTTCGTGGAGATTGATCAATCTGGTTAACCGCTCCTCCTGATCACCAGTCAGACGCGTATCCGACTGAGCTACCTAGGTGGCATAAAAATTCAGCTAGCAATACATGAACATACTTTAATATTTGCCTTATACCCGACGACGAACAAAGGGCCTGGTAAGATTTCCCATTATATCTGCACCCCCCCCCCCCCCCCGAGTATTTGTTTCATAAATGTTTTATGGTGATAGCCTAATAAAGTTTAGTGTAAAGAAACAACTTCACAGAAAAACAAATCAATAAAAATGTTTGGTCATTCACCAAAAAGGTATGTTTTACCATGACTTTACGCCTACCCCCAGCTGATTTTGACCAAAATTGAAAATTTTGCCATCTCTGTCGCTTTCAAAATATACCAGCCTAGCCTTGCTTGTGCATATTTTATATTTTGTATACAGATAAAGTTGTGATATGTTAACATGTTAATTCCGCGATGAACCCATTCCATCTATCCCCCATAGCGGATGATTATATTGCTAGAACCAGAGCAATGCGCATACCAAGATAAGGCACACAAACTTTGAACGTTTCCTAAAGGTGCTTTAAACTATGTAGGATTAATTGTTAATATCGGAAAACCTAATCTGAGATGGGAATTTACTAGTGCCACAACCATACAACTACCATTTTCCCCGGAAAGTTTTGTGTCTTATCATATGCGTTGTACCCATTTCCTTGCCCATGGGCGTTGTATTGAATTCCAATTTCAAATTTTCCTTAACTCGTAATTGCAACAGTCCGATTTATCATGTGTATGTCTACAACCAACAAAAAAGTGCATGACATCTTCCCAGAAGAGCGTTTCATGTAAAATAATGAGATTTCGCGATTGAGAAGCTCCACTGTGTCCGGTTCTCCGTTTGACTGGCTGTAACTGTCGAATTCGGACCATCGAAGATAAATTTGTGAATAACATGTGTCTTGCGTGAAGCTAATGTGAACAGCCGTATTGATTAGTAACCATAACATGAGATCTAGAACAACAACAAACCTGCACAAGTGATGCCGCCATTTTCTTCCTTATCCTGAGCGGAAAAATTTCCTTATCCTGTGCGTTTGTTCCTTACCCTGCGCGCTTGCCTTTACCAGTGTGTATATAGTGCTGACGAGAACTTTAAACCTAAAAAAAAAAACAAAAAAAAAAAAAACACACACACACACACACACACATTCTTTCGCTAGAAATCTTGAATCAGCGAAAGGAAAAGGATGACCGTTGAAAAGTTTGGGCCTGATCAAACCCAGCCGACGCCGACTTGGCAGGTATCGAACCCGCCACCTGCTAATCAACAGTTGTGGATGCGTATTGGACTGAGTTACCTAGACCAGATAATCGTGATGCTAAGCAGTGGATTACGAAACCCGGGAAGGGACATGATTTTTTTTTTTTTTTGTTCAAGTTGTGCACACAAGATAATATTTTGTGCGGACTAGATATTATCTTGCTCAGACAAATATTATCTTGTGCGGACAAGATATCATCTTGTGCAGACAAGATATTATCTTGTTCGCACAACATAATCTCTTGTGCGCACAAGGTATTATCTTGTGCGTACAACATAATATCTTGTTCGCACAACATATTATATTGTGCGCACAAGATATTTAGTTGTGCAAACAAGATATTATCTTAACCGCACAAGATATTATCTTGTCCGCACAAGATAATATTTTGTGCGCGCAACATAGATCTTGTGCGGACAAGATAATATCTTGTCGCACAACATATTATCTTGTGCGAACAAGATATTATCTTGTTCGCACAACTTCCCAAGATCTTTGTTGTGCAAACAAGATAATATGTTGTGCGAACAAGATAATATCTTGTGCGCACAAGATATTATGTTGTGCGAACAAGATATTATCTTGTGCGCACAAAAATATATGTTGTCCGCACAAGATAAATTATGTTGTCCGCACAAGACAATATCTTGTGCGCACAAGCTATTATCTTGTCCGCACAAAATAATATCTTGTTCGCACAACTATATATCTTGTTCGCACAACATATTAAAAAAATCATGTCCCTTCCCGGGTTCCGTAGTGGATAGCGTCATGTCATAAAATTAATATGACCACACGTGTTCTGGCGCCTAACGTCTTGACGCCGTCCGTGGTTACACTATATTTTCTATTGAAATTCCTTTGATATTTCAGCGATAAAATCCAACTTAAAATCGATATATGATAAACACAATCCTACTCTCCTGGCCATTTCATATAAAATTTTTGAAACGAGTCTACGGCGTATGCTCGTTCCATAAATTTCATATGAAATAGACATTCATGTAAGATCCTCTGTTTATCACATAATTTCACTGTTATTGAATGGATAACATCCGGTCATACAAATTATATGTTCACAATCTTATAATAGCACATGGTTACTGACGCCTTAAGTCATGACGCCGTCCGTGGCAACTATATGTTTTCTACTGAAATTCGTTGGCCATAAAGTTTGATTTAAAATTGTTCTATGTTAAAAAGAATCTTACACATGTGGTCATTTAATATGAAATATAAAATAAAAACTCGCCAGACTCGTTTCATAGATTTGGACAGACTGTTCAATAGTCAATAGTTAAGTCAAAGCTCTGGTAGCACCAGTGGGTCGATTGTCTCTGAATGAGAATAAGGCTGTTTCGTTTAATCTTCAAATCTTCAAATGCCTGTATTTTATACAAATAGTGAAGATCCTGGTCGGACGCCGCGTATCGCGGCGTCCGATCAGGGTCTGCACTGTTTGTCTAACCCAAAAGCACAGCTATAAGTAACTGTTACCTGGGTTTCGTACAAATCAGTGATTGTCACGTGGGCATCAGCAACGTAAAGCTTTGGATCGATCGACAAACAATCGACCCAAAATTGAAATCGACAAATCGGTATACTTGTGTAGAATTCGACAAAGGCGTTGAAGTTGGCAAAGGCTGTTCGCACGGACATGCTCTGACTGTTTATTTTTTGTTTATATCTCAGCTTAACAGGACATGGCGTTGGTTCGAGCTCACTCGATATTGAGGTATTTCTCTGATATTTTAGGCGATATTCTTTCTTTGCTGCAGTCGAGCAAGTGTTAATTTGACAATGGCTTCAAACAGCCATGCGCATAGATATTTATGCAAGAACATACCTTTATCTTATGATATGCAGTGGAAAACGTCGTTTCTTGCATAAATACCGATGCGCATGCTGATTGAAGCCATTGTCAAATGGACCGAAAGCCGTGCTCAAACAGCAAAAAACATGTTCAAATCATGAAATTCGCCTGCTGTTTGAACATGGATTTTGAGCTTTTGATATCACAAGACGGGCCTTGTTTTGTTTACGTTACGTTGAGCGACTAACGTTATCGCCCTGACCGTAGCGTTTTAGGGTTCTATGATGACGTCAGAGGGTTACTGCATGACAATGTCGTTGTAAACAACATTCTGAACTGGCCGCCATTTTGGTTTGCCTGTCGCATTAGAAGAGTTTACATGGAATATATACGGAGCTTTTGGGCCGTTTTCGTCAAAATTTGCTGTCGGAATCGTAAGTTATGCAAGAACAACGCTCATCCATGGTTATATATTGCATTAACATTTGCCGGATCCCTCGGAAGATATTTGAACATTCGGCCTAGCGGTCTCAAGTTCAAACAGCTTCCTCGGGACCCGGCGAGTGTTACTGCATGAAAAACCATGGTTGATCCCTATAGTAATAATAAAAATCGATTGACCACATGTGTTATAACACTTTGGCGGTGTAACGTAAAAAAAGTGGACCGTGAAAAAATGAGACATTTCCGCCACTGCGCATGCGCGTTGCTAAGTGGGCGTTAACCGATTGTTTAAGGCGGGGCTTACACGATAAACAAATCAATAGTCACATTTTCAATCCTCCTTGAATGAACTATTGCCAAGCCTGCCAAAAACATCGAACCAACGTCGGGACGACAGTGATACGACGTATCAACGTCGTTTCCCTCTCAGCCCCATATTGGCCGACTATTGCGTAATAGCTGGGAAGTATACGATATACCATGCAATGAAAGTTTCACCTCTGTGACTGTTACTGACATTTTGCTCTTGAACAGCAGTTGTCAATTTCTGGCGTAATAATGTGCAGTGTGGTGGTTAACTGCTAACGTATAAGCCTGTCAATAAAAAGTATGGATAGGAAAACTGACCGGCTCAAAATGACCTGAATGGTGTTGACTGGGCCGTTAAACTCCACTACAAACATAGAAAATAAAGGTTGTTTTTTATTATTATTATCAAACCTCTACCTCTCCCTCTGTTTAGTTTAGTATTACACTTCTCTGAGTATTTCTCTAATCCATCTGGGAGAGGAATTAGGATTTGGTTGCCTCGAAAATTGTGTACAGGTGCCAAAAAAAAGTATCGATGCATTTTAAAAGTAACATTAACAACGAGAAGATCCTGCATATGCTGAAGTATACCATGAGTTATGTAGACGAGCTATTGATCAGTACACATGAGAAATCCTAAATTTGCAGCCTGCGTGGAAAAGGAGATAGACGTGTAAAAAGTACATAAGGCATCAATCCGTGAAAAAAGTGGACATCCGTGAAAAAAGTGGACATAATGAAATTCAAAATAAAGGAATGAAAAAAAAAAAAATGGATGTGCGTAAAAAGGGTTGAAAAGGTACCAGTCCGTGAAAACAGAAGATGTGCGTGAAAAGGATAATCCAGAAGAAAAATGTACACTGACGTGAAGGAAAAATAGATAAGGCACCAATCCGTGAAAAAGTGGACATCCGTGAAAAAAGTGGACATAAAGAAATACAAAGAAAAGGGATGAAAAAAGAAGAAGTGCGTGAAAAGGGTTGAAAATGTACCTGCCCGTGAAAGAAGAAGGTGCGCGTGATAAGGATACTTACGAAGAGAAATGTACACTGACGTGAAAGAAAAATAGATAAGGCAACACTCCGTGAAAAAAGTGGACATCCGTGAAAAAAGTGGACATAAAGAAAAAAAAAAGAAAAGGAATGAAAAAAGAAGATGTGCGTGAAAAGGGTTGAAAATGTACCTGCCCGTGAAAGAAGAAGGTGCGCGTGATAAGGATAATCACGAAGAGAAATGTACACTGACGTGAAAGAAAAATAGATAAGGCAACAATCCGTGAAAAAAGTGGACATCCGTGAAAAAAGGGGACATAAAGAAATGCAAAATAAAGGAACGATAAAAGAATATATGCATGAAAAGGGTTAGAAAGGTACTAGTCCGAGAAAGAAGAGGGTGCGCGTGATAAGGATAATCCCGAAGAAAAATGTACACTGACTTGAAAGAAAAATAGATAAGGCACCAATCCGTGAAAAAAGTGGACATCCGTGAAAAAAGTGGACATAAAGAAATACAAAGAAAAGGAGTGAGTGAGATTTAGTTTTACGTCCCACCAACAGCTTAGGTCATACGGAGACGGGACCTCGGTTTAAATACTCATCCTTAAGGATCATTAAGGCTGGAGAAGCCCGGGATCGATCCTGCGATCCCTGGTTTACACTGCGAGTAGCGTAACCACTGCACCCTGGAGGCTTGTACATAGAAAAGGAATGAAAAAAAAAAAAGATGTGCGTGAAAAGAGTTGAAAAGGTACCAGTCCGTGAAAGCAGAAGATGTGCGTGAAAAGGATAATCCCGAAGAAAAATGTACACTGACTGGAAAGAAAAATAGATAAGGCACCAATCCGTGAAAAAAGTGGACATCCGTGAAAAACGTGTACCTTAAGAGATACAAAGAAAAGGATTGAAACAAGAAGATGTGCATGAAAAGAGTCAAAAAGGCATCTGTCCGTTAAAGACGAAGATGTGCGTGATAAGGATAATCACGAAGAAAAATGTACACTGACGTGAAAGAAAAATAGATAAGGCAACAATCCGTGAAAAAAGTGGACATCCGTGAAAAAAGTGGACATTAAGAAATACAAAGAAAAGGTATGAAAAAAGATAATGTGCGTGAAAAGGGTTGAAAAGGTACCAGTTCGTGAAAGAAGAACATGTGCGTGATAAGGATAAACACGAAGAAAAATGTACAATGTCGTGGAAGAAAAATAGATAAGGCAACAATCCGTGAAAAAAGTGGACATCCGTGAAAAAAGTGGACATAAAGAAATGCAAAATACAGGAATGAAAAAAAGATGTGCGTGAAAAGGGTTGAAAAGGTACCAGTCCGAGAAAGAAAAAGATGCGCGTGATAAGGATAATCACGAAGAAAAATGTACACTGACGTGACAGAAAAATTGATAAGGAAGCAATCCGTGAAAAAACTGGACAACCGTGAAAAAAGTGGACATAAAGAAATACAAAGAAAATGAATGAAAAAAGAACATGTGCGTGAAAAGGGTTGAAAAGGTACCAGTCCGTGAAAGAATAAGATGTGGGTGATAAGGATAATCAAGAAGAAAAATGTACGATGACGTTAAAGACAAATAGATAAGGCAAAAATCCGTGAAAAAAGTGGACATCCGTGAAAAAAGTGGACATAAAGAAATGCAAAATAAAGGAATGAAAAAAAAGATGTTCGTGAAAAGGGTTGAAAAGGTACCAGTCCGAGAAAGAAGAAGATGCGCGTGATAAGGATAATCACGAAGAAAAATGTATACTGACGTGAAAGAAAAATAGATAAGGCAGCAATCCGTGAAAAAAGTGGACACCCGTGAAAAATGTGGACATAAAGAAATACAAAGAAAAGGAGTGAGTGAGGTTTAGTTTTACGTCCCACCAGCAGCCAATGTCATACGGAGACGGGACCTCGGTTTAAAGGCTCATCCGAAAAGCTGGAGAAGCCCGGGATCGATGCTGCGATCCCTGGTTTACAAGGCGAGTAGCGTAACCACTGCACCACGGAGGCTTCTACAAAGAAAAGGAATGAAAAAAGGAAGATGTGGGTGAAAAGAGTTTAAAAGGTACCAGTCCGTGAAAGCAGAAGATGTGCGTGAAAAGGATAATCACGATGAAAAATGTACACTGACGTGAAAGAAAAACAGATAAGGCAACAATCCGTGAAAAAAGTGGACATGCGTGAAAGAAAAGGATTGAAAAAAGAAGATGTACATGAAAAGGGTCAAAAAGGCATCTGTCCGTTAAAGACGAAGATGTGCGTGATAAGGATAATATCGAAGAAAAATGTACACTGACGTAAAAGAAAAATAGATAAGGCAACAATCCGTGAAAAAAGTGGACATCCGTGAAAAAGTGGACATTAAGAAATACAAAGAAAAGGTATGAAAAAAGATGTTGTGCGTGAAAAGGGTTGAAAAGGTACCAGTCCGTGAAAGGAGAAGATGTGCGTGATAAGGATAAACACGAAGAAAAATGTACACTGTCGTGAAAGAAAAATAGATAAGGCAACAGTCCGTGAAAAATATGGACAACCGTGAAAAAAGTGGACATAAAGAAATGCAAAATAAAGGAATGAAAAAAGATGTGCGTGAAAAGGGTTGAAAAGGTACCAGTCCGAGAAAGAAGAAGATGCGCGTGATAAGGATAATCACGAAGAAAAATGTACACTTACGTGTCGGAAAAATTGACAAGGCAACAATCCGTGAAAAAAGTTGACATCCGTGAAAAAAGTGGACATAAAGAAATACAAAGAAAAGGAATGAAAAAAGAAAATGTACGTGAAAAGGGTTGAAAAGGTACCAGTCCGTGAAAGAATAAGATGTGGGTGATAAGGATAATCAAGAAGAAAAATGTACACTGACATGAAAGGAAAATAGATAAGGCAAAAATCCGTGAAAAAAAGTGGACATAAAGAAATGCAAAATAAAGGAATGAAAAAAAAAAAAAAGATGTTCGTGAAAAGGGTTGAAAAGGTACCAGTCCGAGAAAGAAGAAGATGCGCGTGATAAGAATAATCACGAAGAAAAATGTACACTGACGTGAAAGAAAAATAAATAAGGCAAAAATCCGTGAAAAAAGTGGACATAAAGAAATGCAAAATAAAGGAATAAAAAAAAAGATGTTCGTGAAAAGGGTTGAAAAGGTACCAGTCCGTGAAAGCAGAAGATGTGAGTGAAAAGGATAATCCCGAAGAAAAATGTACACTGACGTGAAAGAAAAAATAGATAAGGCACCAATCCGTGAAAAAGTGGACATCCGTGAAAAAAGTGGACATAAAGAAATACAAAGAAAAGGAATGAAAAAAAGATGTGCGTGAAAAGGGTTGAAAAGGTACCTGTCCGCGAAAGAAGAAGATGTGCGTGATAAGGATAATCACGAAGAAAAATGTACACTGACGTGAAAGAAAAATAGATAAGGCAACAATCCGTGAAAAAGTGGACATCCGTGAAAAAAGTGGACATAAAGAAATGCAAAATAAAGGAATGAAAAAGGAAGATGTGCGTGATAATGGTTGAAAAGGTACCAGTCCGAGAAAGAAGAAGGTGGGCGTGATAAGGATAATCACGAAGAAAAATATACACTGACGTGAAAGAAAAATAGATAAGGCAACAATCCGTGCAAAAAGTGGACATCCGTGAAAAAATTGGACATAAAGAAATACAAAGAAAAGAGGTGAGTTTTAGTTTTACGTCCCACCAACAGCTAAGGTCATACGGAGACGGGACATCGGTTTAAAGACTCATCCGAAAGGCTGGAGAAGCCCGGGATCGATCCTGCGATCCCTGGTTTACAAGGTGAGTAGCGTAATCACTGCACCATGGTGGCTTCTACAAAGAAAAGGAATGAAAAAGAGAAGATGTGCGTGAAAAGGGTTGAAAAGGTACCTGACCGCCATGCCCTTAAAAAATCTTCATCTCCGGAATCACTTGACCGATTGTCTTCAAACTTGGTTTATAGCATCAGGTGATTGAGTACTGCCAAATTTGCACAGGGCTCAGGGGAGCGACTAGGACCTCATGGGCCTCTTGTTTTTTGTTTTGTGTTGTTTTGCTTTGATTTTTCTGCGAATTTTCCCTCTGTTTCTGTCGAATGAATGTGCACTGTGCTGGTCAACCACTGATGTGCATGTCTGCCCAAGGTAAGATGGCCTGCTCGGTGTTGTCTCAATGGTGTTGACAAGGCCGTTAAACTTCACATAAACTACCGAACAAAAACTCGGACCCCGCCCATCAGGGTTGGCAGAATAGATTGGGCTGCATGATGTTTCCATGCAAGGCTGAAACCACTGGTAAGCCGCTTAGAGGGTCTGAGCTTGCACAGGCAAAGTGGTGCGAGTCAAACCATCCGTGCATATTAACCCTATTGGTTTCATTGGGCGGCAGGGCTTGAGATTACATTATATCTCTATGTCGGGTAAAAGTAGCAACGTCCCAAATATGACCTATATAGTGTTGGTGGGGATGTTGAACATCAAACAAACAAACGAACGAACAAAATTACTAGCATGTATTTGGTTATCCTGCACTCTCATTGCGTTTTGTCAATAATAAAACAGTGTATACTGCCGTGGTCTAGTTGGTAAAAGCTTTGACTCTTAATCACCTTGCATGTGTGACGCAAAGTAAAGGTCATATATTTTTCAGGTACGCCAGTTGTCGCCCACCGTTAATTAACGGTCTGCTCGAAAACCAATGGGTCTAAAAACCAGAAAAAAATCGCCTGGTTTTACCCATACGTAGTGTATAAGGCCTTAGACGAATTGAACAGGCTCTGCGCTGTTTGTTCAATTCGTCTAAGGCCTTATACACTACGGCAAAGCGATGCTAGTCGGTTTCATCGGCTTGAGATGTCATTTAATCTCAATGTCGGGTAAAAGTCCCTCAAAATTGGAAGCGAAGTCTTCAAAGTGACCTATACAGTGTTGACGGGGACGTTAAACATCAAATCAAACAAACAAAGTTATACCTATATTTAAGTTTACATTGACGGACGGCGATTAACGTCGCCATTTTGAAAGTGGCGCTGCAGTGTAAGACGTAACGTCTTACGCAACGCACTTAAATAAATGTGTCATTTATTTACGTATTCTTGACCTTCAATAGTGGAAAAGAAATTTAAAGTAAAAACAATTATCAACTGTCATTTTGGTATCCAAAAGTCGTGATTTCTTACCCTAAACGACCCGCGTTTGATGGAGGTCTCGTAACCTCACACTGCAATCTGCGCTTGCTAGTGCACATCACGATCAGATATTACTATACTTATATACGACTACTGTCTCTGTTATAGGTGAGGTGAGTGTTTGAGTTTTACGTCCCACCAACAACTAAGGTCATACGGAGACGGGACCTCGGTTTAAAGACTCATCCGAAAGTCTGTCTCTGTTATAGGAGATACGTTAACTGTGCATCGGTTTAACCCATATACGCCTAGAAGCCTCTGTGGTATAGCACCTTTTCCCTGTGGCCTTGGCGAACATTGGCTAAGGAGCGTCTAATCTAGGTCTGCACTGTTTTCGTAGTGTCCATACATAGAGAGTTTGGTATGATATGAATTAATGGGCATCTGATCTGGGTCTGCGATGTTTCCTAGTGTCCTTTATTTTAGATGTTGGGTTAAATGGGTTAACCGACATCTGAGCCGGGTCTGCGAGGATCTACGCTGTATCCATTTGGCCTTAAATAGAGGTGATGTGCTTATTTGGTTTAAGATTGAATAAACCAGCTCTAGCGGTGTTTTGTTGAGTAATATATCACTGTTTGAAGGTCCGTTGTATGGTAGATCACATCACGAGCACGTAACAATAGAGCTGATAACACACTGAAAGTCTACTAAAATGCTGTTGTTTCCTTCATATTCTCAGTCTCAAGATTTCGCCACTGTTTGAAGAAATCTCGCCGACATGTTTGACTGTAATGCATGTGTAACGTACTGAAAAAGACGTTACACGCTCTAACGTCAAGGAAAGGATCGATAACGTCGCAAAACTTCATAAAACGGCGGCTCTTCACGTCACGCTTTTTCGCCTAGTGATTTATCACGCAATATATCACCGGATTTAACCATTGGCTGTATAAGCGACTAGTGATAGATAAGCTCTCGCTGTGATTTGTTGAGTAATAAATCACAGTTTGGAGGTCCGTATCACGAGCGCGTAGCGCGTGTGATTTGTCTACTTACAACTGACCGACAAACTGTGATTTATTACCCAACAAATCACTGGCTAGAGCTGAGTTATTTCGATTCTAGCACGCTGAAACTCTTAGATAATGTTGTTGTTTCCTTCAAATTCTCAAACATTTTCACCATTGTTAAAAGAAATCGACTGTAACACATGCATTTATGTCCTTTTGAAACGTTGTCGGTGCTAGACAGTGACGTTACACCGTCTAACGTCTACGAATCTACGTATGGCGTCATAAATTTGCAGCTTTTAATGATTTCACTCGGCCCGCTTTTCCGCACCGTGATTTGTTGCATAATAGACACAGTTCTTTCCCATTGCCAATGTAAAAATACGGGACATCATCTTGTCTGCACTGTTTGCCTTTGTCATTAAACAGATATGCTGCGCTTAATTGGGTTGAGGAACATCTGAGCTAAGTCTGCACTGTTTGCCTATGTCCTAAGAGACACTAAGCTTATACGGGTTGTGTATGTCTTTGAGAGTTACGTCCTAACAACAGCTAAGGTCATAATGATACTGGATCTCGGTTTAATATCCGCAAGTCTGGAGAAGCCCGAGATGGAACCAACTAACCCTGGTCAATGAGGCGAGCAGTATAACCATTTCAAGGCTTAGGCAAACAATGCAGACCGAGATCAGGCATTGCTTAACCAGCGTTAGCCTTTCGCTTCTACTTTAGGACTAAGGCAAATGGCACAGACCCAGGTCAGACGCCGCTTTAACGTCGTAAGCTAAGCGTTTCTTTCAGGACTGGCAAACAGTGCAAACCCAGGTTAGACGCCGATTAACCCGTATTAGCCTGGCATATCAAATTTAGACCATAGACTATATAACAGTTCCGATGCCGTAAATTATGTTGTTTGATCGGGTGCTTCACTCTTTAAACACGATGCTTCCACGCAGAGCGCAATCCGGCCCGCACACTAGTACTGGTAAACCGCTTAGAGGATCTAAGCCTGTCCAGGAACCGCGGTGCGAGGCGGACCGTCCATGCTAATAAACCCTTTTGGTTTCATTGGGCGACATAGCTAGAGATGTCATTTCATCTTAGTGTTGGGTAAAAGTCCAACAAAATTGGAAGCAAAGTCTCCGAAATGACCTTTACAGTGTTGACGGGGACGTTAAACCTCAAATCAACCAACCAACACGAGGTGAAGATTTACGCCCCGCCCATCGGGGCTTGGAGAAATAGATCGGGTTCATCTTGCTTGCACGCATAGCTGAAACAGACCGCTCAGGACTACTGGTAAACCGCTAAGAGGATTTAAGCCTGACTACGCGAGGTGTTGTAAATCGGAACGTCACCTATATATAAACCCTCCTGGCTTGTTCAGGCGGCAGGGCTTGAGGTATCATTTCATATCAATGTTGGGTAAAAGTCCTACAAAACTGAAGCCACCTCTCAAAAATAACCTAATTAGTGTTGATGGGGACGTAAAACACTAATTCAAACAAAGAAAACCTGAGGGAAAAAGACGTGTTATGAGCAAGAATCATAACTCCGGGTGTCATGGTATTTTAGTTATTATCCCTGAGAATATAATCTTGGCAACACAATATCTCTAACACCTTTCTTCATGTTAAAAGTCCGTGAAATTAAAACCCTCTAAACCCCACTTTATTTAGAGAAAACTGGGGTTTACAGGGGTATAAGTTATTTTGCTTTTTTTCTGTTCTAAGACATAGGTCATGCTGCCTCACTGAAGTATCATGTCCCTGACACATGATGCTTCTTCTAATACATGCTGCAAAAGATTACAAAAGAAACTGATGTGAGAATTTTAAGAAATCATACATTGTTACAGACTTTAAAACTGAAAGTGACTTGGTGGTGGTGTCTGTTCCATCTGCAAACGCTGTTACAAGGAGAACTCACCTTAAAGCTCGCTAACAGGGCGAATGAGGGGAGGTAACTCCCAGACTACACGATAATTAAGCAAATAGCAATCCGATAAAACGTATCTAAGGTAGGCGGAGCAAATGTGTTGCGCATGCGCAGTGGCGGAAATGTCTCATTTTTTCACGGTCCACTTTTTTTACGTTACAGCGGGATTGAGTAACGTCATGAATACGTCCCTGTCAACAGTACCCTTTTTATGGAAAAAAATGTCAGATTCAAAGGCAATAAAATCCAATTTAAAGTAGTCATATGATAAACAGAATCTTACACTCGTGGCAATTTCATGTGAAGTTTATGAAACTCTCCGAAGGCTCGATTCATAAACATCATGAAACGACCACTCGTGTAAGATCCTCTATTTATTACATGTCTCAGCATTAAAAAGAAAAATGTTTTCCGGCACATTTCCATTCGAAATAAAAAACAAGAGGCTCAATGAGCCTAAACCGCTCACCTGAGGAACTTAAGTTTTAACAATTCACAGACTTGACTACTAAATCTGCTAATAGAATCCAGCCCATTGACCCTTACAGGATATAAGTCATCATTATTGCATTGCATTCCAAGTTTGAGACTTCTAGCTTCTATAGTTCCTGAGAAATCTTTGACGAAAATTTAACATTGGTCAAAATGGAGAGAAAGAAGAATGAAAGAACAAATGAACAAATAAGCTGAGAAAGCCCAATGTCTCTTACACAAAATAAGTCATCATTATTCTATTGAATACCAAATTTGATGCTTCTAGCTTTTATAGTTCCTGAGAAATCTTTGATTAAAAATTTAACATTGGTCTATTATCTCTATATGGAGAGAAAGAAGAATGAAGGAACAAATGTACCAGACTAGCTCCAAAACCTAATGCAGCCTTTCCCCTTGCCCAATGGTGCTACACATAAAATTTAAACAAGATTGGTCGACTGCCTTCTGAGATATGCTGCATTGAAAGTGTGGACGACGGATGGACGGACGACAGACGACGGACTCTGGAGCCTTGGTATACTATCAGCTCACTGGAGCCTTTGGCTCAGGTGAGCTAAAAATTCAAGTCGCTATTTCTGTCACAACATTTTCCCTGCGTTAAGTCTATGGGCAAATTTTTTTGTCTCTCAAGGTCACGTAACTCCGAGGTCAATATTCCGATTCGGCCCAAAATCAAACTTAACCGAGATTTTATGCCTGTCCTCGTTACCTGCAAGTTTGAAGCTGATATGAATAAAAATAAAGTTGCTATCGTGGTCACAACGTATTTTTTTATGCTCAATTTATGATTTTATGTATGTCCTCGTTACCTGCAAGTTTGAAGTTGATCTGAAAAAAAATTCAAGTCGCTATCGTAGTCACAACATTTTCCCTATGTTAAGTCTATGGGCAAATTTTTTGTCGCTCAAGGTCATGTAACTCCGAGGTCAATATTCCGATTCGAACTTAACTGAGATTTTATGCCTGTCCTCGTTACCTGCAAGTTTGAAGCTGATCTGAATAAAAATAAAGTTGCTATCGTGGTCACAACGTATTTTTTCATGCTCAAGGGCAGGTAACTCCAAGGCAAATAATCTGATTCGGCCCAAAATCGAACTTAACCGTGATTTTATGTCTGTCCTCGTTACCTGCAAGTTTGAAGCTGATCTGAAAAAAATTCAAGTCGCTATCGTAGTCACAACATTTTCCCTATGTTAAGTCTATGGGCAAATTTTTTGTCGCTCAAGGTCATGTAACTCCGAGGTCAATATTCCGATTCTGCCCAAAATCGAACTTAACCGAGATTTTATGCCTGTCCTTATTATCTGCAAGAATGAAGCCGACAAGTTTGAAGCTGATCTGAATAAAAATAAAGTTGCTATCGTGGTCACAACGTATTTTTTGATGCTCAAGGGCAGGTAACTCCAAGGCAAATAATCCGATTCGGCCCAAAATCGAACTTGACCGAGATTTTATGCCTGTACTGGTTCTGCAAGAATGAAGTCGATCAGAAAAAAATTGACGGAGCTAGAGTGATGACAAGCTTTTTCCTATGTGAAGTCTATGGGAGCTAGATGTTGCCATGGCAACCAGAGTTCCACTCAGATCTGCCTGAAAACCTAATGAAGCCTTTCCACTTGCCCAATAATGCGACACATGAAATTTGATCAAAGTTGGCCAAGTAGTCTTTAAGATATACATTTTTTAAATTCCCATTAACCCTAATGCAAAAACACACAAGGGCAGGTAACTCCTAAGTGAATGATCCGATTCTGCCAGTTATCGAACTTGACCGAGATTTCATGGCTGTGCTGGTTATCTGCAAGAATAAAGCCAATCTGAAAATAATTGAAGCAGCTACGGTGATGACAACATTCTCCCCATGTTAAGTCAATAGGCAATTTTTTCAACGCTCAAGGGCACGTAACTCCTGAGTGAATAATCCGATTTAGCCCAAAATCGAACTTGATCGAGATTTCATGCCTGTCCTCGTTATCTGCAAGAATGAAGTCGATCAGAAAAAAATTAACGGAGCTAGAGTGATGACAAGCTTTTTCCTATGTTAAGAATGCTCAAGGGCACGTAACTCCTGAGTGAATAATCCGATTCAGCCCAAAATCGAACTTGATCGAGATTTCATGCCTGTCCTCGTTATCTGCAAGAATGAAGTCGATCAGAAAAAAATTGACGGAGCTAGAGTGATGACAAACTTTTTCCTATGTTAAGTCTATGGGAGCTATTTGTTGCCGTGGCAACCAGAGTTCCAATCCGATCTGCCCGAAAACAGTATGCAGCCTTTCCCCCTACCTGATAATGCTTCACATGAAATTTGATCAAGATTGGCCCACTGGTTCCGGAGATATACTTCTTTGAAAGTGTGGACGACGACGACGGACGACGACGACGGACGACGACGGACGACGGACGCCGGCTCGTGGTATACTAATACCTCACATGAGCCTTCGGCTCAGGTGAGCTAAAAACTAGATGAAAATAATAATAATAATAATAATAATAATAATAATAATAATAATAATAATAATAAACAAGTTTATACGCTAAATGTACAGTAGTTTGTAGTCACCAGCTTGTAATACAATGCATTTATATATTAATTACTATGACATCATTTTAACCATACCCAGTACATACTGAAAAATATGCTAAAATTTCAGCAAAAATACCGCTGAATCAGATAGTTTACTTGCTAGAACAGTTAACATTTGACCACTAACGATTTCGTAAAGCTAACAATGCTTTGAGTAACTGTCCCCGGGTACATCATCAATCGCGCCTTGAAGAAATATATGGGCTGCATGATGCTTCTCCGACCCGCACACTAGTACTGGTAAACCGCTTAGAGGATCTAAGCTTGTCCAGGAACCGCGGTGCTAATAAATCCTACTGGTTTCATTGGGCGACAGGGCTTGAGATATCATTTCATCTAAATGTCGGGTAAAAGTCCCACAAAATTGGAAGCAACGTCTCCAAAATGACCTTTACAGTGTTGACGGGGACGTTCAACTTCAAATCAAACAAACAAACTTTTTCTTACTAATTTTGCTAAAAACTTTATATAACAACAGATAAGGTTGGTATTTTGTGATAACTGAAGGATAGATTTTGGCAATTCTTCGTAAAAACATATGTTGTGTGTATTCATTAGAACCGTCTCGACGAGACGGTTCTAATGAATACCCACAGCATAGGTTTATATGAAGAAATCCTTCAATTATCACAAAATACCCCCACATTATCTGTTGCTATCAAAAGTTGTACTGATATAAATGAAAGTATATATTCCGATATGTATCTTAACCCATTTAGTACCAGAAACCCCAAAACGGGTACCCTGGCAAACAGTGCAGGCCCAGATCAGACGCCACGGGTACCCTTTCAAACAGTGCAGGCCCAGATCAGACGCCACAGGACGCGGCGTCTGATCAGGGCCTCCACTGTTTGCTAAAAGTTCAGTCATTTTCCAAATAAATTTTGATGAAAACACAAGCTGACACCCCTAAATTTTGAAATGCACTCCTGCTATATAAAAGAAGGAAGATTCCATTTGGTACAGAAAGGGTTAAATTGTCAAGTTACATTTTTTGTATAATAGAGAGTGCTTAAAATGGCATTCTGACATGGTTTTCAAAGAAATAAATAGAGGATATTTGATTTTTTTCAGTGTAAGATCGAGTTTTATTTCACCGAATGAACACCAAAACAAGTATCTTCACGAGTGGCGTAGCCACGAGTGCAAATAACAGTTTTGGTGTTCATGAGGGAAATAAAATTTGATCTTACACTTAAAATAATCACATTTTCTGTTTCTTACATGCTTCAAAACGATAATTAATATCTAGCTTCACTAATCGCGTCAAACACCCTCAGAGAAAACTAACTTTTTATACTGCAATCAGGCATTCTAGTAACCTAATAAAGGGAGTCGAATATCTGCACGCTATAATCACTAGTGACCTATAATACCTTCTACTGACCTATAATACGTCTAGTGACCGTTTATAGACCGGACCTACTTTTCAGATCCGCAATTTGCAAGTGTAAACAATAACATGCAACCCTTTTATACCCGGGAAAACAACCAAACTGCAAGTAATAATCTATGCTATATTCATTTTAATAATTTTAAGTACTTTTTGCTAGATTCTTACCTTCTCGGACTTTCCTGGCCCCGAATGGTCCGTTGGAATAACTGCGCACTGCTACTGCGGTTGCGTCTAAACCTTGAAAATATATAATTTCCAAAGCTAAAATAAACTATTTATTTGCAAATTTTCATACAGAATGTAAAGCGCTGAGAAATTTTTATTCGAGCGTCCATGTTATTTCTTTCGTTTCTGCGGCGCGGTGACGTCAGAAACTTTGCACTCCTTGACGTCACGTTATGTTAAGTGTGCGCGCCATGGCACTGAATAACTTTTAACACTGAAACGCTGTCTGCTGTCTTTAATGGTTAAATTTGCTAAATTATTGGAAAACCCTTAATTTTTTTGATAGCGGTATAAACTAAATACATGGTTAGTGTCTTTAATAATAAAATATAATCGGTTCGCCGCGACAATTTTATAGGGGCTCGCTGAAGCTCGCCCCTATAAAACTGTCTAAGGCTCACCGATTATATTTTATTATTAAAGACACTAACCATGTATTTACTATGTTCCTGGTCGATTCGCGTTAATTTAGTGGTGTCCAACGCATTTACTGGGTATAATATTGGGTGTAAACTAAAAAAAGTTTGCACCTGAGAAGTACCCTGGGATGGCATTTCTATGAATGGTTTCTGAAATAATTGAGAGATTAGTTTCCCAAAGAAGGTGCGGACAGATCTAACGTCGCGCGACAAAATACGTGACGTCAGCGTCGAAAATGACGTCATTAACGTCCTCGTGACGTGTGAACGGGCTTAGGATCAATTCTAATACAGTTTATTAATTTTCAATCATCTAACACTGAAAAAAATGACCACAGAACTAATTCGAGAAAAAAAGTAGTCCCAAACAATGAAGAATAAAATTGATATTAGTCACTGTTTGAAACAGTGACAATATCGTTTTCGATTACACTGAGAAATCTCTATATTTCATTGAAAAGCATGTAAGAAATAGAGGATATTTGATTTTTTCAGTGTAAGATCGAATTTTATTTCATCGAATGAACACCAAAACTGTTATTTTCACGAGTGGCGTAGCCACGAGTGAAAACAGCAGTTTTGGTGTTCATGAGTGAAATAAAATTTGATCTTGCACTGAAAAAAATCAAATTTTCTGTTTCTTACATGCTTCAAAAGGCAATATGTAGCGTCTTTAATGGTATCGCTCACATTCGGAGAAAATTATCTTTGTTCCTGTTCGTTTCGCGTCAATTTAGTGGTGTCAATCGTGTTTAGTGGGTATACTATTGGGTGTAAACTGAAAGTTTGCACCTGAGAAATGGCCTGGTGTTCTGTTATCAATTTTATTTTTCACTGTTTGGGACTACTTTTTTCTCGAAATCTAATTTTGTGGTCAGTTGCTTCATTGTCAGATGATTGAAAATTAATGAACTGTATTAGAATTGACGCTAAGCCCGTTCACACGTCACGAGGACGTAAATGACGTCATTTTCGACGCTGAGGTCACGTATTTTGTCGCGCGACGTTACATCTGTCTGCAGCTTCTTTGGGAAACCAATCTCTCAATTATTTCAGTAACCATTCATAGAAATGCCATCCCAGGCTGTTTCTCAGGTGCAAACTTTTAGTTTACACAAAGTATTATATAAAACAAATACCTTGGACACCACCAAATTGTCACGAAACGACCAGGAACAAAGTTAGTGTTCTCTGAGGGTGAGTGACGCGAATAGTGAAGCTAAATACTGCCGTTTTTAAGCATGTAAGAAACAGAAAATTTAATTTTTTTCGTGTAAGATCAAATTTTATTTCAATCATTAACACCAAAACTGGTATTTTCACTCGTTGTTACGCCACTCGTGAAAATACTGGGAGGAGTTGCATAAGGCGGGCGCTACAGAGCGTTTTGTGGCGCTTTAATAGGGCAAAGGTACGTTTCAAAAAAGCGCTTCGTAGCGCTTCGAAACACTTTTTAGAGCTGCCTCATTCTACGTTGCATAGCAACCAGGCGAAACAAAATGGCGGCGCCCGACGTCGCGACGTATTGTCTATTTTAAGCCATTCATTACTTTTTTTCTTATCAATTTTAGCAGAAATAACAACAGAAAACAAGAACAATCACTGAAGCAAGCACCGAATCTTATTTTTTTTTCTTGGAAATTTTCGGGTTTGAAAATCGTTCAATCGGCCATTTTAGAAAGCGCCTCATTCGAGCGGAGCGTTGCATAGAACGGACAAAGCGCTACAAAGCGCTATAAAAAGCGCTCGCCTTATGCAACTCTCCCCCTATAACAGCCGTGAAAAAAACTGACAACGTTAAAATGCCTCTATAGAACTGAAAAAATATTGTTGTAAAGTAGATGACTTAGCTATCCGTCGACCAGGCAGTTTCCGAGCAAGGCGTCGTACTTGACTGTTTGGTTTCAGGAAAGGAAGTGATGATAGGATGGCCACAGCTGGAGGTCACGTGGTTGGAGAAGCGGGAAAAGCGCATGAAAATCTCGGGATGACGTCAGGGGGTTGAACTTGTTTGGTTGGGGCGGAGTCTTGTAGTTGAAGATAGAGAGACGATAGTCACGCTTGTACAACACTCCACCTCTTCCTTGAAAAACCTGGGCTTAGTTGAGTTAAACAGTCAGGCATGCTCGAAAGTTACAATGATAAAATGTATGATAACCCCCATGAGTACCAAGAGAAAAACCACTTAGTGAGACCAGAGAAAAAACCACTCTTGTGTGATGAGACTAGAGAAAAAACCACCCTTGTGTGATTTGATTTAAACGATGGAATATGAACCTCCAGCAGTGGGAACAAATTAATGAAAAAATGACCTATCCTGACATCACAGATAGTTAAATTGACAGGTTTGCTTGTCACACATATCACAGATATTTATCACAAATCAAATTTATCACAGATTGCTTTATGATTGCAAATGGAAATTATGATTTAATTAGATGATACAATGGAATATGAAAATCTTAATGATTTTAACAATAAACAATTATGAGTATTTACACTGAAAATATTATGAAAAACTGTTTGAACAATAAATATTTATGATTATTTACACTGAAGATATGGTTATGAAAACAAATGATATTTACATATTTACTATGTTTACAATATTTACAAAATGTACACCATTATAATACACATATGCCATTGCCTGCATAGAGTCAGATAATTTTGGGCACGGTGTAAATGTATATACAAAGGGAATGGCCGTTCACCTGCTCAAAGTGGGTCCTAAAGGCTCGACGATAAAAAGGAAATCTAACTAAAAAGATGAACTAAGTAGAAAACTGAGCTGAAAAGCGTTAACACCCAGAAATCACTGATGATACATAGTTGATGATCCAACGCACATAGCTATTATTTTAACATGTGGGAATGCATAAATTTCTACACATAGATAAAACAATCAATCTACATGCTATTATAGAAAAAAGGATAGCTAGTGCACAGAAATACATACTACATAAACATTAACTTTAAGTGATTTCTGGAACAGTCAACCAAAAGACAGTAAATAAGCAACGGAAACTAAAGATAATGGAGGAACAGCGGTCTGCTGTCCAAACTAAAAATAACTCATTTGAACAGAGCATACTCACTTTTCAGCTGTAACTGTAAATACAAGAAAAAGATGTGGTTATAATGTGGGAGCACATTACAATGTGGCAACCTTCGCGTTTAAACTGATTTCAATACAACGCGTAGAAAAATGACCAGATATATGCTCCAGCGATAGCAACTCACAGGCTCTCTACCACTGAAGCAGTCGCGCTAGAAAAATTGTCACATGCTTCAATGATAGCAACTCACAGGCTCTCTACCACTGAAGCATGATAGTCGCGCAAGAATAAGTTTTCGCATGCTTCAAATGGAAATCTTTCCACTGACCGTTCCAAGGCGGTTCTTCTGTGGCGATTTATTTATGTTGTTGTTTGTTACTTACTGTGTGTATCACTTGTGTTTTTTGTTTTGGATGGCCATATGGCCATTTTGTGGGAAAGTAACTGTCCTTATGGCCTTCCTTTGTTTAGGTTTCCATTATGGTCTGGTCGCTTAATGTTTGTATTTCTTTCCCTTTGGTGTCTTTGATGGGTGGAGTAAGTTAATTGTATCGACTCCTGATCTTTGTTTTACTTCTACTTTTCAATGATAGCAACTCACAGGCTCTCTACCACTGAAACATGACAGTGCTAACAATTTAAGATTAAAGAATGCAGTATATCTCGACAACACTAATTGCCTTCATCCAATAAGAGGTGTCATCACCAGGGTAAGTTGTACAGCCTGGCAACATTTTTGTTACACGCTCTCACCAGCTCCATGGTTTCCAATCCCATGATACGAGCAGCCCCTTCCCCAATGGAATAAGCAATCCATGGGTTATCAGCCAAATAAGGGGAGTCCGTCTCTAAAAGTAGACGGTCAAGCCTTTCCACAGACTCTAAACAAGCTACAGTTTTTCTGTCTGTCAATGATTTAGCAGAAAGACTAAAGAAGCAATTTGGGAGAGAAGAGCTCCATTGGGTGTAGTCTTCTTTTCCTCCCGTGAAACAATGGCGATGAATATAAGCCTCATTTAGACCCAATTCAAGGAGTAAGTCGAGTACTTCCTTGGCAGCTTTTCCAGAGTCATCGTTCTCTCTTATGAAGAACAATTACCTTGCCGAGAGTTTTTGCCCATTGCAAGACAAGACGTAGAAACTGGCGTTGGGTGCTAATCTGTATCTGTCGACATCGATTTTTGTCATAAGAATGACGTTATCGACATGTCGCAGTCAGATCTAACCCAATTTCACCAATTCCTACAGCTTGGGGGTACTCCTCGAATTTAGACTTTAGTTTGTGGAATTCTGAGGTGGCTCCTCCCTTAACAAGCACATGAGGATGAATACCCAGAGTGAATCTCACCCTGGGATCATCCTTCATCTGCCTGTCAATTTTGGACCACCCCCCAGGAAAAACATAATTAGTGATACCAAATATTAAGTTTTGGGACGGTACCGCCGAGCGCTCTAGATCGGACAGTGTAGTGATAGGTCGACAAGTGAACCGATCCAGATGGAAATGGGAATCACAGATTCCCACTTTCATCCGTGGAAAGCCACTTGGCGGACTGGAACCATCCAATCGGACATACTGGGCAACAGATTTGAAAGCTAACCGTGCAGATTTACTAAATAAAGACAAAATGCGTGTCATTATTGTGTAGTTCAACAACACAATCATCCTCACGGGGGTATTTGTTTATAACCATCAGTTGTCAAAGGTTCCAGTCCGGATCTCTTGTCGAATTCCCTGAAGAAGAAACATTCATCCTCAGAGAACCTGAAAGTTGTGGGAAAAAGTCCCCTTGCTTCCACGAACCCCAACAGGTCGTCAGGAGACCCAAGGCCCAGCTCCACCATCACAAAACGGAATAATCCGCCCATGAGGAGGAACCAAGCCCCAAATAGAGAAATCCCCTACAACCCACTGGTGCCGCGCATGAAACGACTCTAGATCTCTCCCACAACCCTCAGAGACCTGGCAATCTACACAGGCAGTGGAAGGGTCCATATACCATGGCATATGGGCCCTTAGAGCATGCCTACGCAACTTATGCATCACTATGCCACAGGTTTCACAAGCCGCTCTTGCATTTAGCCTTGGCATCCTAAAATAGAGTTTCCAAAATGGGTTATTTATCAGTTAAAGTGATTATATGATGATGATCCGATTTTAATGGATTTTGTATATATTATTTTTATATATATTTCAATTTATGTAGCGATGATAGAACGATGAAATTATATACATATTGTACGATGTAGGATGGATTTTTTGGTGCTTTTTTATTTGGTTTACAATTTTATTTTTTTTTTTTTTTCTCATTTTATACACCAATGCAAACAACATGAAATAACCAATAATAAATACATATTTAACCCATTTTGACTTTACATCGTTGTTAAAATTATTCACTGTGAGCTGACCATTAGTTAAGGTGGGCAATAACTGGAGTACCCGAGGAAAAACTACGAAAATACAATTGCTCAAGTCAGGTAAATGATAACTGGAGTACCCGAAGAGAACCAATGACTTGATATCGTAGAGGTCAGCAGCTCACATGTTACATATCACCATAGGCATGCTCTTAATTAAAAATTTAAGACACATATGTGTCAAGGAAAAATGTGCCAATGGGGTGAGCAACCCTGCCCAATTACTCACACCATTGCCACCAATATACATTGTATGTTACATCCACCACCACCACACCTTGAGGTCCCCAGAATGTGATGATAGTGGTACAGTTACAAATCATGGTAAAGGTACCATGGACATATACCGGCCATAAAAAATCTTAGACATACTTGGAGGCAGAGATGCCCATCACTGCCTCCGCCTATGCCCGTATAAACAATAAAGATGCTGGTTCAGCATATGCGGACATAGTAGCCAATCAACATACAAGCTCTATCAGCCATCCACATCCACATACACTGAACATGCTACTTCAGTTGATTCTCCCGACCCAGACACACAGATGAAACTGTCTGCCAAAATCGAGAGAACCAATGAATACAGATCATTTTCTGGCACACACAGCCATAGTGACCAGTCAGCCTCTGCCCCCCCCCCCCCCCCAGTCGACCACACCTGCGTGCGCCTGAATATGTATATATAGGTTCACAAATCTGCACACGCCAAACTACATACAAGCACTGTTTGCATATACTGATGTGCAAACCTAATGCATTCAGGATGTCCTGAACACAATTCTGGGCATCTACATGCAATAAAGGTTTTTGTTTGTTTGATTTGCGGTTTAATGTCCTCGTCAACACTGTAAAGGTCATTTTGGAGATGTTGCTTCCAATTTTATGGGACTTTTACCCGACATTGAGATGAAATGACATCTCAAACCCTGTCGCCCAATGAAACCAATAGGGTTTATTAGCATGGACGGTCCGCCTCGCACCGAGGTTCCTGGACAGGCTTAGATCCTCTAAGCGGTTTACCAGTTCTAACGTGCGGGCCGGATTCAGCTGTGGGTGGAAGCATCATGCAGCCCATTTATTTCTTCAAGCCCCTATGGGCGGGGGCCGCCTAATTGAGGTATCTAGCCGGCATCAAAAACCTCATGAGACCACTGTCTCCATGCCCCAGTCCTGTCAAATTCCACAATGAAATTTGACCAGGGTATTGCATTGAAGTCCCTCGATAAGGACCTCAATTCTGGTGGCAATGGAGACACAGAAGAACTCTTATCATCATCATCATTGACAACAGCAACATCATCATCAGCCGTTGCACGCCCATCATCATCAAAAACAACAGCGATATCATTATCAATAATGACATCAAGATCATCACCATTATTGCCACGAAAAACAGCAAGATCATCAATGACAATATCATCACCACCATTATCACCATCATCATTGACAACATGATCAGCTTCGGACTGCTTTCCACCATCACAATCACCATCATCGGCTTCAGCTTGTTTTGTATCATAATCATCATCATCGACAACATGATCAGTGTCGGCAGTGTGCCCCCCCCCCCCCCCCCCCTCCCCCCCCCCCCCCCGTGTTAATGAGAAGATTAACATCCTCTACAGGGTTGCTGTGATTCACAGTTGTTTGAGCAGCTGAGCCCACCTTGGACACCAAGATGGACCCCTCTGCTCGACACGACGTCTGATCAGTGTCATAATCATGGAGCACAGTGAATGTGTTATTCATTTTAAGTTCCATTTTAGGCTGTGGCTCCGGGGATGCCGTATTTTGTCATGAAAGCATTTGTTCCTTCAGTTTTTCAAAATGAGAGTTCATGGTCCTCTCAAATTGATCAAATTTAGAGTTAAGAAACTCTGTCATGGCATCCATGTGTGAAGATGTAATCTGAATGGGCCGGGGTTCGATCCTCTTGAACTCAAGTTCATCTGTTCGGGGACCCATCTTTTCAACACCGGCCAGACCCCTCTGTGCTGTTGGACAAACATTCAACATAATAAATTTTCCGGGGAGGATGACAAAGTGCCTGTTAATTAACAAGCAACGATGTAATTACATCTGCCATTCCACCCCGAATTAACAAAATACACACAAAAATACATTTACCTGTATGACAAATTTGCTTTCCGGAAATGAAAAAATCAGCTGCGGTTACAGAAAACAGTCCGAACCGGCAGCAGAAGCTCGGGCAGCTGCCGGAATGCGCCGCAACGAACTCAGGTAGTTTTCGGAATCCATATGCTCCAAAAACTAAATGCGGCATTCAAACAGGTACTCAGTAATATTAAATATTAAATTAGACTTCCGAATAAAAAAAAATGAAAAAAGAAAACGGTCAAATTACTTACCGCGTCTTCCAATTGTTGCTCGCAGCGCCAATTTTTGTAAAGTAGATGACTTACCTATCCGTCGACCAGGCAGTTTCCGAGCAAGGCGTCGTACTTGACTGTTTGGTTTCAGGAAAGGAAGTGATGATAGGATGGCCACAGCTGGAGGTCACGTGGTTGGAGAAGCGGGAAGGCATCAGGGGATAGTTAATCGCAGCACGTTTTGGTCCGCGCCACACCAAGTTTTTGAATCGTTATCGACAACTCCTGGAGAAAGCGATAACTTCTGTTTTGGTTTCAAAGTGATCCACACATGCATGAAATCAAAACAGAATACCAAAGAAACACTTTTCTGTTTGCATAGGCTGACAGCAGCATCATTTCACTTACCCCACCCACTATTTTTTACATACAAAAAAGCATGACTCCACCTCACTTTGACAGATCCTGTGAATTTACTCCCAAAACACCAGTACTTGGCACCTGTTGAAATGTCATGTACACTCAGTCACATGCAAAGAAATAGACAGAAAAGTATACCACAACCAGTAAACTTTTTCAGGAATCCTCTTTGAAAAACAGCCACTTTTTAGTGCCAAAGCTACCTTCGTGAATTCAGATATGCCGCTACACCTTGAACTTACACAGCATCCAGACAGCTAATATGTTAGTTTCGTATTCCATTTCATAAAAGTACAGATACTCAGCAAATAAGCCCACGTTGGCAAAAATATCCACATATCACAATTTCTATGAGCAACCATGCCATTATTGACCCCCCTACTATAATATTTTAAAAAACGTCCACCCTCAAATGCGAAACTGTCCCCTGATGCCGAAAAGCGCATGAAAATCTCGGGATGACGTCAGGGGGTTGAACTTGTTTGGTTGGGGCGGAGTCTTGTATTTGAAGATAGAGAGACGATAGTCACGCTTGTACAACAATATTATTAACGAATTCGAATTTGCTATCTTTGTCAAATTTCATATTAGCTGTTCCGGAGTGCTTAAAATGGAATTCATTGACGTCATACTTGGATAAAAGAATCAACAAATTAGCTGCTTATTAACAGCCGTGAAAAAACTGACAACGTTACTAATGCCTCTGTACTCTTTGCTCTTTAGAACTGAAAAAAAAAATCTTATTAAACGAATTCGAATTTGCTATCTTTGTCAATTTTCATATTAGCTGGTACAAACTATTTTTGACCCATTACGATAACACATCACTATGATAACCATTACGTTTCAGCTCAGCGGTAATATTTCTGACGAAAATTTGTGATATTTTTTCTTATTTATTCTCCAAACATAGGTTGTTGATGCTCGTTAGAATCGCCTCATAGAGGCGATTCTAACGAGTACCAACAACCTATGTCTTGGCCCTGAAATAATAATGTATACCCATGCAAACTCCAGTTTTCTGCATATAAAATGGAGTTTAGAGGGATGCTCATTACCCAGACTTGTTAACACGGTGCTACTTCATATAAGCTAATGCAAACTATCTTTGTCCCCTTTCATATGAGCTTTAGTACAACCTAACTTTGTCTGGCCACCGCCCATTGGGGCTTGAAGAAATAAATGGGCTGCATGATGCTTCCACGCAGAGCTAAAACCGACCGCACACGAGCACTGGTAAACAGCTTAGAGGATTTAAGCCTGCCCAGGAACCGCGGTGCGAGTTGGAGCGTTCATGCTTATAAACCCTATTGGTTTCATTGGGCGGCAGGGATTGGGAAGTCATTTCATCTCAATGTCGGGTATAGTAGTCGCAGATTAGATTGACTAGGCGGAGCTATCGTTTGCACCTGCCTTCGGAATGTTCTATTGACAAAAAGGTAAACCAAGTCACTCGACTGTGTGAATTCAACTGTAACACTGGCGTATATGGCCATTTGGTTCGCTTGCAGAAAGCATGCGAAAGGCACTCTACCGAAGCTTCTGGTGGACTCAGCGAATTTGACATATATTGACAACACTTGAATAGCTCCGCCTAGTCAATCTTATCTGCGACTCCTTTTTTTATAAAAGTCCCACAAAATTGGAAGCAACGTGTCCAAAATGACATTTACAGTGTTAACGGGGACGTAAAACCTCAAATCAAACAAAACAAAACAAAAAAAAACTTATTAACGAATTCGAATTTGCTACCTTTGTCAAGAAACTGCCGGTTCAAACTATTTCTGCCCCATTTCGATAACACAACCTTGTGACAACCATTGTAGTACACTTTTTTCGTTTCTCCAGAGCGGTATAATGTAATGTTTCTGATGAAAATTCAATTCAGTTCAATTCAATTTTTATTGAGATTGCCAAATGCATTTTAGCGCAGCTCACATAAAACATATACAGACACCACAATAATCTTACAAATACATGAGTGAGGTGTTTCATGACAATTAGGATACGAGGGCAAGTCAATAAGTTACCAGCCTACTCATTTTATGCCTTGTTTCAATACATGTTTTAGGCATGAGGGCAAAATTGCACCATCAGTGTAATTTGTGATATCTTTTTCTAATTTATACTCCAAACATAAGTTTGGGTGCTCGTAAGAATAGCCTCAAGGAGGAGGTTCTAACTAGTATAGTAGTCGCAGATAAAATTGACTGAACTCCGTTCAGAAAATCTGAATCATCGATTTTTTCGATTCTCGCGTTTAATACTCATTTTAGCCCATACATCACTGTGGGAAAGTTTTAGACCTCACCCTCCGCCGATTTCTCCAGCAAGAAGTATGCCTCTGCGATAGCCAGGAAAGTCTGTGATTATTTGGAGAAAAGTGCAAAATCTAAATTTTCTTCCACAGACTAAGACATTCTGACAGGTTCGACACACACTTTTAAACCATATATAGAAGTGGCTACTGCTCTTTTAAATTACAAGGGCGTCTATGTTTTATTTGCACGATCACTTCATGGAAAATCATTAGCTATGACACCACATCCGCTATCGGTATATTTCTTTTTGACTACTGTTGACAGCACATTGCGCTAGTGGCTCCCCGTTCCTAGTGAGCCTCTATCACTGCATATCTATTTATAAAGTGCAACGGGCCTCCGTGGCCTAGTGGATAAGAGCGCTGACTCTTAGTCATTAGGTCTCTCACCGCCGTAGGTTTGAGCCTCGCTCGGGCCACGTGTGAGACGCCAAGTTCTGCAACGGAAGGTCAGGTGGTTTTTCTCCGGGTACTCCGGTTTTCGCCCACCTGTGATTAACGATCGGCTCGATATGAGTGAAATAATCTTGAAAGGGCCGTAAAACCCAAACCAAAAAAAAAAAAAAAAAAAAATTATGAAGTGCATCACATGAATTCGAATATTTATTATTTTACCTGACAGTCATAGTCTGTGGTCTCATTCCTTTGTTTTGCAATTTTCTCCAAATAATCACAGCCTTCCCTGACTGTCGCAGAGACATATGACCTGTTGGAGAAGTCGGCGGAGGGTCAGGTCTTAAACTTTCCCGCAGAGATGTCGAGATGTACGGGCTGAAATGAGTATTTAAAGGAAGAAACGAAAAAATCGATTATTCAGATTTTCTAAACGGAGTTTAGGCGGAGCTATTCATGTGCTGTCAATATATGTCAAATTCGCTGTGTCCACCAGAAGATTCGGTAGAGCGCCTTCGCATGCTTTCTGCAAGCGGACCAAATGGCCATATACGCTACAGCTTTGTTTGTGTTACAGTTGAATTCACACACTCGGGTGACTTGCTTTACATGTACCTTATTCCACGATAGCTCCGCCTAGTCAATTTTATCTGCGACTACTATACTAGCAATCAATGTCTTGGCGCTGAAGTAAGAAAAATAATGTATACCCTGTAAAGGCCAGTTTTATGTATATAAAATTGGGTTTAGAGGGATGTTACATGTTTAACTTGTTAACACGGTGCTATTTCATATAAGCTAGTGCAAAACACCCAAGAAGACCTGCTCGTAATGCTCAGATGTGAGCGAGTAGCAGTAATAGGAGAAAATAGGAGAAAAAAAGAAATATTACATGTAGCTGGTGTACAAACTATATTTGTCCGATTTCATATTAGCTTATACAAACTACCTCTGTCCTATTTCATATTAGCTTGTACAGACTACCTATGTCCCATTTCATATTAGCTAGTGTACAAACTGTCTTTGTCCCATTTCATATTACATGTAGCTGGTGTACAAACTATCTTTGTTCTATTTCATATTAGCTTGGACAAACTATCTTTGTCTTATTTCATATCACATGTAGATGGTACAAACTAAGCACGAATTTGGTTTTGGGTGCGCGATGAGGGCTAACCAGATTGTTGAACCCACACAGACAAGTTACCTGAACGCCTTTGTGGAGAATTTTGAATGGGCAGTTCCTGTTAACTTCCTCAAGTGGTATACTATGGAATATAACAGGGTAAGATATATTTTCAAGGCATGTTTTGTTTGGTTGATTTGAGGTTTAACGTCCCCGTCAACACTGTAAATGTCATTTTGGAGACGCTGCTTCCAATTTTGTAGGACTTTTACCCGACATTGAGATGAAATGACATCTCAAGGCCTGCCGCCCAATGAAACAAAATGGGTTTATAAGCATGGACTGTCCGACACTCGCACCGCTTTGCCTGGGCATGCTGGTTTACCAGTACTCGTGTGCGGGTCGGATTCAGCTCTGCGTGGAAGCATTATGCAGCCCATTTCCAAGGCATGTAAATCGCATATTTAACCCTTTATATGTCGATCACAACAATTGTCGCCTGCTTTGTTGTCTGTTTGTTACTTTAAATGCGATTGTGGCAAACTGTGGACACAGATCAGATTGCTCCTCTAGCAGCAGTCTGACCACGGTTCACACTGCAACAATATGTTTGAAAGGTTTGCAAGAAGATGTAGCAGACATAAACAGACGACATTTTCAGACGCAGGTTTTCAAGGCATCTTAAGGATAAAAGACAAAAAAGAAGCCCCCCCCCTCCCACCCCACAGAGAGAGAGAGAGAGAGAGAGAGAGAGAGAGAGAGAAAATTGTTTTACGACCGTTCAAGGCGGTAATTCTGTCATGATATATTATTGTGATTGTTCGTCTTTGCATGTATGTACTGCTAATATCTTTTTATTTTTGAAAAAAAATTTGGACATTTTGTGGGAAAGGTACTGTCTTTTTGTCTTTCCGCTTGCAACGTTTTAATTATGGTGAAGTTGTTTTATGGTTTGGTATCTTGGGTGGGAGGTGTGAGGTAATGCATTGTGTCTATTCCTGATCAGTGCCTTAAATTCTTCTCCCTCTTCATTTTTTTTTTTTTTTTTTTTTTTTGCATTTAAATCATTACGAAAACACACCTATTCAAATACACGGTAAATTTTTCCGCCGAAAAACAAAAAACTTTTAAGATGAAAAACTGCGATATTTTTCTCATTTCTGCTCAAAACATAGATTGTAGGTACTCGTTAGAACCGCCTCGATTTCTGCTCAAAACAAAGATTGTGGGTACTCGTTAGAACCGCCTCATCGAGGCGGTTCTAACGAGTACCCACAATCTATGTTTCTGAGCAGAAATAAGAAAAAAGGGTTTACCCCTGTAACCCCAGTTTTATAATAATAAAGTGCAGGGTTCAAGGGGGGGTCAGAAGTATATAGGCGTGTTTTCATGATGGGGAAGTGACGTATCAATAGCTCAATGCCAAATTTCAAATACAGCTTTTCCCTTTGAAAATGGCAACTGATCTTTTTACGCATATCTATTCACTTTTCATCTGAAATTGAAAAAAAAAATATGTAGTTAATTTATCTGTATATTTTTTTGTAAAGTGACGTTAAATATGTTCTATTAGAGGGTTATCCCATAATGCATTTCAAACTTATTCATGTTATGTGTAAAATCTACTGACAGTACAGTGAAACCTTCAAAGTGACCTCGATTAACCCTTTTTGTACCAAACCTTATTTATGGCAGGAGTCCATTACAAAATTTAGGAGTGTCAGGTTGTGTTTTCATCAAAATTTATTTGGAAAATGACTCAACTTTTAACAATTTTAGCAAACAGTGGAGGCCGCGTTCTGCGGCGTCTCATCTGGACCTGCTCTGTTTGCCAGGGTACCCGTTTTATGGTTTCTGGTACTAAATGGGTTAAGAAAACAACCTGCTTTAAGCAAGCATGCATTCGGTCCCTTATCACTCAAACACGCCTATATATATATATCCACTTTCATATAGTAAATCTTGAGTTTACACGGGTTTCCGTTATTTCTCTTATTTTTTATTTCTGTTCAAACACATAGATTGTGGGTACTCGTTAGAACCGCCTCACCGAGGCGGTTCTAACGACCACTCACAATCAATGCTTGGAGAAGGTATGTGAAAAATATTAGAAGTTTTATCTGCAGATATTTCCTTTTTTCTTTTCTTTTTTTTTTTCTCTCTTTTTTTTTGTGGTAAAATTTTCAATGTAGGCGTGTTTTGTAATGCCGAAAATAAAAGACAATTCAGTGCATTAAAACTCATTCAGTATTAGGCAATGCCTATCTTAATCTAGCACATTTTGAATGTCGGTATGATTGTAAATGCTGCAGTATCATTCAGCCTTGCCTAACAAAAATGTTTTAACGTTCTCGATGCGGTATTTTTTAGAAGACGACATTTTGAAATATTTATTTTTCTCAGAAAACAGGATTTAACATTTCATGCAAACATTTGCATGAGATGTCATGTCATGTTTTCTTAGAAAACTTTGAAAAATATTGACAATTTGTCGTCTACTGAAATAGCCCAGAGAGTAATAAAGGTTAACCCTTGTCCTGCTGAGCCCAGATATGTCTTATCTTTCAAACAATGTAGATCCAGATCAAATGGCTGTCAGGATCTGCATTGTTTTTGCAATAATTTGCATCAAGTACTCTGATTGGTTGATAATCCGTAGTGGGTGTTGCATATTTGAATAATCAGCAGGACAAGAAGGGTTAATAACTATAAGCTTACAAAACGAAAATGTAGCAAACTACAGTACACTAAACAGGACCTCTAGCCTGAATTCCTCAACTTCTTGATGTCTTCTTCAATCAGTTGTATCTACTTGAGTCCGAAGAAGTCCAGATATCTTTATATTTGGATAAATTAGGGTCTTTTCCTAATTTTTTCTTTAAAGGGTTTTGTTTGGTTGTTTGATTTGAGATTTTATCCCCCCCCCCCCCCCCCGTCAACACTATCAACACTATTTAGGTCATTTTAGAGACGTTGCTTCCACGTGTGTGGGACTTTTACCGGACACTGCGATGAAATGACATCTCAAGCCCTACCGCCAAAACAAACCAATAGGGTTTATTTCCAGGGTCAGTCCGTCTCGGGCAGGTTTACCAGTCCGAGCGGTTTACCAGTACTCATGTAGCCAAACCCACTTCTCCAAGCCCCGATGGCCGGGAATTGCGTTTTGAGCTAACCTGAGTCAAAGGTTACAGTGAGCGTATAGTATAGCAAGGCTCCGTTGTCTGTCTGTCTGTTGTCCGTCAACATATTCAAACATCTCCTCCGAAGCCACTTTGCCGATTGAAGTCGAATTTCATGTGGAGCATCCTTGGGATGTGTGAAGAAAGTTTGTTCACAGAGTCCAGGTCACATGACCATATATGGTAAAACCCTTAAAAAGATCTTCTTCTCCAGAACCAATTGGCTGATTGCCATGAAACTTGGCATGTAGCATTGGGGACTCAGGCCCACCATAGTACCCTCGGATGACCTTGACTTATTTTATGCCAAGGTCAGATTTGGTCACATAGACTTTTGTTTGGTAAAGTCAAAACTGTGCATTTTTCGGAAACTATTGCAGTCTGTGATTTGAAAATTGGTAGATGCAGGTAACTAAATGAGTGGATGAAACTACATCAGTATTCCAGGACAAGGTCATTTTATGACCTTGGCCTATAGTCATTCATACTTATTTTCCTCTGAAACCACTCAACTCTGCCTTTTGTAACCAAATTTCACGTAAATGCCTTTAGTAACAAGGAAATGAAAATTAATTAAAATGAGTCTGGTCACATGGCCAAGATGGCCGCTATACTCATATAAGGTAAAAACCCTTCAAAAATCTTCTCCGCCGGAACCAGAGTTCCGATCGCCATGAAACTTGGTATGTAGCATTGAGGATTCAAGCCCATCATAATTTGTTCGAATGATGACCTTCGGGTGACCTTGACCTATTTTACGTCAAGATCAAATCTGGTCACATAAACTTTTGTATGGGAAAAGGTCAAAATGTATTTTTCGGAAACTATTGCAGCCTGTGATCTGAAATATTGTAGATGCAGGTAGCTAAATGAGTGGATGAAACTACATCAGTATTCAAGGTCAGGGTAATTATTTGACCCTGGCTCAAAGTCATTCAGATATAAAAATTGAAACTTTATTTCCTCAGAAAGCATTAAGCCATTTGTAACCAAATTCCATATACTCGCCTGTAGGAACAAGGAAATGAAAAAAAAATCGTTAAAATGAGTTTGGGCACATGGCCAAGATAGCCACCATGCCCATATATGGTAAAAACACTTCCAAAAATCTTCTACTCCCGAACCAGACGGCGGATTGTAATGAAACTTAGTATGTAGCATTGGGGACTTGGGCCCATCAAAGTTTATTCAAATGATTACCCTCGGATGACCTTGACCTATTTACGCCAATGTCAAATGTGGTCTCATAGACTTTTGCACGAGAAAAAGTCAAAATTGTGTATTTTTCGGAACTTGCAGTCTCAGATCTGAAAATTGGTAGATGCATTTAACTAAATAAGTGGATGAAACTACATAAGTATTTAAGTTCAAGGTCATTCCTTGACCTTAGCCTAAGGCCTTTCTGCTATGAAGTTTAAAATTTATTTTGTACTGGAACCTCTGGGGCGTTTGTGACCAAATTTTATATTAAAGCTTATGGAAACAAGAAAATGAAAATTTATTGATATTAGTTTGGTCACATGACCAATATGGCCACCATGCTCATAAAGGGTAAAACACTTCAGAAATTTTCTTCTCTGCAACCAATGGGCCAATAATTCTCATGAAACTTGGTATGTAGCATTGAGGACTTGGTTCCTTTATAGTTTCCTCTAATGATGAACCCTTGATGACCTTGACCTACATTACGCCAAGGTAAAATTTAGTCACATAGACTTTTGTATGGGAAAAAGTAAAAATACGTGTGTGTTTCGGAAATTATTGCAGCCTGTGATCTGAACATCGGTTGATGCAGTTAGGTAATTGTGTGAGTGAAACTACCTGAGTATTAAAGGTTAAAGACATTCCTTGACTTTGGCCCAAGGTCATTCAGCTATGAAAATTAAAACTTTTTTTTCACAGAAACCACTGCTCCATTTGTAACCAAATTTTATATGAAAGCTTTTAGGAACAAACAAATGAAAATTTATGAATTTGAATTTGGTCACATGACCAATATGGCTGCTATGCCCATATAAGGTAAAACCCCTTCCGAAATCTTCTCCGGAATTACTGGGCCCATTATCAGGTCACATGACGAAGATGGCTACCATGGTAAAAAAACCTTTTAAAAATCTTCTCAGAAATCAAATGGCCCCATAAACTCTCAGCACTCAGGTGAGCGCCTCAGGACCATTGGTCCTCTGGTTAAGAGGTATTGTGTGTGTACTCTCATTAGAATCGCCTCATTGAGGCGATTCTTACGAGAACACACAACATACCTGATCGCAAAGATATCCAAAAGTGATATCCGGTATGCCTCATGACCTTGCGCAATTAATGAACCTCAGTGGTTCGAATTACCCTGATCTCGAACTTATTTTCATGGCCCGAAAGGTATTTGAGTTATTGAAGTTCGACTGTACGTATTATTGTGAATGTGTCTTTCAGGGTCATGTCAACTACAACACAGCACTTACAGCAATAAATACTCTAAGAAGTAAAGGGTAGGTCCTTAATCCATTTTGCATCAAATGGAATCTTCCTCTTTATATATAGCAGGAGTCCACTTCAATATTTAGGGGATGTCAGGTTGTGTTTTCTTCGAAATTTATTTGGAAAATGGCTGAACTTTTAGCAAACAGTGGAGGCCCTGATCAGACGCCGCGTTCTGCGGCGTCTGATCTGGGCCTGCACTGTTTGCCAGGGTACCCGTTTTGGGGTTTCTGGTACTAAATGGGTTAAAACAACATTCCAATATGCCTATAATATTTCTCGTTAAAAGACTTTCAGGCACTGCCCCACACACACCCACACACACCCGCCAATCGGGGTTGGGAGAAATAGACTGGGCTGCATGGTGCTTCCACGCAGAGCTTAAACCGACCGCTCTTCAGTACTGGTAAAGCGCTTAGAAGGTCTTAGCATGCCATGGCAAAATGGCCGGGGCTTCAACCTCGGGAGTAAATGAAATCAACTCGCCTGACTTTTACTGTGAATCAGGTTACAATGTAAGGTATTGAACATACTTGAGTATTTAATTGCAAGGACCATTGGGAGCTTATCTTCGAAATTTCAATCACAGCCCTCAATATCAAGGCAACGGTCAGCAGCAAAACTATTGGGGTGGGGGCTTCAAACTCGAAGTTAATTAAATTTCAATCCTTGCCTAATTTACACGGAAAATAAGGTTACAATGTAAAGTGTCAAACATTGGAACAGATTGCAATGTAAAGTGTCAAACATTGGGTCATGTTACAATGTAAAGTGTCATACAGTAAAGTGTCAAACATTGGATTTGGTTACAATGTAAAGTGTCAAACATTTGGTCAGGTTACAATGTAAAGTGTCAAACATTGGATTAGGTTACAATGTAAAGGGTCAAACAGTAAAGTGTCAATCATTGGATCTGGTTACAATGTAAAGTGTCAAACATTGGATTAGTTTACAATGTAAAGTGTCAAACAGTCAAGTGTCAAACATTGGATCGTGCCGAACATTGGGTAAGGTTACAATGTAAAGTGTCTAACAGTAAATTGTCAAATACTGGACCAGGTTACATTGTAAGTGCCAAACAGAAAAGTTTCAAAGATTGGATCAGGTTACAGTGTAAAGTGTCAAACGTTGGAAAAGGTTGCAATGTAAAGATTCAAACACTGGATCAGGATGCGGATCAGCACCTGATCCAATGTTTGTCACTTTACGTGTTCAAAGTCCGTTATTTCTCCTGTACAGGATCAAGGTACGAGGTCACAATGTGTTCTGGGGATCGGAAGACCATATTCAGCCCTGGGTTAAGGCGCTCTCCAAACACGATTTGCTCACAGAGATGGATAAACGTGTAAAAGGAGTAATAAGGCATACTAAAGGACTGTGAGTTTCAATATTTAATAGAAATTGTTAGACCTGGTATAGTTTTCACCATTTAGTATGAAACGTCCTGTTTGTGCGCCCCGCCCTTCGGGGCTTGGAGAAATAGAATTGGCTGCATGATGCTTCCACGCAGAGCTGAATCTGACCACACACGAGTACTGGTAAACAGCTTAGAAGGACTAAGCCTGCCTAGACAAAGCGGTGTGAGTCAGATCGCCCAATGCGTATAAGCCTTCTGGTTTCATTGGCCGGCAGGGCTTGAGATGTCATTCAATCTCATTGTCGGGTGAAAGTCCCACAAAATTGGAAGCAACGTCTCCAAAATGACCTAAATAGTGTTATCGGGGACGTTAAACCCCAATTCAAACAAACGCCCTGTTTGTTTTCCCATATCAAAGCACTGACAACACTGCTGGATCGATTGTCTCTGATTGTAGGTTGGGAAGATGATCCTGAACTTAGACATAACCTTTAAATTCCAGAATTTTAAGCTAATAGTGTAGACCCTGATCAGACGCCGCGTTATGCCGCGTCTGATCTGAGTCTAAATTGTTTGCCAGTTGTACTTTGACGGCACACAAGGGGACGACTTGCGTTGCTATAAATAACTTCTACCTCGATTCTGTACATGATCAGCGATTAATCACGTGGACTATAGCATGCGGGAAGCTTCTGTAGTTAGTAATTTTGGGTCGATTGACAAACAATCGAGCCAAAAAATAAGTCATTCCAAAAAGGGACATACTCTTCTGAAAGAAAGAATTTGCTTCCCACTCGGAAGCATTTTTCCCCTTTAACCCAGGTCCCTGAAAGCGCCACAAAATATCTTATCACGTGCGACAATTGTATTTATTTTTTTTATTATTTTTCAATGACAATACATGTGACAGACGATCCACATGTAATGTCAGGCCTTAGTTTCTCTAAAAAAAATATATGGATAACGATTTGAAATGACATCTGCAAATGTCGTGATTGGCGATTTAAGGTTTAAGAGAATTGTCTTCCTAAAAATGTAATCATTCTCATAAAGACGAATCTTTATCATATGGCGTCTCGTCTGAGAGTGTAATAACGCCGTGTAATAAATTTGATAAAAATATGCAAATTAGTTAGATACGCCCCGTAACCTTACATGTACGACGTCCTTAACGACGTCGCGTTTACTAATGACGGAATATTGACATTTTTGTAAAAACTGGTGAAAACATGCCTTTTAAATACCATATGATAAAAAGAATCATGTATATTATTGTATTTATTAAACTCGTTGAGGAAAAGGGAAGCCTCGCATTTTATCCCTTTTCCTCAACTCGTTTAATAAATTCAATAATACATGAACACTCATGTAAGATCCTCTATAAACATATCTGGGCAGGTAAATCTTGCTTAAAATTCCGGAAAGAATATAAGATTTTTACATGGGTGTGAGGGGTAGATAGAAAAATCCGTCCCAGAAGGGCATTTTCCGGCATCACGAGGCTTGTCAATCATTGTGATGCGGAAAAGTATCTCAAAATAAAGGAGGAAAAAAAAGAAAAAGTGGTATACTTCACAAGCCTCCTTACGAAATTTGTGCAAACTGAGATTCAACGAAAAAAAAAAACACGTTCCAATTGCTTGAACTTTCCTGCTAAAGTTGCGTAAATCGTCGTTTTTAACCCTTATTCTGGCTGATAACAACGGTCCCTACCTTTGCAAACAGTGTAGATATCACGTGAACAAGTCCGTGAAATGAACACCCCCTAAACGCAACTTTATATAGATGAGTTTAGGACGCCACCGGTCGCTAAGGAAATGCTATCCCACGATTCCATATTTTTGCGCATGCGCAGTTTTGTGTGGCAAAAATAATAACCGTTGTTCAGACTGGTCCGATAGCACTTTTTAATTTCTTTTAATTTGACAATTTTAAATGGAGCGTAAGGTAAAGATGGCGTATGTCTTGCGTCACTGTGGCGTCCAACTGATATTGGCTGACAACTGGGTAAGACCTGCTATCCTTTGCAGCTGGTAAGGGTAGAGGGGAGTGCTCTTTTTCCTTCTGTTTCTACACTTCCATTCATTTTCCTCTTTCTCCTCTGTCCTTTACTATAACCTACGATCTCTTCTATATTTTTTCTCCCTTTCTCTGGGAGACGGGACAAAATAACCTACAGGGGTTGGCGTGTCGTTAAACCCAAAACAATTAATAATCGAAGAATTAACTGACAATGGTCACGTCATGTTGCGCTAATCGCAAGACAAACGATGCGCCAGTGAAGATGATTGTTTGGTTGGCTGAATTGTGGTTTTATGTCCCCGTCAACACTATTTAGGTCATTTTGGAGACGTAACTGCCAGTTTTGGGGAACTTTTTTTTTACCCGACATTGAGATGAAATGACATCTCAAGCCCTGCCGCCTAATGGAACCAAAAGGATTATATGCATTTGACGGTTTGACTCACATCACTTTGCCTGGGCAATCTTAGTCCATCTAAGCGGTTTACCAGTATTCATGTGTGGCCAGTTTCAGCTCTGCGTGGAAGCAGCATGCAGCCCAATCTATTTATCCAAGCCCCGATGGGCGGGGGCGAGTGACAGTGAAGATGAATCGAAGGATTACCAACCTTTTCTTTTAGATTCAACACGTGGGTGATAAAGATCAATCGTTTACAAACAGTAACAGGGTTGTTTGAATATAGAAATTCAGCGTCCCTGCGACCCCCGCCCATCGAGGCTTGAAGAAATAGATGGGCTGCATGATGCTTCCACCCAGAGCTGAAACCAACGCACACGAGTACTGGTAAACCAATTAGAGGATCTAAGCCAGCCCAGGCAAAATGGTGCGAATCGGACCGTCCATGCTTATAAACCCTATTTCCTTATAAACCAGGCTTCATTGGGCGACAGGGCTTCAGATGTCATTTCATCTCAATATCGGGTAAAAGTGCGTTTACCTGCTTTCATATAAGAATCTTAAATGGGTGTGAGGGGTGGATGGAAAAAATCCGTTCCGAGGGACACTGTCCGGCATCACGAGGCTTGCCGAGTGATGCCGGACAGTGATCCCGAGGGACGGATTTTTATATCCACCCCTCACACCAGTATTGGATTCTTTTTCTTGCATACCTTCCATTTCTTAAAGCGGATTTTTAATGCTGCAGTCACTTCGGTTTACAACGTCCGCCATATTGTGTTGACACTTTAGTGACGTTGCTGTGACGTCAACCTTAACGACGACGCATACGAGGTCGTAATTAACCAGTGCATTTATCAAGCACGCGATTATATTCGATTTTGGGTCGGAACATCAGGGTCAGAACATAAATTTCTATCCAGGGTAAAATCACGGATTTCCTTGTCTGGTGTACAAGAAAAAGATATCTAATACACGAAAAAAAACACAAAAACGACGTTACACCATCTAACGTCAAATTAACAATGAATGACGTCATGAAAAGGAAAAAAGGTGGCTCTTCGCGTCGCTCTCTTCCACCCAGTGATTTATCACTCCGATATAGGGCTAAGCAAAGGCAATCTAAGCCTATCGTAGTTATAAATCAAAGCACTGACTGCACTGATGGGTCGATTGTCTGAGTGTAGGATGGAAAAATAGTCATGAACGAGGACTTGGACTTTAAATTACCATACTGTTAGCAAACAGTATAGACTGTTTCGTTTAACCCTTAAATTCCTGTACTGTTCGCAAACAGTGAAGACCCTGATCAGACGCCGCGTTATGCGGCGTCTGATCTGGGTCTACACTGCTTGCCAAAACCAATACATGATTCTAGCCCAAATCCTATAGCTAACCCTCTTACGCAACACACTGACCTCACATCTACAACACTAGCGCGGCTATTTTCTATAAATAACCGTTAACTGGACTTCCTACAAATCAGTGATTGTCATGTAGACGTACGCACTGAAGAATTTCTCTGCTTAGTAACTTTTGGTCGAGCGATTGATACACAATCGACCCAAAATTGATATAGCCCTGCTTATATCGCAATTTCAGACTGGAACATTGGGACGTGAATAACGAAAATTTACACGGAGATTTCTATGAGAGACAGACTGGAAACAAAAACATTACTATGGATATGTTTCGACAAGTCGATGCAGTAGACAGCCATCCTAAACTCTTCCTTAACGAGTACGGAATTGTCGTCAACGCAAATAAGGCAGTTGTAGGTACTCACATGCGAAACTTACGTTTGTAACGCGAGTTCTGATTGGATAACGTCAAAATTTTGCGACAATTGTTATCTGGCTTTTAATTATGGGGTGCCGTTTTACTGTTTAATATGATTTCGAGATATCCATAAATTTATTATAGATATTTATAAATCAAATAATAGATATCTATAAATCAAATTATACATATCTGTAAATCAAATTATACATATCATTAAATCAAATTATAGATATCTATAATTAACGTTATTGATATCTATAATTATCAGTATTCATTGATATCATAAAATGTAATCAATGATATGTAATATATATTTCTTGATATCTATAAATTTGTTTTATGATATCCATTATTCCCTTGCATATATAGATATCTAAACTCAAATTATAGATATAATTTAAAGGGCTGAATTATAGACGTCACAATTTTCAATAATGGCTATCAGAAAACACATTATAGAAATCAATAAATGTAATTAATGATATCCGAAAATGTTCTTCAATATTTGATATCTATACATCGAATAATAGATATCTTTATTACATTTTCAGTAGTGATTTACTGAGATTTCTCAGTGAATTATAAATCTATAATTCACAGTGTGAATTATTTAATTTCGAATTTGTTGTTGTATATCTATAAGGCATTTTATCGCTGCCTATAAACTCCTGGTACTTAATTAAGTCACTTGTGCATTTCCCTATGTGAAAAACACATGATACTTATATTACAATACATTTCAAAATCTATTTGTGCACCTGATGAATTCCATCAGTGCATCTGTCAGTTCCTTCCTTCCTTGCGTACTAATGTCTTCAATCATGCCTGTCAACACTTTCAGGTTAATGTCTGTTACCGATTTCACCTCCTCCCTGCCCAGAATCTCTTCAACATTATACTCTAAGGTATCCCTTTCTGATTTAAATCTCTGACAGTGGAACAGAAAATGATCCACATTCTCTTTCATGCTGCATGTCTCGCACAAACTTGACAGGTCTTTGTTTACCTTTGCCTGGTGATCATTTAAGATTGAATGTCCACACAGCAACTGATTTACTGCCAAACAGTCCTTCTGTCCCTATCTCCATGACAGATCCTTTTTCCCACTTCCCCAAATATTTCCTGCAATACGTTCACTTTGTCTGAGCACTTGTATCTTCTTTCCCATTTTTCCTTTCCCTGTGATTTACACTCCCGTACTGCTTCTTTCTTGTCCAGGATCGGTTTTACCTCATTGTTTTTAATCATCTCTGATGCTGACGCCTTCGCTTGTTGATCTGCCAACTCATTCCCCTCAATATCTTTGTGTCCCGGTACCCAATGGACTTTGACAATATTCTCCCTGTACCTTACCTTTGCTAAACTCTCCTTGATGCTGAGAACTGTTTCAATCTTGTTAGTTGGCATTTCAGTACTGAAAGCAGTCTTAATAGCTGGTTGACAATCGGTCAGAATATGGACTACTCTGCCTTTGAAGTCTAGATCAGCCAAGAATTCTAGCCCGATCTGTATACCTACCAATTCTCCAGTATAATTGTTACCTATAGGAGAAACTCCCTTGTTCATCAAAACCGGTGTGCTGGAGTACCCCTCTAGGTAGACCACAGCACCAGCTCCAGTCGTACCGGGATTACCTAATGCTGATCCATCTGTGAACATTAATACATCATTTTTATCACCAAGAATTCTAGCCCGATCTGTATACCTACCAATTCTCCAGTATAATTGTTACCTATAGGAGAAACTCCCTTGTTCATCAAAACCGGTGTGCTGGAGTACCCCTCTAGGTAGACCACAGCACCAGCTCCAGTCGGACTGGGATTACCTAATGCTGATCCATCTGTGAACATTAATACATCATTTTTATCACAGTTGCTCAGTAGCTCTAATATATTTTCTTTCTGTTCTTCCTTGGAGAATGTGAATTCTTCCTTGTGTATACTTCCTGTCTCTTTGATGAGCCCCATCAATTCCTTGGTATATCTGAATTCCTTCTCAATGTTCTCAAACTCTAACATTCCCTTCAATTCCCTAAACCTAGACATCAATAAATGAAAAATAGTAGCTCTTCTACCCACAGTCTTATCCCCCTCTATCCATTCATCAAACTCTTCCCTGAGAGGATCATCTTCATACTTGGCACTGATTCTGATGACTTCTTGTGCTTGTCTTATCTTCAGCTGTAGGTCTATAGGCATGGTATTTGTCAAGACTTCCAAAGCTTCTGTGCTGGTACTGTTCAAACAACCTGATGCCTTTAGCATCGCTGACCTCTGAACCTTTCCTAACTCCTTACTGCTTTCTGCAAGGGACTCGACTGTCACAACTGCTCCATACTCCATCACCGGAAGAACCAAGGATTTGTAGAGTCTCATGTACACTGTTTGGCTGCATCCTCTATGTCCTTGAACGAAATTATCAATACATTTCAAGGCACTGATGATGATGATGATGATGATTTCGTGTTTAACGACGCGTCAACCCTCTTTGTGGGTCATAAGCGTCAAACTTCAAGGCACTGAAACCAGCCTTTGTTTTCTGTTGGATATGTTCGTGAAAGTTTAATTTATCGTCTACTGTGACACCCAGAATTTTCTTTGAATTGATTGTTTTTTAAACACTCTCGCCTAACTTCACCTCTGCCTTCACTTCTGAATCTCTGCCGTTATGTTTAAATACCATCATCTCTGTCTTATCCGGTGCAATCAACATATTCCATCTCCTACACCATTCTACCACAGATGCCAGTTTATCATTCAACACAGCACAAGTTTCTGCCACTGATGTATTACTTTCCCAAACACAGCTATCATCTGCAAATTCTGCATGATTACCTACCACTTCCTTAATTGAATCACTTGTATACAGATTACAAAGCACTGGACTGATAACTGATCCTTGCGGTATGCCTACTGCAGACTGGAATGTAGGAGATGTAAAATTGTTCACTTTCAGGAAGTACTTCCGGTCTATAAGGAAGTTTTTAAGGTATAGCCATAATCTGCCAGTAATCCCACTTTCTAATGCCTTTTTCAATAGACCTGCTCTCCATATTCTTTCATAGCAAGACTCATCCAGCACTGTACTTTCCTTCCTATTCCTTGCTTCTGAAACTGAATTACACAGCCTCAAAAGAGACTGAACACATGACTTTTGCTTCCTATATGCGTACTGAGTTCTTACTATACCATCTTCAATTTCCAACTTCCAAATCTTTTGCTGATAACTCTTTCCATAATCTTACCTATCGCACTTTCTAAAGTAATTGGCCTATACGATCTAACACTGTTGTAGAATGTCTTTCCGGGTTTGGGAAGCATTACCTTTGGGTCTAACTTGAAACCCTCGGGCAGTACACCTTTGTACCAGCATTTCTGTATTAAATAGTGTAAACCTTTCACAATGGCTTCACCACCCCTTTTCAATAAAATATTAAACACTTTTTCTTCAGGGCTAGGTGCACTATTATTTTGCAGTTGAGAAATTGCTGCTTCCACTTCTTCAATGTGAATATCACTATTTTCATGACCACATGTTTCTGAGAACTTTTCCTCTTGAATCACCGTTTCCTCCAACCTTAATCTATCCCTCATCTCCTCTTCCACTGAATTGAACCACTTTTCATCAAAATCCTTCACATCTAAGGTCTCCTTACCATACCTATCCTTCAATTCTACAAAAATCTATTCATCTGACACAGCCAATGAACCTTCGTCTCTAACAATTGGTTGCACAACCGACTTAGTCTTAAAAAGACTCCAAAATAAGTACATTCCGAACGTTTTAACGTCATAATTGCTAGGCGACGTTGCTGGCGTCGTTTGTAACAACATTTAACAATAGCTGACGTTTGGCGGAAAATCTGATAAAATCATAGAAATCAGACTTCAATTTTTGCGTCCATTTGACGTTTTTGAGGAAAGACCTGCAACACGAAGATAAAGTATGATTTTCTTGAGAATACAGTTTAACTTTCATGACATTGTTTTATCTGTATTTCAAGCACAGGATAATTTTTGCATTGAAATGAAAACAGATTTTCAAACTAAACCACGCCCCCTGAAATCCATGCCCTGACTGAAACTATTTAGGTTGGAAATCAGAACGGTTGAATTTGAAAATCCAAAGGTAAAACACGAATGGAAATATAATAAATAGTTTATTTTCTTGTTTTGATTGATTACGGAGAAATAATTCACTCGTGTTCTAAGGCTTTCCTGTAACAAACTCGTTCGCTATCGCTCACTCAGTTTTACTCGGAATCCTTAGAACACTTGTGAATTATTTCACCGTAATCGATCAAAACAACCAAATAAATTCTATATAATTGGAATTATAGATATCCCTTAACATATTATGGATATCATCAAATAAATAATAGATATCTAATATTATTTATAGATATCTAATAATATCAATTGAGGGCCGTAACTAATGTTGTGAGAACTTATAGCCCAACCCCTTGCATTTATTGAGTTGCAAAAAATATGATTAAACTAAACTAGCCTATATTCTTATTATATATCATTAATTTTATTTAAAGAGTCTTGAAATTCGATTAAATAGTAAAAACGGCACCTCATATTTGAGCCAGCGCATGACAAAACCTACAATAAGACATGTGCGCCCAACGAAGACTCAGATCAGCCTGTGCATCCGCACAGTCTGATCAGAGTCTTCGTTGTGCGCTTTAAGGATAGCCAAGGGCTCAATGCTCCTTCATGGAGCAAGAGAAGTCTCTGCTTAGACTATATGGATGCGCAGGCTGATCTGAGTCTTCGGTGGACGCACATGTCTTATTGTAGGTTTTGTCGTGCGCTGGCTCATTTAATAGGAGAGAACTGGAGAACGGGTTTGACTCATCAACAATGGTAATAGATTTGGTTGGTTGATTTGAGGTTTAACGTCCCCGTCAACACTGTGAAGGTCATTTTGGAGACTTTGCTGTCAATTTTGTGGGACATTTACCCAACATTGAGATGAAATGACTTCTCAAGCCCTGTCGCCCAATGAAACCAAAAGGGTTTATTAGCATGGACGGTCCGCCTCGCACCGCGGTTCCTGGACAGGCTTAAATCCTCTAAGCGGTTTACCAGTACTAGTGTGCGGACCGGATTCAGCTCTGTCTGGAAGCATCATGCAGCCCATATATTTCTTCAAGCCCCTATTGGCGGGGGCCTCAATGGTAATAGAGCCTTCAGCATTATGATAACACATCCGTGTGACATAGTGCATTCTTTCATTTCTCCAAAAAATGTACTTTTCTGATTAAAATTTGTGATCTTTTTCTTTGACAATATTCTCCCTGTACCTTACCTTTGCTAAACTCTCCTTGATGCTGAGAACTGTTTCAATCTTGTTAGTTGGCATTTCAGTACTGAAAGCAGTCTTAATAGCTGGTTGACAATCGGTCAGAATATGGACTACTCTGCCTTTGAAGTCTAGATCAGCCAAGAATTCTAGCCCGATCTGTATACCTACCAATTCTCCAGTATAATTGTTACCTATAGGAGAAACTCCCTTGTTCATCAAAACCGGTGTGCTGGAGTACCCCTCTAGGTAGACCACAGCACCAGCTCCAGTCGTACCGGGATTACCTAATGCTGATCCATCTGTGAACATTAATACATCATTTTTATCACCAAGAATTCTAGCCCGATCTGTATACCTACCAATTCTCCAGTATAATTGTTACCTATAGGAGAAACTCCCTTGTTCATCAAAACCGGTGTGCTGGAGTACCCCTCTAGGTAGACCACAGCACCAGCTCCAGTCGGACTGGGATTACCTAATGCTGATCCATCTGTGAACATTAATACATCATTTTTATCACAGTTGCTCAGTAGCTCTAATATATTTTCTTTCTGTTCTTCCTTGGAGAATGTGAATTCTTCCTTGTGTATACTTCCTGTCTCTTTGATGAGCCCCATCAATTCCTTGGTATATCTGAATTCCTTCTCAATGTTCTCAAACTCTAACATTCCCTTCAATTCCCTAAACCTAGACATCAATAAATGAAAAATAGTAGCTCTTCTACCCACAGTCTTGTCCCCCTCTATCCATTCATCAAACTCTTCCCTGAGAGGATCATCTTCATACTTGGCACTGATTCTGATGACTTCTTGTGCTTGTCTTATCTTCAGCTGTAGGTCTATAGGCATGGTATTTGTCAAGACTTCCAAAGCTTCTGTGCTGGTACTGTTCAAACAACCTGATGCCTTTAGCATCGCTGACCTCTGAACCTTTCCTAACTCCTTACTGCTTTCTGCAAGGGACTCGACTGTCACAACTGCTCCATACTCCATCACCGGAAGAACCAAGGATTTGTAGAGTCTCATGTACACTGTTTGGCTGCATCCTCTATGTCCTTGAACGAAATTATCAATACATTTCAAGGCACTGATGATGATGATGATGATGATTTCGTGTTTAACGACGCGTCAACCCTCTTTGTGGGTCATAAGCGTCAAACTTCAAGGCACTGAAACCAGCCTTTGTTTTCTGTTGGATATGTTCGTGAAAGTTTAATTTATCGTCTACTGTGACACCCAGAATTTTCTTTGAATTGATTGTTTTTTAAACACTCTCGCCTAACTTCACCTCTGCCTTCACTTCTGAATCTCTGCCGTTATGTTTAAATACCATCATCTCTGTCTTATCCGGTGCAATCAACATATTCCATCTCCTACACCATTCTACCACAGATGCCAGTTTATCATTCAACACAGCACAAGTTTCTGCCACTGATGTATTACTTTCCCAAACACAGCTATCATCTGCAAATTCTGCATGATTACCTACCACTTCCTTAATTGAATCACTTGTATACAGATTACAAAGCACTGGACTGATAACTGATCCTTGCGGTATGCCTACTGCAGACTGGAATGTAGGAGATGTAAAATTGTTCACTTTCAGGAAGTACTTCCGGTCTATAAGGAAGTTTTTAAGGTATAGCCATAATCTGCCAGTAATCCCACTTTCTAATGCCTTTTTCAATAGACCTGCTCTCCATATTCTTTCATAGCAAGACTCATAATCCATCACTGCCAGCACTGTACTTTCCTTCCTATTCCTTGCTTCTGAAACTGAATTACACAGCCTCAAAAGAGACTGAACACATGACTTTTGCTTCCTATATGCGTACTGAGTTCTTACTATACCATCTTCAATTTCCAACTTCCAAATCTTTTGCTGATAACTCTTTCCATAATCTTACCTATCGCACTTTCTAAAGTAATTGGCCTATACGATCTAACACTGTTGTAGAATGTCTTTCCGGGTTTGGGAAGCATTACCTTTGGGTCTAACTTGAAACCCTCGGGCAGTACACCTTTGTACCAGCATTTCTGTATTAAATAGTGTAAACCTTTCACAATGGCTTCACCACCCCTTTTCAATAAAATATTAAACACTTTTTCTTCAGGGCTAGGTGCACTATTATTTTGCAGTTGAGAAATTGCTGCTTCCACTTCTTCAATGTGAATATCACTATTTTCATGACCACATGTTTCTGAGAACTTTTCCTCTTGAATCACCGTTTCCTCCAACCTTAATCTATCCCTCATCTCCTCTTCCACTGAATTGAACCACTTTTCATCAAAATCCTTCACATCTAAGGTCTCCTTACCATACCTATCCTTCAATTCTACAAAAATCTATTCATCTGACACAGCCAATGAACCTTCGTCTCTAACAATTGGTTGCACAACCGACTTAGTCTTAAAAAGACTCCAAAATAAGTACATTCCGAACGTTTTAACGCCATAATTGCTAGGCGACGTTGCTGGCGTCGTTTGTAACAACATTTAACAATAGCTGACGTTTGGCGGAAAATCTGATAAAATCATAGAAATCAGACTTCAATTTTTGCGTCCATTTGACGTTTTTGAGGAAAGACCTGCAACACGAAGATAAAGTATGATTTTCTTGAGAATACAGTTTAACTTTCATGACATTGTTTTATCTGTATTTCAAGCACAGGATAATTTTTGCATTGAAATGAAAACAGATTTTCAAACTAAACCACGCCCCCTGAAATCCATGCCCTGACTGAAACTATTTAGGTTGGAAATCAGAACGGTTGAATTTGAAAATCCAAAGGTAAAACACGAATGGAAATATAATAAATAGTTTATTTTCTTGTTTTGATTGATTACGGAGAAATAATTCACTCGTGTTCTAAGGCTTTCCTGTAACAAACTCGTTCGCTATCGCTCACTCAGTTTTACTCGGAATCCTTAGAACACTTGTGAATTATTTCACCGTAATCGATCAAAACAACCAAATAAATTCTATATAATTGGAATTATAGATATCCCTTAACATATTATGGATATCATCAAATAAATAATAGATATCTAATATTATTTATAGATATCTAATAATATCAATTGAGGGCCGTAACTAATGTTGTGAGAACTTATAGCCCAACCCCTTGCATTTATTGAGTTGCAAAAAATATGATTAAACTAAACTAGCCTATATTCTTATTATATATCATTAATTTTATTTAAAGAGTCTTGAAATTCGATTAAATAGTAAAAACGGCACCTCATATTTGAGCCAGCGCATGACAAAACCTACAATAAGACATGTGCGCCCAACGAAGACTCAGATCAGCCTGTGCATCCGCACAGTCTGATCAGAGTCTTCGTTGTGCGCTTTAAGGATAGCCAAGGGCTCAATGCTCCTTCATGGAGCAAGAGAAGTCTCTGCTTAGACTATATGGATGCGCAGGCTGATCTGAGTCTTCGGTGGACGCACATGTCTTATTGTAGGTTTTGTCGTGCGCTGGCTCATTTAATAGGAGAGAACTGGAGAACGGGTTTGACTCATCAACAATGGTAATAGATTTGGTTGGTTGATTTGAGGTTTAACGTCCCCGTCAACACTGTGAAGGTCATTTTGGAGACTTTGCTGTCAATTTTGTGGGACATTTACCCAACATTGAGATCAAATGACTTCTCAAGCCCTGTCGCCCAATGAAACCAATAGGGTTTATTAGCATGGGCGGTCCGCCTCGCACCGCGGTTCCTGGACAGGCTTAAATCCTCTAAGCGGTTTACCAGTACTAGTGTGCGGACCGGATTCAGCTCTGCCTGGAAGCATCATGCAACCCATATATTTCTTCAAGCCCCTATGGGCGGGGGTCTCAATGGTAATAGAGCCTTCAGCATTATGATAACACATCCGTGTGCATTCTTTCATTTCTCCAAAATATGTACTTTTCTGATTGAAATTTGTGATCTTTTTTCTTATTTACATTCCAAACGTAGGTTGTGCGTACCCGTCAACGAGGCGGTTCTAACGGGTAACCGCAACCTATGTCTTGGGGGCCGAAATGAGAAAAATAATGTATACCCTTGTAAACCCCAGTTTTCTCAAGTGTCTATAATGTGGGTTTTTGAGGTTTTCATTACACGGACTTGTTAGCATGATGAGGTTCGAGTCGTTATACTAAGACAAACAGTTCCCAGCAGGCACACGTCGCAGGGGCAACGTCAAATCAACGTCGGTGCAACGTCGTGACGTTGCACCGACGTTGATGTGACGTTGCATAAACGTCATGACGTCGTACCGACGTCGGTGTGACGTCATAATTACGTCATGTGCCTGCAGGGTTACATGTACAGGATTTCAGAACAAACGATTCCTTAGTAATTACGACTTGGCCGCACGCACATTTTAAACGGCCGCCACGTGTGTGTGTCTGTGTGAATTCGGGTTTAACGTCGCTTTCATCAATTTTTCAGTCATATCACGACGGTGTCTGGTTGCGACAGGGAGCTCAATGCTCACTTTTGTAGTGTTGCCTCCCTGAAGTATCATGTCCCAGACACATTACATGATACCACACCTAGTCACATTATCCTGACACTGGGTCGACCAGTCCTAGCTCTACCCCGTAAAACTGAGTGCCAAGCGAGGAGCAGCTAGTACCATTTTTAACGCTTTTGGTATGTCGCGGCCCGGGATCGAACCCGTGACCTCCCGTTCCCCGGAGCGGACACTCTACCAACTGAGCTATCGGGGCCGGTAAACGGCCACCATACAGCGTAGGGCAGACATGCTACTGTTTACTGTTGTGTTTAAATGGGGCATTGTTCTTAAAGACATGTCACCTATGAGAAATGCACATGTATATATTTGATTCTTGCATTACCAATCTTTAACAACGTCTCTCTTATAAAGCGAGATGCTTAGATTAGAATTACTCTGCCAAAGTAGTCGCAGATAAGATTGACGTTTGGACTGTTGTATTAAAAAAGGTAAACCAAGTCACCCCATGCATTATGTAAATTCGACTGTATATGATGCATATGGCCATTTGGTCTGCTTCCAAAAATATCGAAATGCGAAATATTCTTGTGTTGTGGACTCAGCGAATTTGACATTATTATATTGACGACACCATAACTGCCCCGCTCTGTCAATCGTATCTGCGACTAATACACAAATCAATGGAATAGTTTTTCATTGAAGCTTTGAAGTTCACACACCAGGAAAGGCTCATGCATACGCTCAGTCTAGTCTGAGTCTTGGGGTGGTTGGGTCAGGCAAAGGTGGCACGTATCTTGTGTCAGCGAGGCGTCCAAATGATACTGGCTTACAGTTGGGCAAGGCCTGCTCTCCCTGCAGCAGGTAAGGATGTAAGGATAGAGGAGGGTGTCGTTATTTCTCCTGTTTCTTCACTTCCATTCATTGATCTCTCTCCTCTGTCCCTCACTCTTTCACAACCTCTACTATCTCTTCTATCTCTTTTCTCCCTTTCTCTTGGAGACGACACAAAATGTGCCACAAGGGTTGACGTGTCGTTCAACCTAAAACAATCAATCAATCAATCTAGACTGAGTTTTTGCTGTTCGCAGACATGTAAATAAGACCTAGATATAGCTTCTGCCTCTAGCCCTATTAGTTAGCTGTGCATGCACACCTGAACAATATCATAGAATTGCCATTACGATAACACACCCCAGACTTTCGGATGAGTCTTTAAACCGAGGTCCCGTCTCCGTATGACCATAGCTGTTGGTGGGACGTAAAATTAAAACTCACTCACTCACTCACGATAACACACCAGTGTGACATTGTGCATTCTTTCATATCTCCAAAATGGTCATTTTCTGTTCAACATTCGTGACTTTTTTCTGATTTAAAACCAAACATAGGTTGTGGGTGCTCGTTAGAACCGCCTCATTGAGGCGGTTCTAACGAGTACCCACAGCCTAACAGCCTATGTATTCGAGCAGTAACAAGAAAATAATGTATCACCACTGTAACCTCCAGTTTTCTCAATATTAAGTGGGCTTTAGAGGGGTGTTCTTAACACGGACGTGTTAACATGATGTTGACGTCCTGCCTTTTTTATTTATTTATTTCGGGTTTCAAAACGTGATTATTTTCAGGCCCTTAAGGATCAAGCAAAACGGTTTCGAGCTGCCGGGGTTCCAATTTATGGAGTCGGTATACAAAGTCATCTTCCAGGACATGTGGACATAACTAGCTTAAAGGTATGTTTTCTTTTAAGAGCCGACCTGTTTTATTATTTCGATATACACGTACTTGTGAATAGTGCAAATAGGCCCACTTTCGCTATAATTAGCAAGCGAAGCTTGTGAAGGACTTCAACGACTGATGTGGGTGCGGAATGGAGACAAGAGGCCCATGGGCCTATATGCTCACCAGAGCTCAGATGGGCACTGCCAACTGGCACTCATGTTTTTTTTACACGATATGATTTTAATCTACCGATTACAAGGTCTCCAAAACGAACCTTCAACCCCAAATGAGCACCCATGTGGACTCTGTATCTGAAATATTGGGCCCTTTGTCGAGTGGATGGGGCGCGGCATAGACCCAACAAAGCCCACATTGGTATCACTGAATGCATCATATCATAAGGAACAAGAATATATAGATTAGGGGTAGGGATCTATAAGGTTCTTGAGATATAAGGTCTTTTAAGTGGAGGACATGGGACATGTCCCCGGCAGATCCCAAGAGAGCCAAAATTGTTGTTACTGAATGTGCCTTATCATAAGGACCTAAAATACATGTAGTTTAGGGGTGGGGATCTGATCGGATAATGAGATATGAGGCCCTTTTATTAAGTGGAGTTGAGGGACTTCCCCTGTTGACCTCCCAAGTTTGTGAGACTGAATGTGTCTAATTATAAGGAACAAGAATGTATATGATTATGGGGTGGGGATCGAAATGGTTTCTATATTATATGGTATTTTATAAATTGAGTGGGAGGGGCACGGTCCCAGCCATAGAGACCCCCAGGTTTGTGTGACTGAATGAGTCATACCATAAGGAGCAAGAAAATATACGGTTAAGGGGTGGGGCTGTGAACAGCTTCAAGGATATTTGGCCTTTTGTGAAGTGGACGAGTTGGGCATGGCCGCGGCACACCCCAGGAGACCCCTAGGTTGGTATTACCGAATGTGTCTTATCATAAGGAACTAGAATATATATGGTTTAGGGGTGGAGATCTGAACGGTTTCTGAGAAATTGGGCCTTTTACGAAGTGAAAGGGTGGGGCTTGTCCAAGGCATACCCCGGAAAACCCCTAGGTTGGTATCACTGAATTTGTCTTGTTATAAAGAACAAGAATATATATGATATAGGGGTGGAATCTGAACGGTTTATGAGATATTGGGCCTTTTACAAAGTGGAGGGTGTGGGGAATGGACCGAGCAAACCCAAGGGACCTCGAGGGTGGTGCCACGGAATACATCTTATCACAAGGAACAAGAATATAAATGGTTTATGGTTGGGGATCTGAGTGGTTTCCTAGATATATGGCTTTTTATGAAGTTGAGGGGGTGGTCCCTGCACAACCTGGGGGACCCCCGGGTGGCATAAAAGCAAATGACTGAAAAAAGTTTACTCAAGGAACATTTCTAAAATAAAAAGCTAAAAAAAAAAATAACAATTTTCAAAAATAACTACAAAGGCTTTTGTTATAGTTCGTTTTGGTATCGCTTATATCTTTTTGTTTTGGATAACAAATTGGCTATTTTGTGGGACAGTAACTGTCCGTTTGGCTTTCCGCTATTGATGTTTCCATTAGGGTCTAGTTATTTCATGTTTGTGTTTCTTTCCCTTTGTTGCCTCTGATTGATCAGGAATCGATACAATTAAACCACAGCTCCCACCGGAGACACCAAAGGGGAAGAAACACAAACATGAAACAACTAGATCCTAATGGAAACATCAATAGCGGAAAGCCAAAAGGACAGTTACTTTCCCACAGAATGGCCAAACGGCTATCCAAAACAAAATAATATAAGCGGTACACACACTCAAAGACAAGCCATAACAAAAAAAAAAATCGCGACAGAAGAACCACCTTGGAACGGTCAGTGAAACGAATTCCACTCGTGGGGATGGGTGGGGGTGCTTAAAACGATTTTACGTGGCCACAATCCTCGCCCTTGCTTCCGTCGCAATTTAGACAAATAATAATAATAAGTCTATGAGAGCTTTAAGTTGCCCAAGCAACCAAACTTCTAAAAGCCGATTTTCACAACAGATACAAACTTCCAATTCCCCAGGCCAAGGATGCAACGGATGACATTTGGGGTCAATCGGCCCCGTGATTTCAGAGGAGATATCGTTTGAAAGTGTTGACGCCATACGACATCAGACGAGGACGAAGACGACGACGGCGATGGACAACTGTCTATATCTCCTTCAGAGTCTTCGGCTCTGGTGAGCTAAAGATAAGCTTTGCCCATGTTCACAAGAATATCATTGATACTATTATAGACGTTAACACACTGGCCCTTTTAGGTTTTCTGTTGAAACGTCCATGTCCTGTGGTTTAATGTTATCCAAATCTTTGAAACCATAGTTATAGAAATCTTCCATCTAGGACACCAAAGGGAAAGAAACGCAAACATGAAACAACTTCACCATAATGAAAAAGTCACCAGCGGAAAGCCAAAGGGACAGTTACTTTCCCACAAAATGTCCAAAAGGCTATCCAAAATAAAAATATATTAGCAATACATTCATGCGAGAACGAACTATAACATTAACAATCCACAACAGAAGAACCGCATTGGAACGGTCATTAAAAGTAGAGTAAAATAGAGTTTGCCTTAGACGTTATTTTGCATCGGCTGTTATCAGTTGTTGCCTTCAGAAGACCCCCCAAAGCTCGAGACTGACAAAACATTCATATACAATAATTAATTGAAATCTTTAGAGAACAAAGAAGCAACTAGTTTGATTTTAATCATATATGTCAAGCCTAATGATGTTTATTACATTGAAGACATTTCAGTACACTTAGCTGAGATTTTTTCATGAATTCTGTTGAAGGCTCGCTTAGACATCGTTGCTGAAGCTGGACTTCCGATCTGGATAACCGGTAAGATATTTTGAGTACGCCTTGAGAGGAGGCAATTAGTTCATCATTATTTGTCTCCCTTGACAAAAGGTTACAAATCTTAAGAGTACATTCTTTCCACAGGGACTATATTTTAGCTAGTGAATAGAGTATCAGAATCTTACCTGGATGTGAGGGATGGCTAGACAAATTGGTCCCGAGAGTCACTGTCCGGCATCACGAGGCTTGCCGAGTGACACTGGATAGTGATCAGGAGTTACGGGGTTTTCCGTCCCTCACACCAATGTAAGATTCTTTTTCTTGCAAACCTTTAATTTCTTAGAGTAGATGTTTAGCTCGACTGTATTCAAAGAAAAACATTCGAGCTATTTTCATCACTCCGACATCTGCGTTGCCGTCGTTGTTGTCGTCGTTCCGAGGAAAACATAACCTTGACTATAATTTCAGAAGAATTTGACTTAGCCTCATGAAACTTCACAAACATGCTCACCATCACAAGAGCTACATTCTGACTAAGTGCCATAACTATATTCTTGATTTAGGTGCAATTATCTCATCTTTTCCAAAGAATTTCTGAAACACATTTTCCCTCTCATTATTATATACCCCCGAAAACGTAGTTTTAGAAAGGGTATATAGGAGTCAGTCTGTTGGTTGGTTGGTCGGTCTGTGTATCCGTCCGTGACACATTTTTATGCCCCCTCGGAGTGGGGCATATAGCGTTTCGCCGTGATGTTACGTGCGTACGTTTGTATGTCACGTTCGTAACCACCTCGGGCTGAAATGTCGAGCTCAATGTCGAGCTCAAACCTCGGGCTCGCATTGGAGCTCATAATTTTTTATTTACCTGTTGTGCTACAAAGTTGAAATTTGGTATGACATTTACTCAGACCAAGACCTATCAGTTCATGTTCAAGTTGTCCCAGGGTCGTGCCCCTGGTCGGGCCCAGGGGTCAGATTGCGTAACAGATCAAAATTGTCATATAAGAATTTGCATGCAAAACTGTCAAAATGTCTAATTATCTTGAAAATTAATCAGATTCGAACACCTAAACCATATATATTATTGTTCCTTATGATATGACACATTCCATGACACAGACTTTGGGTCCCTACGGTCACCCCTGGGCCATGCCCCGCCCCTTTGCTTCATTAAAGTCTTTATATCTCAGAAACTATCCATATCCCCACCCCTTCACCATATATATTAGTGTTCCTTATGATAAGATGCATTGACTGATACAGACATTGGGTCCATCCCGACACCACCCCCACCCCCCCCCCCCCCTCAAGGTCAAGGTCACTGTGACTAATTTTAGAAAAACTTTGTCATCGCTCTATCGCCTACATTTCTCCACCAATTTCAATATTACTTCACACAAATGTTCCTTATAAAATTATCTCGTGCGAGTTTTACTTTCAAGGTCAAGGCCTCAAGGTCAAGGTCACTGTGGCTATTTTTAGAAAAAAACTTTGTCATCGCTCTAGCGCCAACATTTCTTTACCGATTTCAATATTACTTCACACAAATGTTCCTTATGTCAATATCTCGAGCGAGTTTGATTTTCAAGGTCATGACCTCAAGGTCAAGGTCACTGTGGCTATTTTTAGAAAAACTTTGTCATCGCTCTAGCGCCTACATTTCTTCACCAATTTCAATATAACTTCACACAAATGTTCCTTACAAAAATATCTCGAGCGAGTTCGACTTTAAGGTCATAGCCTCAAGGTCAAGGTCACTGTGGCTATTTTTAGAAAAACTTTGTCATCCCTCTAGCGCCTACATTTCTTCACTGATTTCAATATTTCTTCACACAAATGTTCCAAATAACAATATCTCGACCGAGTTCGACTTTCAAGGTCATGACCTCAAGGTCAAGGTCACTGTAGCTATTTTTGGAAAAACATGTTTTCACCAATTTCAATATTACTTCACACAAATGTTCCTTATAAAATACCTTGAGCGAGTTCGACTTTCAAGGTCATGGCCTCAAGGTCAAGGTCACTGTGGCTATTTCTAGAAAAAAATTTGTCATCGCTCTAGCACCTACATTTCTTCACTGATTTCAATATTACTTCACACAAATGTTCCTTATGACAATATCTCGAGCGAGTTACTTTCAAGGTCATGATCTCAAGGTCAAGGTCAATGTAGCTATTTTTAGAAAAACTTTGTCATCGCACTACCACATACATTTTTTCACGAATTTCGATATAACTTCACACAAATGTTCCTTAAAAAAATTCTTGAGCGAGTTCGACTTACAAGGTCATGGCCTCAAGGTCAAGGTCACTGTGGCTATTTTTAGAAAAACTTTTTCATCGCTCTAGCGCCTACATTTCTTCACTGATTTCAATATAACTTCACACAAATGTTCCTTATGACAATATCTCGAGCGAGTTCGACTTTCAAGGTCATGACCTCAAGGTCAAGGTCAATGTGGCTATTTTTAGAAAAACATTGTCATCGCACTAGCGCCTACATTTTTTCACCAATATCAATATTACTTCACACAGATGTTCCTTATAAAAATATCTTGAGCGAGTTCGACTTTCAAGGTCATGGCCTCAAGGTCAAGGTCACTGTGGTTATTTTTAGAAAAACTTTTTTATCGGTCTAGCGCTTACATTTCTTCACCGATTTCAATATATCTTCACACAAATGTTCCTTATGACAATATCAACGAGTTCCACTTTAAAGGTCAAGGTCAATGTGGCTATTTTTAGAAAAACTTTGTCATCAGTCTCGCGCTTACAGTTCTTTACCGATTTCAATATAACTTCACACAAATGTTCCTTATGACAATATATCAAACAATTTCGACTTTCAAGGCCAAGGTCACTGTGGCTTTTTTTTTTTAGAAAAACTTTGTCATCACTCTAGCGACTACATTTCTTCACCGACTTCAATAGAACTTCACACAAATGTTCCTTATGACAATATCTCCAGCGAGTTCCACTTTCAATGTCAAGGTCACTGTGGCTATTTTTAGAAAAAACTTTGTCATTGCTCTAGCGCTTACATTTGTTCACCGTTTTCAATATAACTTCACACAAATGTTCCACATGACAATATCTCAGGCGATTTCGACTTTTAAGGTCAAGGTCACTGTGGATATTTTTAGAAAAAAAATTGTCATCGCTCTAGCGACTACATTTCTTCACTGATTTCAATATAACTTCACACAACTGTTTCTTATGACAATACCTCGAGCGAGTTCGACTTTCAAGGTCAAGGTCACTGTCGCTATTTTTAGAAATACTTTGTCATTGCTCTAGCGCTTACATTTTTTCACCAATTTCATTATAATTTCACATAGATGTTCCTTATGACAATATCTCGAGGTATTTTGCCTTTCAAGGTCAAGGTCACTGTGGCTATTTTTAGAAAAACTTTGTCATCGCTCTAGCACCTACATCTTTTGATGGATTTTAATAGAACTTCAAACAAATGTTTCTTATGATATCTCGAGTTGCTTAGACTTTCAAGGTCATGACCTCAAGGTCAAGGTCACTGTGACTATTTTTAGAAAAACTTTGTCATCGCTCTACCGCCTACATTTTTAACGGATTTAAATATAACTTCACACAAAAGATGCTTATGATAATATCTTGAGCAAGACATACTTTCGCGGCCAAGGTCACTATAACTATTTTTAGAGAAACATTGTCATCACTCTAGAACCTACATTTATTGATGGATTTTTAACAAACTTTACACAGATATTGCATATGATAATATCTCAAGCACGTTGGACTTTTGCCATTTCAGTGTTTCCCACACACGAAGTTGTCTTGTGCGAGGGGCTTTGTATCGCATGCGATGCCTTGTTGTTACTTATGATATGACACATTTCAAGACACAGACTTTGGATCCCTCCGGACACCCCCGGGCCATTCTAGAGGATGGGTACAAGCCAAATCGACAAAGATATATGGCGGGTGCATCTGTGTACTTTGGAAACATGCCTAGTTCTTGTTATGCGAACAACTTCCTTATTTCTTCACCGATTGACTTCCATTTTGCATATGCATTCACAATGTAGTGTAGATATGCGTGACATTATTTTCATATCCGTCAAGGTCAAGGTCACTGTTGCTAAAAATAGAATAGAAACCCATGACAAACAATCTTGTGATGCGGACTTCTTCCACATTTCTTCACCGATTGAATTCAAATGTTGCATATGCATTCACAATGGGATGTAAATATGCGTGACATAAATTTCATGTGGGTCAAATCAAGATCGAGGTTACTGTTGCTAAAATAGAATAATCTTGTGATGCGAATAACTTCCGTGGAGTGTGGGTCATGTTTGCTGATGTTGGCCCGGTGGGGACCCTATAAGTCCGCGGGTAGGCTCTCTTGCCTGATGCCTCCATCTGACCTGTCTCGTAGGTTACGTCGGTCGGTGAGTGCTCGGAGGGGGGTGTGCTATGTTTGCCGGGTCTTGTCCATCATCCGTTTCGGTTTCAAAACTTTGGGGTTGAGACACACTGATGAAGATTAAATATCAGAAAGGCCTCTGTGTCACTAAATTAGGTATAGTTACGCCTTAATTGCAACCACTGGGTCGATATCTCTGTTGGTGGATGATTCGTTCGTCCCCGAGGGTATCATCAGCTCAGTATCAGTTCCTTAGTGCTGAGGTTGATTCTGCGGTGTTGACATCAGTGCTCAAGTACTGATTTTAATAACTATATTATATCTTTACTTTTTGCAGCATAAAATTCTAATTGTTCTAAAACTAAGGCTGACTTGTCAGGTGAGACATGTATCTTAGCGGATTTGGTTTACACTTTTTGTAATATCTTAAATTTTGCAAGTCTCGCTACTTTTGACATCTCCTTCCTGATGCCCGGGACTTCCGTGGAGTGTGGGTCATGTTTGCTGATGTTGGCTTGGTAGGGACCCTATAAGTCCGCGGGTAGGCTCTCTTGCCTGAGGCCTCCATCTAACCTGTCTCGTAGGCTACGTCGGTCGGTGTGTGCTCGGAGGGGGATGTGCTGTGTTTGCCGGGTCTTGTCCATAATTCGTTTCGGTTTCAAAACTTTGGGGTTGAGACACACTGATGAAGATTAAATATCAGAAATTAGGTATAGTTTCGCCTTAATTCCATATTTCTTCATCCATTGAGTTCAAATTTTGCATATGCATTCATGTTTGTTGTTTGAATTTTGGTAGACGTCCCCATCGACACTATTTAGGCCATTTTGGAGACGTTGCTTCCAATTTTGTGGGACTTTTACCCGACATTGAGATGAAATGACAGCTCAGGCCATGCCGCCCAACGAAACCAAAAGGCTTATATGCATTGGACGGTCTGACACACACCACTTTGTCTGGGCAGGCTTCGTCCTTCTAAGCGGTTTACCAGTACTCATGTGTGGTCAGTTTCAGCTCTGCGTGGAAGCATCATGCAGCCCATCTATTTCTCCAAGCCCCGATAGGCGTGGGTGATCATATGCTTTCATAATGAGATGTAAATGAGCGTGGCATAAATTTCATTTGAGTCATATCAAGGTCAAGGTCACTGTTGCTAAAAATAGAATAATCTTATGATGCGAACTACTTCCACATTTCTTCACCGATTGACTTCCATTTTGCATATGCATTCACAATGTGGTGTAGATATGCGTGAAATAATTTTATATCAGTCAAGTTCATGGTCATAGAATAGAAATTCATGACAACAATCTTGTGATGCGGACCTTCCACATTTCTTCACCGTTTGACGTGCGTGACATAAATTCCATATGGGTCAAATCAAGATCAAGGTAACTGTTACTAAAGAAAGAATATTCTTGTGATGCGAATAACTTCCACATTTCTTCACCGATTGAGTCCAAATTTTGCATATGTATTCATTTGTTTGTTTGTTTGTTTGTTTGTTTGAATGGGGTTTAACGTCGCCATCAACACTATTTAGGTCATTTTGGAGACGTTGCTTCCAATTTTGTGGGACTGTAACCCGAAATTGAGATGAAATGACACCTCAAGCCCTGCCGCCCAATGAAACCAAAAGGCTTATATGCATTGGACTGTCTGACTCACACCACTTTGTCTGGGCAAACTTAGTCTTTCTAAACGGTTAACCAGGACTCATGTGTGGTCAGTTTCAGCTCTGCGTGAAAGCACCATGCAGCCCATCTATTTCTCCAAGCCCAGATGGGCGCGGGTGATCATATGCATTCATAATGAGATGTAAATGAGCGTGGGATAAATTTTATATGGGTCATGTCAAGGTCTGGGTCACTGTTGCTAAAAATAGAATAACCTTGTGATGCCAACTACTACCACATTTCTTCACCGATTGAGTTCAAAGTTTGCATATGCATTCATAATGAGATGTAAATGTGCCTGACATATGCGTCAGGCCAAGGTCAAGTCAATGTTGCTTAAAATAGAATAATCTTGTGATGCGAACGCCCTCATATTTATACAGCGATTTAGTTCAATTTTTGCATGTGCATTCTTAATATGGTCTATATATGCGTGACATAGATTTCATATGGGTCAGATCAAGGTCAAAGTCACTGTTTCTAGTTTGTTTAGAATTTTGTTCTGATAATGACTCGAAAACCGCTTTAGTTATCCAAATGAAACTTCGAATACTGTGCAGAAGCGCAGTGTACAAGGGCCGATACTCTATACAGTTGAACTTCAATGGCTCAAACACCGATGGCTCGTTTACCATGGATGTGTCGAACGCATTATTGAGCCCCTATTGAAATCCTCTACATAAGAAATAGTGGGGGATAATTAAGGAGTTTTAGTCTTTTATCTTGCAAATGTATGCTGTGTGTACTCATTAGAATCGCCTCGATGAGGCGATTCTAATGAGTACACACAGCATACATTTTCATTATAGAACGCCGAAAAGATGTCTAAAGTATCTCGTTATGCCTCCTGGCAGTAACCATCGGTGGCTCGAACTACCCCTGTCTCGAACAGATTTTCGAGGTCCCAAAGGTGTTCGAGCCATTGAAGTTCGACTGTATTAGTGGAATAATTGGACTTTGCAATTTTTGTTAGTAATTTTGTCCAGATAATAGCTATATGATGACATATCATTCCGTTAACAAGTCTATGTAATGAACACCCTCGAAAATTCCAGTTAACTTAGTGAAAAGACACGTTTGACCCCGGTTTCAGTAAAATCCGCCAAAGCGGGAGTATAGCGGTCAGACACTCTGACAGTTTTGTTTCAAGACAATTAATAGCAGAGCCTTCAAACTCAACATGGATGTTTCTTTGGACAAGACCTTTCCATTGATACCAAACTTTTTTAACTCTGACCTTGACCTTTGAACTTTGACCAGTTTTTAAACAATTAACCAAACATTTTAACCTTGGCCATATCTCCAAAATATTTGCTTTAGCTTCATGAAACTTCACACACATACTAACCATCGTAAGAGCTACATTCTGATCAAGAGTCACAACTCTATTGCTGATTTTCATATAATTATCTCCGCCTTTTCATTTTTTTTTCTGAAACACATTTTTCCTTTTTATTTCAGTACGATTTCAAATAGAGCCTTCAAACTTCCCATGGATGTTTCTAAGGACGAGACCTTTCTATTGATACCAAACGTTTGACCTGTGACTTTGAACTTTGAACACTGACCAGTATTTTGAAAACTTCAATTACCAAAAACGTTTACCATGGCCATGTCTCCAAAAGTATTTAGACTAGCTTCATACAACTTCACACACATACTCTTCATCACAAGACCTACATTCTGACCAACGGTCATAACTGTATTGCTGATTTTGACTTAATTATCTCCCTTTTAAGATTTTTATTTAATAGTCTGTTTCTCTGTACCACGTTTTATTTTTTTTTTTTTTTTTTTTTTCAAAGAAAAACTGTCGAGCTAGTGTCACTCCGGCGTCTGCGTTGTCGTTTTGTCGTCGTTGCCGTTGCTCCGAAAAAAACAACAACACTTAACCTTGGCTATACTTCAAAAGTGTTTGGCTTAGCCTCATGAAACTTCACACGCATACTCGCCATCACAAGAGTTACATTCTCACCAAAGGGCATAACTGAAATTTTTTGTTCTTATTTTCGCACTATTTACTGTTTATAGTGTGCTATTGAGATACCGTCATGCTCAATATAATATGCATGGAAACTTGCAACTTCTTGTTACAGACGAGCATAGCATCTGCTATAACCTCAAAAGTATTTGACTTAGCCTCATGAAACTTCACACGCATACTCGCCATCACAAGAGCTACATTCTGACCAAGGGCCATAAATGAAACATTATGTTTTTATTAGCACATTATTTACTGTTCATAATATGCTACTGAGGTACCGTCTTGCTCATTTTATCATTTGACGTGGCGTCTGAGAATGTAATAACGTCATGTAATAAATTCGATATTCCACTTGTGGATTAAATATGCAAATTAGTTAGATATGCCCTGTAACGTTATATGTACGACGTCATTAACGACGTCGCGTATACCAATGGCGGAATATTGGCATTTTTGTTTAACAATCGTGAATAAAATGTTTTTTAAATGTCACATGATATATAGAATCATGCATTCGTGCTCATGTATTATTGAATTTATTAAACTCGTTGAAGAAAAGGAATAAAATGCTCGGCAAAGCCTCACATTTTATCCCTTTTCCTCAACTCGTTTAATAAATCCAATATACATAAGCACTCATGTAGGATCCTTTATATAATATGCATGAAAACTTGCAACTCCTAGTTTGATCCAGTGAAAAAAAAAACCGACGAGAATAGCATCTGCTTGCGGTGCTTTGATTGTTGACGTCAGCCATATCTGGATGACAAAACTGCGACATTCTTGACGTCATAGTACGTGTAGTGACGTCAATCTTAACAATTGTGCGTTTGACGTTCTATTCAACCAGTGTAACGGGCCTCCGTGGCCTAATGGATAAGAGCGCTGACTCTTAGTCATTAGGTCTCTCACGGCCGTGGGTTCGAGCCTCGCTCGGGTCACGTGTGAGACGCCAAGTTCTGCAACGGAAGGTCATGTGGTTTTTCTCCGGGTACTCCGGTTTTCGCCCACCTATGATTAACGATCGGCTCGATATGAGTGAAATAATCTTGAAAGGGCCGTAAAACCCAAACCAAAAAAGAAATTCAACCAGTGTACAAAAACACGTGAAAATTAACGATTTTTATTCCAACACAGGGTAGTATAACCTGGGTAGGATAAGAACTTCTATTCCAGGATTATGTTCTGGACTCCCTTATCTGGCGTGCAAGAAAACATGTCCCTCTTATGAAATGTCGGCAACAATTACTGAAACTTTTAGTTAGTCTATTCTTAACTGCATGTCGCAGCATAAGTTTCATCGAAATGTTTTGGCATAAATAATTTGATTTTCGTGTAAATGATCAACCGAATTCACCAGAGAAACGAAATTTAAATTGACATATCATATCTCATTATGATAACACACCCGTGTGACATTTTTTCATATCTCCAAAATGGGTACTTTTCTTATGACAATTTGTAATATTATTCTAATTATACTCCAAACATAGGTTGTGGGTGCTCATTAGAACCTAGGTTGTGGGTGCTCATTAGAACCGCCTAATTGAGGCGGTTCTAACGAACAGCCACAGCCTATGTATTGAAATAGAAATAAGAAAAATAATGCCCCCCCCCCCAACACCGTATACCCCAGTTTTCACTATATAAAGTGTGGTTTAGTGTGGTGTGCATTTCATAAATGCACGGACTTGTGGTGGATGTTCTCAGATGTGTAGCAGCAAATCAATCGAAGGGTTTTGTGACTTTGGGACATTTGGAGTTTTATATTTTTGCAAAGGGCCAACCATATTCACAAATTAGGGACAGGGAAAAAGGTTTCAAAAAGGTGGCACACAGTATGTGAAAAACGTCTTGTAGTGTATTTTATGCTGCCAAGGGATTATCTTTTAGTACATATTAAACTTAAGAAATAGATCAGCTCTAACTGTGATTTGTTGTGTAATAAATCACAGTTTGGAGGTCAGTTGTAAAGTAGACAAATCACGAGCGCGTAGCGCGCGTGATTTGTCTACTTACAACTGACCGACAAACTATGATTTATGACACAACAAATCACTGGCTAGAGCTGATCTATTTCGATTCTAACACGCTGAAAATCGGCAATAATGTTATTGTTTCCTTCAAAATCTCACAACTTTTCGCCATTGTTAGAAGAAATCCCGCTAAAATTATCGACTGAAACACATGCATTTATATCCTTTTCTTACGTTTTCGATGCGAGAAAATGACGTTACACCGTCTAACGTCAAGTAAATCGACTAGTGAAGTCATAAATTTACAGTTTTTAATGACGTCACACGTCTCGCTCTTCCGAGCTGTGATTTGTTGCAGAATAAAACACAGTTATTTTGCATTGCCTATATAGGCGCGCTGTGTTAGAATTCGCTATAACTATTGTTAACCGGGAGTGTGTGCCGGTCGTGAAAAGTCTTTCTGTCCTTCATTATATTGTAGATTATTATCTAGTCATTTGAGATTATAATGTCGTTGTAGAATTTGTGCCTATTTGAAGCCACTGATGGAGCCTTATGGTCCAAAACTAGCATTTCTTGCCTAGAAAAACTTGCTCCCTATACCATTTTCATTTTTGCTTATACGAGGGATGTTAGAAAAGAATTGCTTTTTGTCCCACGCTCGGCACGATCAAAACCAATACATACTTGTATAGGGCTAGTCAATATCTACACAGTGGTGTATAAATGTACATGTTAGACTAAGTGTAAGACATAAGATTTGCCATTTGAATACACGCAGTCATTGACCACTGCATACAGTTCGGCGGTGGAAAAAGAAATTTGAGTCTGGTTTAGAGTCCATCAAAAATGCACCGAAATCAGGTAGGCCAAAATCTTCATATCGTAAAGAAATCGTTTCTAAAATAAAGGAAATAAAAGTTGGCCACAAAACTGAAAAGTTTGAGATGAAAAATTGTTATATTTTTTCTTTTTTTTTTCTTCTCAAAAAATAGATTGCGGGGACTCGATTGAACGGCCTCGATGAGGCGGTTCTATCGAGTACCCACAATTAATGTTTTTGAGAAGATATAAGAAAAATATTGTTTTCCCCCTTAAACTCCAGTTTTACTATATGAAAGTGGGGTTTAAGGGGGTCAGAGTTATATAGGCGTGTTTGCAAGATGACAAAGCTTTAAACCAGTAGTTTCAGTCTCCATTGAAAATATGTGATTTATAAGAACAAACGCGTGCATAATTATTTTTTTTGTATGACGTCATTGCCGTTAGGCGTCATAAGATGCAACGTGGCCTAACCGCAAAATTCAAAGGTATCCGAATAATATCAAAATAGCGTGCCGGGGCAAGTTGTTCAAAACTTTGATCAGTTAATTTGGCAAATATACTAATATTTTTACTAAAGAAATGTAAGTAGCTTTTGCAATGCTACCACATTCTCATTTTCAAGAAACATCCCAGAATTTTAGACACTGTATACTTGCTTAAACAGTTAACAGTTTGACCACTAACGAGCTCGTTAGGCTAACGATGATTTTAGCAGCTGGACCAAGTAATATACAATTTATCAAAACTCAGAACATGTATTCGTGCATAACGTTTTTCCGCATGACGTCATTGCCGTGACGCCATTAGACCCAACACGGCCTTACAGTAAAATTCGAAGGTATCCGAGTAAGAGTGTAATTTCAAGTCAACGTGATTTCAGCAAGAATGTTCCTCGGATTTTTTCGTTCAATTCTACTCATTCAACATTTATAGCTTTATAGTAATATCAGATTTTCTGTATTTCAGAACTGTCGGTTTCTGCTGGAGGTGATATTTTGCGAGCATCTACCCTCTCTGATGTAATGCACTTGTATTTCAGTCACCCTTCAGTAGAAGGCGTGTTACTTTGGGGGTTTTGGGATGGCGAAATACATGACAAGAGCGCAGCACTTTTCCACGGCCCAAATATTACCGTATGTCCATTAGTTTGTATTACTTTTTTCGATTTGCAATGTAAATACATAAGCAAACACACGAGAAAAGGACCCTCAGCACTCGCTGACTTATGCTGTTCAAAGTCACGTGTGCTGCCAACTACTAGAATTAGACTGAAGCTCAGTCCAAGGTCTCCCCTACACCGAAATCTTTAGTTGTCGCATATGCGAGAGTTAGGCGAGAGTTATCTTTTCTCGTAAGCCGCTTCATATAAATTGATATGGCCGGCGCCCGCACATCGGGGCTTGAAGAAATAGATGGGCTGCTTGATGCTTCCTCACAGAGCTGAATCGAACCGCACACGATTACTGGTAAACCGCTTAGAGGATCTTAGCCTACCCAGGCAAAGGCCCGTCCATGCTTATAAACCCTATTAGTTTCATTGGGCGACAGGGATTGAGATATCATTTCATCTCAATGTCAGGTAAAAGACATACAAAATTGGAAGCGACGTCTCCAAAATGACCATTATAGTGTTGACGGTGACGTTAAACCTCAAATCAGACAACTAAATTGATATGGTATTTTATTAATTGACTATCCTGTATTGGTCAGAGGTCATCGGTATGAACACCAGGACAACCATATTAACCGGAGGTCAAGGGATATTAGATCGAGGTCAAAAATCAATAATCATGTTTTTTTAGATGTGCCAATCATTAATCAAGTTATTTCGTATTGGCCCAGTTTACAGGTCCGAGGTCTGCTGTATTGGCCCGAGGCCTTTTGGCCCAGTTACAGGTCCGAGGTCTGCTGTATTGGCCTTTGGCCTCGGGCCAATACAGCAGACATCGGACCTATAACTGGGCCAATACGAAATTACTTGGTTAATAACATCATAATATAGAGGATCTTGCATCAGCGTTTATGTATTATTCAATTTATTAAACAATTTGGGGAAAAGGGATAAAATGGGAGGCTTTACTGAACATTCTATCACTTTTTCCCGACGAGTTTAATAAATTTAATAATACATGATTCTATTAATCACATGACATTTAAAATGCATTTTATTCACGATTTTTAAAACAAAATTGTCAACATCCGCCAATAGTAAACGCGACGTCGTTAAGGACGTGGTACGTGTAACGATATGGGGCGTATCTAACTAATTTGCATATTTAATCCACTGATGGATTACCGAATTTGATACATTCTCAGACGTGACGTCATATGATAAACAATTAATCATCTTATATGAAGGTAAATACAACCATATGCTGGTATAGACCTTCCTTGCCCTTTTATCATGTTTACTATCATGTAATAAAAATACGAGATTGAAAGCTCGCAATAGGTAGGTAAGACAGGTTATACCGTTATTATTATTACTACCGATTTCAATATTCATTAAACTTTGGAGTGGACATGATACTCCATAACTGTCATTTCAAAGCTGCTGCTGCATCCTTTGAACATTAGATTATGATGTCACAAACTGACAATGATAGAAAAGTAATAGACGGATTATGACACAACACGTGTGCAAGTATCCAATCGGATACAGTTTCCACTTACCGCCATTAGCACGTGTCCAATAAGAGATAGTCTGTCACACGTCAATCATCTATGAAAAGTCTGGAGTACAAAGAGTTTGGTGAAAGTTTCTGAATCATTCTGGTGCACTGTCCTCTAAAATTACATCAGAATATACCCCCTTGATCTGCTACATTTGACTGAAAGTCTAATTGATATTGAAATCGGTAGTATAATTATAACCATCATAGTTAGGCAAGACAGGTTATACCGTTATAATTATTATTACCGAAGCGTCGTTACCTTTTTGACAAGAATGGACAATGTTTTCGCTGACGTGTCTTTCTTCTTATCATACCGTTATTATTAGTACAACCGTCATAGGTACTGCCCGTCGAGGAATAGTTGACAGTGACGTCACGACTTGTTTTTGTTCTGAACAATCCAAAGCTTATGGGGCTAACGGTAAAATAGCTCAAATAGTCAGCTACGTCACTGCCAGCTATTTGTTGGCGAATTATACTGTTGTCTGAGGATATGTAGACAGTGACGTAAAAGATTATATCATCACAGGTAGGTTTGACAGGTTGCACCGTTATCATTACCATACCCATAGTTGGCAGGCAAGACAAAATATACCGTTATAATTATCATCACCGAAGCGTCGTTACTGTTGTCGGAGGATAAGTTGAGAGTGACGTCAGCGAATGTTTTTGTTATTAAGCATTGTCCACTATTGCCAAAGGGTAACGGCGCTTCGGTAATGATAAGTATAACGGTATAGTCTGTCCTGCCAGCCAATGATGGGTATGATAATGATAACGGTACAACCTGTCAAACCTGCCTGTTGTGGTTTATTCTTTCACGTCACTGTCAACTTATCTTCCGAGAGCAGTACCTATTGACAGCAGTGGACAATGCTTAATAACAAAAACATTCGCTGGCGTCACTTTCAACTTATCCTCGGACAACAGTAGGCAAGACAGGTTATACCGTTATTGTCATTATCATCGAAGAGTCATTACTGTAGTCCGAGGATAAGTAAAAAGTGACGTCAAAGTGTATGCCGCCACGGGTAGGCAAGACAGCTTATATCGTTATTATTATTATAACCATCATTGGTAGGCAAGGCAGGTGATACCGTTATAATTACCATTACCGAAGCATCGTTAACTTTTGACAACTGTAGACAATGCTTAATAACAAAAACATTCGCTGACGCCACTTTCTTCTTCTTATCCTCGATCTACTGTGCCTTTTGACAACAGAAGACAATGCTCAATAACAAAAACGTTCGCTGACGTCACTTTCTTCTTATCCCCGATCTACTGTAGTCGAAAACATCAGTCCTTCACTTTAATACTGGCTACGGGTATCGAAGAATACTAGGAAAAAGTACCTTTGGTTGATTTGTCTATCTAAAATGAGTTTTTACGGCCTCGTCAACACTATCTAGGTCATTTTTGAGACGTGGCTTCCAATTGTGTGGGACGTATACCCAACATTGAGATGAAAAGACATATCAAGCCCATCCGCCAAAAAAACCAAAAGGGTTTATATGTAGGACTTGCACTTGCACCACTTTGTCTGGGCAAGCTTAGACCATCTAAGCGGTTTACCAGCACTCATATGCGATGGCTTTCAGCTCGGCGTGGAAAGATCATGCAGCCCAATCTATTCCTCCAAGCCCCGATGAGCGGAGGCCCAATTATGGTTGGCGGGACATACTTGCAGGGAGCAGTTTTCTGAAATTGTCATGAATTGATACGCAGCAGTGTTTGCAATACTTACATATCATTTCTTTTCACCTTATGTATTTGTGTTGAGAACCAAACATTTTGCTTTAATACGGCATACGAAGTATTTGTGTGTCCATTTATATTTTCGGTGATATGTCTGTTATCATTTTTCTAGCCCAACAGAGCTGGGAAAGTATGGCAACAACTAGTTAAAGACCAGTGGCATACTAATATTACTTCTACAATACATGGTGCGGAAAAGTTGCATGTGCGAGGCTTCAAGGGCTCTTATCAGGTCACGGTTAAGCACAACGGGCAAGTGCTGAAAACAGAAACATTTACGTTGGGCAAAGACGATTTGAATTTACAGATACATTTAGCGCATTCGTCTGGTAAGTGAAGTCTTTATCATACCAAAACAACCTTTATTACACGCACATCACACAAAGGCAATACATGGGAATGTAACACAAACTATCTCAATGCCAACGGCTGAAATTTCAAGAGCAAGTACAGTATAAGGAAGTGAAAGAAATCAGAGGTGTGTTTGGTAAAAAAGGAGGGTAATATGAGAGATCGTACATCACGAAAACACGCCTATATAATTTTGACCCCCCTCGAACCCCACTTAAATATAGTGAAACTGGGGTTTACAGGGGTATACCTTATTTTTTCTTATTTCTGCTCTAAAATATAGAATGTGGGTACTCGTTAGAACCGCCTCGATGAGGCGGTTCTAACGATTACCCACAATCTATATTTTGAGCAGAAATAAGAAAAATATCACAATTTTTCATCTTAAAATTTTCATTTTTTCGGCGATCAAGGTTACAATGTATTGGTATAGGCGTGTTTTCGTAATGGACACAACGTTGCAAATCGGATGAAATGGGGTTGGGAGAAATATCAAATATCAGCAAAGAAATATTAATTCAATAAAGCATGTTAACAAGTTCGTATAATGGACATCCGTGTAAATCGAAATGAAGGCAATGGTCAGGAATCGATACAATTACCCCAAATCTCCCATCAGAGATGTCAAAGGGAAAGAAACACGAACATGAAATAGCTATCACTTCCTCATTTCCTATAAGGTCAAAACAAATGATAACGGCTTTATGGACGGGATTCCCACATTACGAAAAAACGCCTATGCAAATACATTGTAAATTTTACCGCCAAAAAAAACGAAAATTTTAAGTTGAAAAAGTGTAATCTTTTTTTTTTATTTCTGCTCAAAATATATATAGATTGTGGGTACACGTTAGAACCGCCTCAATTTTGTGGGTACATTCAATCGAGTACCCACAATCTATATTTTGGAGCAGAACTAAGAAAAATAAGGTTTACCCCTGTAAAGTAGAACTGGAGGCAATGATCAGGAATCGATACAATTAACCCACAGGTCACAGTTTTATTATATAAACGTGGGGTTCAAGGGGGTAAAAATTATATAGGCTTTTTTATTCATTTTCACTGTAGCTGGTGTTGTGCCGTGTGGCGGCCGTAAAACGTCTCCCCGTACATCATCATAGTGCAGATTATATTTTCTGGTCCTTTCGGATCATTGAGTTCATTTGGCATCATTTTGAAAATATAGTTTTGCTTAAGCCGGTGCTAGAGGGCGTGGCCGGTATTGCATATTTCAGTACTGGTCGTGAACAGTCTCAATAAAACCGAGTCTGCTATTTTCGTTTATTTGGTGTATTCCTTGCTTCCAAAGGATCTAACTTGAGAACTTATTCTTTTCGTGATGAACAAGTTTTGGAACAAGCTACTTAATATGACAGAAGTAAAAAGCGACATAAGCAAATTTTTCTCACAGAATCAAAATTTTCACATTTTCCAAATGATCTACAAGTCTTTTCCCTGTTTGATAGATATTTAAAACTGCAACAGTAAAAACAATAAAAATACTCTAATGAAATTACACAGAAGCTAAAACGGTTTAAGTACATAAAAGAGCCTCAAAATATGTATAGAAACAACTATAGGGCGAGGATTGTGGCCACTTAAAATCCATTTAAGCCCCCCAGTGGAATTCTTTCCAATGACCGTTCCAAGGCGGTTCTTCTGTGGCGGTTTATTTATGTTGTTGTTTGTTACTACTCACTGTGTGTATAACTTGTGTCTTTTTATTTTGGATGGCCATTTGGCCATTTTGTGGGAAAGTAACTGTCCATCCTTTGTTTAGGTTTCCATTATGGTCTGGTCGCTTCATGTTTGTGTTTCTTTCCCCTTGGTGTCTTTGATGGGTGGAGTAAGTTAATTGTATCGATTCCTGATCTTTGTTTTACTTCTACTTAAATTGAACCTCTTATATTCAACACAGCAGTCCAACCGTTTTTGTGTAAATGAAGAAGATAGAAAGTTAAAACAATATACATTTCACATTATTTCAAAAACTACCAAACCTAAGCAAAATGGTTTTCACCACAACAGGTAACGAAACGAATTAAATGTTACAATAAAAAAATAATTAAAAAATCCCAACGTCCTTTTTTCAAATCGATTGTTTTTCTTATAAATTTCGAGTGACATAGCAAAACGGTTTTCGCCATCCGAAGGAGCATCACAACGTAAGTGTAGCGAGAAATTAAATGTGAAAACGTTACAAGAAATTGCCTTTTCTGAAAAACAAAATGAAAAAGTAAACACAATTTTATACTTAAAGTGCTAGTTACTGATGTGATGAGTATACAGAAGAGGCTCAACCATTGAAGCTGCAGTCTGCAGTTGTAACAGTCAATTGGAAAATGTAGAATTACAGAAAATTTACCAAAAAGCTTAACTTGGACATTTACATAGCATAGATACTGTATACAAAAGTTGATATTTAACAAACATATAAGTGACTGATAGAGTCACTGGTGTGTTTGTTTGTTTGTTTGTTTGTTTGTTTGATTTGAAGTTTAACGTTCCCGTCAACACTGTATAGGTCATTTTGGAGACGTTGCTACAGATTTTGTGGGACTTTTACCCGACACTGAGATGAAATGACATTTCAAGTCCTGTCACTCAATGCCAATGGAGTGCCTCTTTTGAAGTAACATACCGAATACTGAAGCAATCTCAAATATAACAAAAGAAACGCAGCACTTTGAAAGAAAATACAAATGGGTATACCTGAAATAAATGTGTATTTGCTTGAATAGAGGTTGAACGTCCCTGTCAACAATATTTAGGTGATTTTAGAGACGTTGCTTCCAATTTTGTGGGACTTCAAAAGTGGCATTTTCCAACCAAACTTTTGGCCCTAGGTGCCGTTAATGGATTGTACATAACAGGGGTACTCCAATAAAGTAATATTCCTAATGTGAAATGAATCCACTGAAGATCTAGAGGCCCAAGTTGGGCAGAAATCTCTAACCTGGATGAGGCTGATTATTATATGTTACACTATGCCATGCTATCCATCTTGGCAATCGTGGCCCAGTTGTTCAAAGCATTGTTAGCTTAACGAGCGCGTTAGTGGTCATATTGTTAACTGTTCTAGCAAGTTTAATATTCAAAATTTGGGTATTTTTGCTGAAAAAATGTGAGCAGGTTTTGCATTTAAAGCTGCTCACATATTTTCAGCAAAATATTAGCATATTTGCCATAATAAATGATCAAACTTTTAACGATATGTTTCTAACGACGTCGTTTGTTTTGAACAACTTGCCCCAGATCGGATTGCCTTGATGTCTCAGATTAAGCTTCCGAACAGCTTTGGAATCAGGAGGAGATATGTTGGTTGCCACTGAAGTCAAAATGCAACGATTTTATCATTTCTGAATCTCCATGTAACCCCGATGTCTCCTATCAAGCTTCGACTCAGTCCAACCGCTCGTAAGGGAGCCGATGTTGTTGGAAAACTTTCAAGGTGAAGCGTGGTAACTCAGATGTTAGTGTACCTGCCTCTGATGCTAGAGGCCCCCTGTTTGATTTCCGGCAGCGGTAATAAAATTCGGTGTCCGAATATGTTCCATTGGCATCGTTTGCAGGGATGAATGCCACAAAGTGCACCGTCCTTGGGATCGAAATGTTAACTGGAGGCCTCATGTGCAGGGAGAATTATCCCCTGTGCAGGTTAAAGATCCCTACCGTAATTACATGATTACTGTGTAGGCTTTCATCCTGCAAACATTGAGTGTATGTAATGTACACCTGCGAGTAATGGTCAAATGTGACTGATGGAAGAATTAGTAGAAAGAAAGAAATAAAGAAAGAAAGAAAGAAAGAAAGACGGATGCTATCTTAGCTATATGAACGGAACAGTTTTATCAATTCTGGCTGAATCTGACTAACAGATCGGTTGCGAATCTTGATTGAAGATTTTAAAGATAGTGACCATCTTGGATTTCGGAACGGAACAATTTTAGCAGTTCTGAATCCAGATGTTGGCGTATTGCCTTCAAAATGTTTAAGCACAATCCAGCCTCCGGTTCGGAAGGTGTCGTCGTTAAAAGAATTTCAAGATGGCCACCATGATGATATTCTTGGATACGGAACAAATTGAGCATTTCTGATTCTCAGTGTTGCCTTGATGATGGATTTCGGTTCAGGTATTGCATAACTGTACCAGATTTAACTTTTCCAAATTTAGTGCCACAGAGGCGTCCCTCACCTGATGTCTGCGGTTGACCAGTCTCTTTAGCTGCATTGGTCGATTTATTTTGATTTTAAACTTTTTAGGGTGTAGCCACACTGGTGAAGATAAAATATCAGAAACGCCTACCGCTCCTACGCGGATAGAAAGCATATATGCGTACTTAACAGAGCCACCTCAGCAAACATAGCCTGGTTCAGGAGGTGATGTTGTTTTAAAAAACTGAAGATGGCTTCCATGGCGGACATTTTGGGTATCGGAACGGAACGATGTCACCATATCATCCTTAAAACTCCTATCAAGTGTCTGCCTTTCAATGAAATTGAAGTTGGAAATCGGAAAGAAAAGATTGTTTGGCAATTTTTATTCTTCGTGTCGCTCCAATGCCTCCCATTAAGTTTCAGCTCAGTCTGACTTACGGTTCAGATGTCGTTAAATAATTTCAAGCCCCTCCATGTTGCCACAATGTATCCAACTATGTATCAGCTCAATCCAACCTATGGCTCTGGAGGAGATGTCGAAAATCTAAAAATGTAACGACGGACGAATGACAGACAGACGCACGACAGACAACAGGCCACGGTATTTGCTCAAGGTGAGCCAATAATAGTCACTTTAAAAAGGTTAGCCAAGAGGTAAACCTCGGACACCGCCCGACACCCGCCCGCCCGTCCTCCCGTCCGAAAATCGGGATACACATTGTATTCCTTATTTTTCAGAAACCCATAGAATGTGGGTACTCCTTAGAACTGCCTTAATAAGTCACACAAGGCTTACTTTAGAGCAAATAAAGAGGAATTTAAAGTTTGATCTGAAAAATGTTAATTCGATAGCTATGAAGGAAGAACACGGGTGTGTTATCGCAATGACACACAGTATACTAAGGGAAGGGTATCCTGAATTGCATGAAAAAAAAATCTCACTTAAAATCATTCAAAGTGTTTAGATGCTAACTATCACTGTTGCTTTTGTGATCTTTTCGATAAAAGCTGTAGTAGACAACCTTAATGATCTAGGTTAAATCTAATCCAATATGTTGCTGCATTTTAAATGTTTATTAATTTGGCTTTTGTCATTGTGTATGATATTGCATTGGAGTTGAGGATGTAAGTCACGCCCATTTATTTTGAAAATAGGGGGTTAACTCAATATCCACAGCAGGATGGCAAACAGTGCTGGTTCTGATGCGACGGGTCATCTTATCTGGACCGTATTGTTTGATTACGAGTGACGGTCTTCAAGGTTGAAAGGTTTAAGAAAATAGGCAATTATGGTATCAAGCTCTTTCCTAGTTTTCAATAAATAGAGGATATTTCCTTTTGTGAGGTGAAAACCAAACGAATTTCATCGAGTGTGTTGAAAACGTCAGAAGAGCACTTGTGAAAATTATGAGGTTTTCAACCCACGATATGAAATATTTTTGGTATTCACCTAGAAATGTAATTTTCTTTTTCTTTTTATCTAATATGTGTTTTAAACAAAAAAAGTAGTCATGATATTTTTCAAAATGTGAAAATATCGTATAACATTTTATGTTGTGAAAATATCATTTTATTTTGTTTCAGATGTGCATCGATTTCACTGTTAAGAACTAATAAGATTTCACACTAATAATATTCTGGAAAGGTTTATCCTTTGGGAGCAAGGAACACATCACGGAACTGGGAAGTATGGAGTGTACATGTTTTCTTGGCCAGACTAGATAGTTTCGGCCAATTAGGCTTCATCAGTGACCCTCAGATATTTTCAAAATTCCACAATGAATTCAATGATCCCAAAGCACAAGAAAATATAGACTACACAATGATGAAGGACAGGGAGACTTTTTTCGGCCGCCACACATTCCCTTAACATCAGCTGTAGTGACTTTAAATATGTTCTAGAAAGGGTTATCCTTTAGAAGCAAGGGGTATACCAGATAACTCGAAAGTATGGAGTGTACATGTTTTCTGGGCCAGACTAGCTTCTTTCGGCCAAATAGGCTTCATCAGTGATCCTCAAATATGTTCAAAATTCCACAATAGAATCATTGATCCCAAAGGACAAGAAAATATAAACTACACTAAGATGATTGAACTTGTTTTCCACTTCTTTTTGCAGGCTTACCATCGGTATCCCACATTGTTGTTGGATAATATGTGTATACATACATGCTTGTATGTTGCATGCAGTTGAAGCTTACATTCTGACGCCTTAATAGTGATTGTGTAGTTCAAAATAAAATGGGTATTGTAATGTTAACGTTTATTTCTTTTCACCCTGAATGAAAGATTGTATGAAGCCTTACTCAGAACCGACCATTGTCGTCGGTTGTCATAGAAAATATCCATTGCAAATCCATTGGCATCGAACCAACTAAAACAACTGTATAAATCATGGTTAGTCCTTTTCGGATCCGATCTGGCAAATTTAAAAACAATTATAGAAGTAGATGCCCAGTAAAGCCACAATCAAAGATATCAGCCTACCAATGGCACCAAGAGGAAGAGTAACTAACAATGAAGAACTCAAAACAGAAATTCTAACACAGCTCGCCTATAAAGGCAATGGAAAATAACTGTGTTTTATTCTACAACAAATCACGGCAAGGAAGAGCGTGACGAGTGACGTCATTAAAAACTGCCAATTTATGACGTCACTAGTCGATTTCCTTGACGTTAGACGCTGTAACGTCATTTTCTCGCATCGAAAACGTTAGAAAAGGATATAATGCATGTGTTTTAGTCAATTTTAGCGGGATTTCTCCTAACAATGGCGAAAAGGTTATGAGATTTTGAAGGAAACAACAGCATTATCGCCGATGTTCAGCCTGTTAGAATCGAAATAGACCAGCCTTAGTTTGTGTTTTGTTTTGTTTGTTTGATTTGAGGTTTAACGTCCCCGTCAACACAATAAAGGTCATTTTGGAGACGTTGCTTCCAATTTTGTGGGACTTTTACCCGACATTGAGATGAAATGACACCTCAAGCCCTGTCGCCCAATGAAACCAATAAGGTTTATAAGCATGGACGGTACAACTCGTGCGCATGCACCGCTTTGCCAAGGCAGGCTTAGATCCTCTAAGCAGTTTACCAGTACTCGATTTATTACGCGACAAATCACAGTTAGAGCTGGTCTATTTCTTAAATAAACGAATCACAAACAGCATACATCACGAAAACACGCCTTTATAATTTTGACCCCCTTGAACCCCACTTTTATATAGTAAAACTGGGGTGTCAGGGGGTGTAGCTTATTTTTCTTATTTCTGCTCTAAAATATAGATTGTGGGTACTCGTTAGAACCACCTCGATGAGGCGGCTCTAACGAGTGCCCACAATCTATATTTTGAGCAGAAATAAGAAAACTATCACAGTTTTTCATCTTAGAATTTTCCTTTTTTTTTCGGCGATAAAAGTGGCAATGTATTTGTATAGGCGTGTTTGCGTAATGGCAACGAGCTCCCTTTCCCCACAAGAGGTGATCACGGTGCAACAGGCACTGGTAATGAAAATTAAATAAATAATAATACAAAACAAAAAGCATATACAACATGAAAAGCCCCCTTCGGAAAATACGACAAAAAGCTACATAGAAAATAAACAACACTAGAACCACGGTCTTATGACGGTCAGTAGCGAGAACTACTGGGGAGTTTAAATCGATTCTATGGGCCCCACCTTCACTCTAGGTTCTAATATTATTTTCAACACACAAAATAGTTGGTCTTCTTGAAGGTAACTAACTCAATCACTGGACAATTACAGATTCTAACACAGCGCGCCTATATAGGCAATGAAAATTGACTGTGTTTTATTCTGCAACAAATCACAGCTTGGAAGAGCGTGACGAGTGACGTCATTAAAAACTGCCAATTTATGACGTCAATAGTCGATCTTCTTGACGTTAGACAGTGTAAGGTCATTTTCTCGTATTGAAAACGTTAGAAAAGGATATAAATGCATGTTTCAGTCGACAATTTTAGCGGGATTTCTTCTAACAATGGCGAAAAGTTGTTGGATTCTGAAGGAAACAACAAAATTATTGCCGATTTTCAGCGTGTTAGAATCGAAATAGATCAGCTCTAGTCTGTAATTTGTTGAGTAATAAATCAGTTTGTCGGTCAGTTGTAAGTAGACAAATCACGCGCGCTACGCGCTCGTGATTTGATCTACTTTACAATCGACCTCCAAACTGTGATTTATTACTCGACAAATCACAGTTAGAGCTGATCTATTTCTTCAATAAACGAATCACAAACAGCATAGCAACCAGGGCCCAGTTGTTCAAAGCATCGTTAGCTTAACGAGCTCGTTAGTGGTCAAATTGTTAACTGTTCTAGCAAGTTTAATATGTAAAATTTTGGTCTTTTTGCTGAAAAAATGTGAGCAGCTTTTGCAGATGCAAAAGCTGCTCACATTGTTTCAGCAAAAATATTAGCATATTTGCCATATTTAATGATCAAAGTTTTAACGATACGTTAACTAACGACGTCGTTTGTTTTGAACAACTGGCCCTAGCTCTCACTTCCCCACAAGAGGTGATTACGATGCGACAGGCACAGGTAATGAAAATTAAATAAATAATAATACACAACAAAAAGCATATACAGCAAATTAGAACAAACTGAAGAACAAAATCAAATTAAATAACTGTGATGAAACAATGATGAGGGCCCGTAGCCTGTTCCACACTCTGTAAGCTGGAGTTAAAGAAAACCACAAGGTAGATCACGAAGAGTCAAGCCAAAGGTACCAACCACTAATAAAATGAACCCCGCCAAGCGAATTTGTGTCTTCGAGCATTCCGTCATGACAAATTTTAACTGCGCATGCCAAGCCATTCAGAGGGCCCAGGGATATGGCGTTCAGTCTTAAGGTTCCTCTTGATTCACTGCTTGTATGAGCGAGCAGCGAAGGTTCTGGCGAGACTGCGCGGATGCGCAGGCTCGCCTGAACCTTCGCTGCTCGCATAGGCGATAAGTACCAAAATCGCTTGACGGGGCCCAAATAAAAAGCTGAAAGTTTTAAGTTGGTGCCATCATCGACTCAGAGACATGACCCCTCGTCGTGCAATGGAAGAGGGAACCATCAACCATAACTGAATTAAAAACTAGACATGCTGTCTGCTGCAAAACACTAATATTGTATCCCATTCTTTTATGGCGTTTAATGATCTTTTTGAATTGGTTCGGAAAATCAGATTTTTTTCATAATTTTTCGAAATTTATCAACCAAATTTCTGGTTCTTATATGCCGTGTTGCAGAAGCGTCTCTATTAAGATAACATTTTATCATATGACGTCGCGTCTGAGAGTGTAATAACGCCATGTAATAAATTCGATAATCCACTAGTGGATTAAATATGGAAAATAGATACGGCCCGTAACGTTACATGTACGGCGTCCTTAACGTCGCATTTACTAATGGGGGAATATTGATATTTTTGTAAACAATCGTGAATAAAATGCGTTTTAAATGTCATATGATAAATAGAATCTTGCATTCGTGCTCATGCATTATTGAATTTGATGTTACACAGATGAGTTAGGAAGCCTTCATGCGGTTAAACAAAATTAGTGTATACCGTGACAGCGGTAAGGGCGAGGATTATGGCCATGTAAAATCGATTTAAGCCCCCTCCCACCCCCCCACCCCCCACCCCCCCCCCCCCCCCCCCCGGTGGAATTATTTCCACTGACCGTTCCAAGGCGGTTCTTCTGTGGCGGTTTATTTATGTTGTTGTTTGTTACTACTCACTGTGTGTATCACTTGTGTCTTTTTATTTTGGATGGCCATTTGGCCATTTTGTGGGAAAGTAACTGTCCTTATGGCCATCCTTTGTTTAGGTTTCCATTATGGTCTGGTCGCTTCATGTCTGTGTTTCAATCCCTTTGGTGTCTTTGATGGGTGGAGTAAGATAATTGTATCGATTCCTGATCTTTGTTTTACTTCTACTTTACTTATTAAACTTGTTGAAGAAAAGGGATAAAATGCTCGGCAAAGCCTCGCATTTTGTCCCTTTTCCTCAACTCGTTTAATAAATTCAATAATACATGAACACTCATATAAGATCCTCTATATATTTTTCGAGTAGTTCAGTGTGTCGTCAATAAAATTTAAAAAGATGCTTTCCCGATAGCCCTGGTTAAGAAGATTGGCAGTAAGAAGTTTATTTCGATTACATGAGATGGAACTCTAGCGAAACGAATAAGTTGATAAATATATACTCCTGGCATATGAAGGAGAACGGGGGACATCCAGGTCTAAGAAATGGAAATTTACAATATTAAAGTCTAAATCACACAGTTTGTCGGATATCTTCGATGAGATTATACCATTACAGACCGACAGATCCAAATCTAAAAAGACCTCTGCAGTTTCCCAGTAATTAGTCCTATTCGGTGCAAGTTCAGAGTGATAAATGTTATCAATCATTTTCTTCAAATAAAGATTGTCAGTATTAAGTAAATCATCCAGATATCTAGACATTGAATTAAAAGCATCAATTACATCAGCTTCAGTTTCCTTAGATAGAGACCATGAATCTGTTACAAGAGGCGCACAGTTAGTTCCAATCGGAATACCCACAATTTGTCAATAGATTTTATTTCTAAATCTAATAAAAATATTATCCAAAAGGTGCATAAGGGCATCACAAACTTTTTGAAGTTAAAAAATACGTGTTATTCATTACAAGCCCTCGCGAGTTAACGTCCGTTGAATTAAATCAATCACTTTATCTTTTATCGAGTCATGCGGTAGAGTGGTATAACAGGGTGGAGAAGATTTTGTTTGTTTGATTTGAGGTTTAACGTCCCCGTCAACACTGTAAAGGTCATTTTGGAGACGTTGCTTCCAATTTTGTGGGACTTTTACCCGACATTGAGATGAAATGACATCTCAAGCCCTGTCGCCCAATGAAACCAATATGGTTTATTAGCATGGACGGTCCGGCCCGCACCGCGGTTCCTGGACAGGCTTAGATCCTCTAAGCGGTTTACCAGTACTAGTGTGTGGGCCGGATTCGATATGTAGATAAACTAGACGCTCGAAAACCTTTGCATTTAAGTTTATTCAAAACAGAAGTGAAGGCAATGATCAGGAATCGATACAATTAACTCACAGCTCCTATCAGAGACACCAAATGGAAAAAACATGAAACAACTAGACCCTAATGGAAACATCAATAGCGGAAAGCCAAAAGGACAGTACTTTCCCACCAAATGGCCAATTGGCTATCCAAAAGAAACAAATACAAGTGATACACACACTCAAAGACAAACCATACCAAAAATAAACCGAGACAGAAGAACCGCCTTGGAACGGTCAGTGAAACGAATTCCACTGGGGCGGGGGGGGGGGGGGGGGGGGGGGCTTAAATCGATTTTATGCGGCCGCAATCCTCGCCGGGGTGAGAGTCTTACCATTTCTTTCATACACTTTTTCGCAATACCGCATTGCACGGCTTTCACAGCAGTAAGAAGTTGATAACTTGAACACTTCAGTTGCCGTCTATGAACTAGAATTAGCGATGAAACGAGGTATGGTCTTTTGTGAAGTTTTGATAACCAGAAGAAAGTGAAAGATTTTTTTCTGGTTTTCTTTAATGCCAACAGCGAACTTAGCCTCGAAACACATTCTCGAAATTCGGATTTTATTGACAGACTTACCCTGTGTGCTTTCCCTTCCAATATACGTACAGAATTATGTATTATTATGGCAGGAATTATGTAGGTGACCAATTGGGCCCTGTGGTAATTACTGAGGTAATGGCCAAGTTTGACCGACTCAGTATGAAGATAGATAGATAGAAACCTCGCTCCGCCCCCGCCAATCGGGGCTTGGAGAAATAGATTGGGCTACACGATGCTTCCACCGACCGCACATGAATACTGGTAATCCGCTTAGAACATCTAAGCCTGCCAAAGAAAATTGCTGCGAGTCGGCGAGTCCATGCTTATAAACCCTATAAACCCACAGCGGTGAGAGACCTAATGATCAAGAGTCAGCGCTCTTAACCGAGATGTCATTTCATCTCAATGTCGGGTAAAAGTCCCTAAGATAACGTCTCCAAAATGACCTAAATAGTGTTGACGGGGACGTTAAACCTCACATCAAACAAACAAACAAAAGAGAAACCTCGATGGCTCGAATACTGATGATCGTTTACTACGGCTGTTTGAAACATACGGGACAAATGGGATCATCATGCCTCGTGTCAAATCAAGGGACCTTTCCAGCTCCGAAAATCCCGAAAAAAATAAAACAAACTCAAAATGACCCAATTTGTTTTTATTTGATTTCCTCAATTTTAACATTGGTGGAAAGAAAAATCATTTTTCTACTTGCCGTTGGTGCTTTGATTATTAACTCGTGATCACGGTACGAAGAAAGAAGCAAGGCGTAGCTCGCGATGACAATTAGCCCTTATCCCGCTGCATGAATTAATTAAGCCACACCCATTTACATTTCAACCAATCAAATAACTTGATGTAATGTATTCATTCAAATTCACAACCTGAATGTCAAACAGTATAGATCCTGATCAGATGGCTTTTTTTAAGTACTATGTCCGGTCGGGTTCATTGCTGCTACTGGTAACATGTAAGAAAAGAAGATTTTTGAAGCTTTTTTTCCATTATGAGTCTATGGGGGCTAAGGGGCCCCTGGGCGTGGCCCATTTGGACCCCCAGGGGCAGGATTTATGTAGGTGACCACTTGCCATTGCTACATGCTCAATATCTCAGCTCTGGGCCCTGTGGTTTCAGAGAAGAAGCTTTTTGAAGCTTTTTCCCATTATGAGTCTATAGGAGCTAAGGGGCCCCAGGGGGTGGCTCGTTTGGAACCCAGGGGCATGATTGGCAGGAATTATGTAGGTGTCCACTTGCCATTGCTACATGCTAAATATCTAAGCTCTGGGCCCTGTGGTTTCCGAGAAGAAGATTTTTGAAGCTTTTTGTTCCATTATGAGTCTATGGGAGCGAAGGGGCCCCAGTGCATTGCCCATTTGGAACCAAGGGGCATGATTGGCAGGAATTATGTAGGTGACCACTGGCCGTTGCTACATGCTAAATATCTAAGCTCTGGGCCCTGTGGTTTCAGAGAAGAAGATTTTTGAAGCTTTTTTTCCATTATGAGTCTATGGGAGCTAAGGGGCCCCGTGGTGTGGCCCATTTGGAACCCAGGGGCACGGATGACAGACAAAAAGTGATCCTAATATAAAACACAAGAGGGCCCAATGGCCCTATATCGCTCACCTGTTTGGACCCCAGGGGCATGATTGGCAGGAATTATGTAGGTGACCACTTGCCGTCGCTACATGCTAAATATCTAAGCTCTTGGCCCTGTGGTTTCAGAGAAGAAGATTTTTGAAGCTTTTTCCATTATGAGTCTATGGGAGCAAAGGGGTCCCATGGTGTGGCCCATTTGAAACCCAGGGGCATGATTGGCAGGAATTATGTAGGTGACCACTTGCTGTTGCTACATGCTAAATATCTAAGCTCTGGGCCCTGTGGTTTCAGAGAAGAAGATTTTTGAAACTTTTTTTCCATTATGAGTCTATGGGAGCTAAGGGGCCCCGGGGTGTGGCCCATTTGGACCCCAGGGGCATGATTGGCAGGAATTGTGTAGGTGACCACTTGCCATTGCTACATGCTAAATATGTAAGCTCTGTGCCCTGTGGTTTCAGAGAAGAAGATTTTTGAAGCTTTTTTCCATTATGAGTCTATGGGAGCTAAGGGGCCCCGGAGCTAGCCCATTTGGACCCCAGGGCCATGATTGGCAGGATTTATGTAGGTGACCACTTGCCGTTGCTACGTGCTAAATATCTAAGCTCTGGGCCCTGTGGTTTCAGAGAAAAAGATTTTTGAGGCTTTTTTCCATTATGAGTCTATGGGAGCAAAGGGGCCCCGGGGCGTGGCCCATTTGGAACCCAGGGGCATGATTGGCAGGAATTATGTAGGTGACCAATTGGGCCCTGTGGTATCAGAGAAGAAGATTTTTTAAGCTTTTTTTCCATTATGAGTCTAAAGGAGCTAAGGGGCCCGCGGGCAGATGGAACTCGACACCTCGAGAGGGCGGAGTTGCTAGATATCTAAATAAAGCTAACGTGGGTAGGTGGAACCCGTAGCCTTGTTTAGCAATCAACCTAAGGGTTTTAGGTCCCTAAACAAAACCTAGTCAGTGGCAGGTGGGGGGGGGGCGGGGTAACCTTTTCTTAATTTCTTAATTGGATGTTGAATCCCCCCTATCGGGCGGACTGGCCTCACGTTACTTTGTCTCCAGACTTTCGGATGAGTCTTTAAACCGAGGACCCGTCTCCGTATGACCTTAGCTGTTGGTGGGACGTAAAACTCAAACTCTCTCTCTCTCACGTTACTTTGTGCACAGCTGTGGTCGTCCAACGAAACCCTGTGTTGGTGCTTGGTCACCCTGGCTGTGCACATGGGACACATGGAACTCATGGTGGTTCCTCTGCCATTGCAAGGCTTAGATGGAGTTCTCAAGCCATGGTCGGCAATCCAACTCCAAAAAAAAAACTTACATATCTGGATTTGTCTGTTCCAGCTATGTAAAACAGAAATGAAGGCAATGATCAGGAATCGATACAATTAACCCACAACTCCCATCAGAGACACCAAAGGGAAAGAAGCACAGACATAAAACAACTAGACCCCAATGGCAACATCAACAGCGGGAAGCCAAAAGGACAGTCACTTACCAACAAAATGGCCAATTGGCTATCCAAAACAAAATATACTACTCAAAGTTTGATAGGGATCACTTTTTTAATGCAAAATAATTTTTGGATGAATTAATCAGCTGAATCCAAATTTGATACATAATGATAGGATGCGTATCCTTCACAAAACCTAGTGAATAATTTTGTCAGCTGGTGCTGCATTCAAGCGTGACAACAGCAACCGTCTTGGCACCCCCAAAATTTGCCGTAACACGAAGGGATTTGGACAACTGATTTTTCACAAATTTCCACACGTGCCTAATAACGAGTATGGCGTCCACGGGCATCAATTACAGTACGACATCGCCTGCGCATGCTCGTAATCCGAGTCTGTATCCGGTTTTGTTAAATCAGCTTTCATTCAGCAACCAATGCATCTTTGAGCTCCTGTAAAGTCCTCGGATGCACAGGTCGGGCTGACACAGCACGCTGAAACATGCCCTGCGCATGCTCAATCGGATTTAAGTCCGGTGACCGAGTAGGCCAGTCCATACGAACGATTGTCTAACGTTCCAGATAGGAATCAGTGACGTTGGCACGGTTGGGACGGGCATTATCGTCCCTCAGAATAAAGTCCGGGCCGATAGCATCTGCATATGGTCTCACAAACTCATCAAGAATATCATTACAGTACCTCACTGCCATTAACGTTCCGTTTTCAACGACGTACAAGTCAGTGTTACCGTTCACGCTTATCCCAGCCCAAACCATGACTGACCCTTTTCCATAGCGATCATTCTCTGCCACATCTAAGTCATCGAATCGCTCTTTAGACATTCGCCACACTAATTGACGTTTATAAGTGAAGTTTAGACAGAATCTGGACTCCTCAGGAAACAGTACTGGCGTCAAGTCAAAGTTAGTTCTTGCAAAGTCCAACCGGTCTAGCACGTGCTGTCTCGTCAACGGAACACGTACAGCAGGCCTCATGGCATTAAGTCCGAACTCGTGGAGCCCGTTTCTGACAGTTTGTGCAGAAATTCGTACTCCAGTTCCGTTCCTAAGCTCGTTATACAAACACGTAGCGTTCAGGGACCGTTGACGTCGAGACTGAATCAACAAGAAACGGCCCCGACGTTGAGTTGTAGCCCTTTCTCGACCCCTCCGTGTCTGTGTGAAGGATTTCCATGGGTAAGATGCCGCCTCCACATTCGGGAAACCACGCTCTGAGACACATTCAGAATCCCAGCAACACGACGTTAAAAGACGCCAGATTCCAACATTCCGACGCCACGATTCATTTCTTCGGGGCTCAGACGGTTTCTTAATGGTCATCTAGGCATTTAAGTGTTTCACAAACTCAAATGAAGTCCATTTTACGCTTGGTAAAGTAACACTGACAAGTTTGATTGGTCTGTTGGAAAGCAGTGCTACGCAAGATTTTGGGGGTGCATGAATTCATTTGCGAAGTGTGAGAAGTGTGCACTTTTATGAGTACTGAACTGCACATGAGTTTCTGTTTCAGATATTTACCAATATACCGAGTACAAATTCTGTCAAGAAATTTTAAATTTTCAGTGCAAAATTTGGTATATAAAAAGTGATCCCTATCAAACTTTGAGTAGTATATAAGCGATACACACACTCAAAGACTAGCTATAACAAAAATAAACCGCGACAGAAGAATCAAATCGATTTTACGTGGCCACAATCCTCGCACTTATTTCCGTCGCGATTTAGACAAATAATTTGTTCAGTCCACATGAAGTCTGCTTCGGCAGCTGAGGCGGAAGAAATCATATCTCTGATTCAACGGTAGCAGCGTGTCGTGGAGCATGAAGAGCATGACAAGGCACTATAGAAGTCATAGTCATCCACTGCATCCGGGCTTAGCTCCAGATGTCTTGACACTGGCTTGCCTCATGATCAAGCTGGGTCTGGACTCTCCCTCACTATAATCCAATTCACAACCCATGTCATCTTAATCCATTTAGTACCAGAGACCCCTAAGCGGGTACCAGGGCAAACAGTGCAAGCCCAGATCATACGCCGCAGAACGCGGCGTCTGATCAGGGCCTTCACTGTTTGCAAAAAGTTCAGCCATTTTCAAAATCAATTTTGAAAAAAAAAAAAACGGACACCCCTAAATTTTGAAATGGACTCCTGCTATATATAAGGAGGAAGATTCCATTTGGTACAAAAAGGGTTAATCATATACTTTCTTGAAAAGGTGGGTTGTGCACTTTTCTAGTGTTCTTAACCCTTCTCTTGCTGAATATTCAGTTTAGCCACACCCATTTCTGCCTTTGAACCAATCAGATTACTTGATTTAATTAATTCCAACAAATTCATAAACTGAATGACAAACAGTGTAGATCCTGATCAGATGGTTTCTTCAGAAGCCATCTGATCTGGATCTACACTGTTTACAAAGATAAGGGTTGTCGTGAACAGCAAGATAAGAGTTAATCGGCCATCCCCTGTCAATGATGATGCTATCAACAGGCTACCACAGGTTGAATGTAATCTGCTGCTTGACAAGTTACCAACCGTTACTGAAACAGTGAAAGCAATGAAACTTCTGGCATCTGGCAAGGCCCCAAGATCAGATGCAATACCCGCTGAGATTTATAAAGCAGGAAGTATTCCAGTTGCTAGAAGAGTTATTTCACATTATGTAGAGAAAAGAAGCCATCCCTCGAGAATCCAAGGATGCGTCAATTATCCACCTATTCAAACGGAAAGGGAACCCTCAGATCTGTGACAATCACTGTTGCATCTCTTTATTGTCAGTTGCTGAGAAAGTCCTTGCAAGAGTGCTACTTAGCCGACTGAATGAATACCTTGAACAGTCAGGGCCTCTACCAGCCAGTGTGGGTTTAGGAATTGGCATGATCTTAACAGCAAGGCGAAGGCAGCTGCAAGAGAAATGCCAGGAACAGAACATGAACCTATAAATGACTTTTGTTGACCTCACCAAAGCAGTCTGTCGTGAGGGTCTTTGAAAGATCATCGTGAAATTTGGATGTCCAGCCAAGTTCATAGCAATGGTGCAACAGTTCCAAGGTGGTATGCTTGCACGGGTCCAAAATGATGGTGAGTTTTCAGATCCATTCGCTATGACAAACCGAGTCAAGCAAGGCTGTGTGTTAGCTCCAATACTGTTCAGCATGTTGTTTTCTGCCATGCTCACAGATGCCTTACGGAATGGTGACAATGGCATACCTATTAGCTATCACTTTGATGGGAAGCTTTTTAATCTAAGAAGGCTGCAAGCCAAATCTAAGGTGCAGCCAGAGGTGCTAGATGAGTTCCTCTTTGCTGATGACATGGCAAAAGGTGCTCCAACAGAAGAGAAGATGCAAAAAGGTATAGATCAAGTATCTGACTCCTGTGATAGCTATGACCTCACAATCAGCATCAAAAAGACTGAGGTAGTCTATCAGCCAGCATCTGACAAGCCTTACAAAAACCCACCATCACAGTGAAAGGTCAAAGTCTGCAAGTGGTAACCTTGGGAGCACACTGTCAAGAGCCGTACACATTGATGATGAAGTCACTTGTGCAGCATTTGGCGGACTACGTGACAGTGTCTGGGACCGAAGTGGAATCAGACTCGACACAAAACTGAAAGTCTACAGAGCTGTGATGCTGCCAACACTATTGTATGCACGTGAAACATGGGTAGTTTACCAATGGCGCGCCAAAAGACTGAATCACTTCCATACAAGCTGTTTTAGAAAACTTAACCCTCATGACGCCGAGAAAAACAACATCGGTAAATGTCGTCTGCTTTTGTCGTCTGTTGAATTTTTTTGCAAACATTTTAAAAAATGCATACCAGCAAACATTGTGGACTCAAATCAGACTTCTCCTAGAGGAGCAGTCTGATTTGGGTCCACGGTGTTTGCAAAAAAATGACTTTTAAAGTAACCGGCAGACGACAAAGCAGACGACAATTGTAGTTATTGGCATTTTGTGGGTTAAGATTAAGTGGCAAGACAGGATTCCAGACACGTGAGTCCTGAACAGGGCAGGATTACGAAGTGAACAAACTCTGCTGATGAAATGAAAAAGTGAATAAGCACTGCTTATTAGATACCCCCCGCATGACAATGGTCAATAATAAAAAAGAGCAGACATGTTAAAAAGAAGTTGAACTCATAGCCGGCAACTTGGCCCAAAATTATTGATACACAAAATCTATTTGATGAGTTTTAAGCATCTGTTTAACTTCGCGCTAACAAGGTACCCACTGCCTATACACTTTAACATTATTACATCGCAAAAAATGGCTAAGTTAAAAAAAGACGAAAAAAGTGAAACAAATAATTTTAGGAGTATAAAAAACCACATGCATATGTTAAGTCCTATATAAAAAAACCTGCAAAGTTTCAAAACGATCATCCTAAAACTGTGAGAGGAGTTGGTCTAACAAGGTACCCACTCCCTGTACACTTTAAAATTATTAGACCTCAAAAAATGGCTAAGTTAAAAAAGACGAAAACAGTGAAAGAAATAAGTTTAGGAGTATGAAAAAACCACATGCACATCTTCAGACCTATATAAAAACACCTGCAAAGATCCAAAAGGATCAACCTAAAACTGTGAGAGGAGTTGCGCTAACAAGGTACCCACTCCCTATACACTTTAACATTATTAGACCTCAAAAAATGGCTAAGTTAAAAAAGACGAAAAAAAAAAAAATAATAATTTTAGGAGTATGACAAAACCACATGCACATCTTCAGACCTATATGAAAACACTTGCAATGTTTCGAAACGATCACCTTAAAACTGTGAGAGAGTTTGCGCTAACAAGGCACCCACTCCCTATACACTTTTTACATTATTCGACCTAAAATAGCTAAGTTAAAAAGACGAAAAAAGTAAAAGAAATAATTTTAGGAGTGAGAAAAAAAAACACATGCACATCTTCAGACGTATATAAAAACACCTGCAAAGATTCAAAAGGATCACTCTAAAACTGTGAGAGGAGTTCCGCTAACAAGGTACCCACTCCCTTTACACTTTAACATCATTAGACCTCAAAAATGGCTATTAGTTGGCCATCCAAACCACGAAAAAATACTTCTGATGGCAAAATTGAGTAGAGTATGGCATCCATGCTAATAGTGTTCTTTAGTGTCATGCAAAAGTGATAGGGGTGGATGCCACTTCTGAAAATGCCACTGAGCCTCAGAATTAGGTCAAAGGTCAAATGAGTGCAAAGATACAATAAAATTTGTATATGCTGGTATTTGTACCCTCTCCCTATCTAAGTAGACCAAATAAAGTTAATTCAAACACCAGCAATATACTTAGGACATTGTTTATGTATCATATGTGAGAAAAGAAGTTGTATCATAGATTTGGCCAGGGTCAAAGGTCATTTAAGTACAAATTTTCTTTTAATATGCACCAATATTTATTGTACAAAGGGTTATCTAGTATGTCAACTGGAACAAAGCCAAATGAGTTGCCATTTCCTTATCTAGGAAGCATAAAACCCACACATTATACAAACAGCATAATGGCCAACCCAATCGGCCTTAGGTCAAAGGTCATTTAAGTACATATTTGGCAAAATTAGTTTATTTTCCAAAATATGTTGTTTATTCACATGTCATCCAATATTATATGCAACATTCCAAATCGTCTTCTGAGTTCTTACTAAACGTCACAATGACATATCAAGGATATAGTATATGATGAAGATATATCTAATAACAACACAAGTGGGTCATCATCAAAGGTCACGTGCAGCTACTGTAAAACACTTATGTTTGGCGGTCATTTTATTTTGGCGCTATTTGCAGTCAATGAAAAAAACGCCTAAATAAAAATCCGCCAATAAAGCAAAAAGAATGCAAGAGAAGAAACTTTATTATACACATCACAATTATAATGTGTCAATAGGTCATAGGCATCATCGGTGACAAAAGAAAAAGTGTATTTACGTCTTTAGAGGCCGAAATAAAGAAAGACAATGTTCTAGTCATAAGGCAGCTCAAAACGGCTGAATGAAAACAAACACACCTTGAGAGTTATTGTCAAAATTGTGGATGTTATTACTGACTGACAGATGTTTTTAAGGTAACCGGGCGCCATGGGCACATAGGGGCTACCCCAAGGATGTTATTAGTAATTGGTTGCTGGCTTTAACTGTGAGCTCAATATGATGGGTAAACCAATCAGATAAGAGGAAAGTGACACACTTCAAGACAGACATTTGGATTATCAAGGTAGCACATTGGGTTAATCATGCGGTGAACACAAAAGTTTAACTAATTTCTACAGTTTTTGCATGACACTGTTGATGACCAACTCCGATGATTTTTTTGTCATCTTACATGGCTTTGTAGATTCGACCGATTCTTTTTCTTCGGAAATCGAAAATCCGCCAAAATATAAATCCGCAAAAAGGTATACTCATAAAAAGTGCCAAATTTGCTGCCGCTTAATGTAAGTGTTTAACATTCTTCAAAGTTTGTATTTTACAAGATATCACTTCATTTTAAGAGCCGTTTAGATCACTACAATATAAAGGGTAACAGCTAATATGTATTCACGATTGCGCCCATATGATTTAATGATTTTACTTCAACATTGACAAGTCTATGCAATGCAAACCAAATAGGGGTTTCTCCGATATCACAGATACGAGCTTTCTTCCGCATAATCTGAAATGATAGACATAGTCATATATAAATAACAAGCAATTTTAACTTCATATCTCGACTTCTAGATATTTGGGTGGTTTATTTAATATTAACAATACCTATTTCGATGGTTTGATCAGTCAGATTTACCCCCAGAACTTCAGTTAAAAAAGCAAATTCTTCTGATACCGAGGCCCGTTTTTGGATTTACATCTGTCTATTGTAGATGGGTTTGTTTCCTAGAAAATTTATGATAAACGTGATAATTTTGACTTAGAGATTGTAAATTTTCCTTTTTTGGATGGTGATGTTCCTCGTGCGGCATCCTATGGCGTTTACATTTCGCAATAAATTCGATTTGCCAGTGTCTAGTCATGTAACTGACTTCAACACTCGATATAAATTGTTAACTGCTAAACTTCTTAATCAGGGCTATCGGTATCATAAACTACACAAAGCCTTTTCAAAAGTTTGAAGACTTCATTCTGATTAAATTCCATAATCCAATGTTGGTCTTAAAAGGTCTATCAGGACCCGAAATTTATGGTGAATTTGTATACAAATTCAGAAAAAAATATTCATATAATTCAATGACTTGAGCACCCAATTTCTTAGAATCATTCGATATAAAAAAAATGGGTACAACATAAAGGTTATACGACAGACTGCATGCATGGTAGTTAACCCAAGCACAGTTGACAAATTTGCTTCCCTCTTTAATTGCACGCCGGTGGGTCAGGCCTTAGATTCTACGACGGTCCTAGCGTAATGGCTTGCTGAGAATTAGAGATAATTTAGTTTTATGTAATACTGGTTGGTGCCTGAAGCTCTGTGTCTGATCGGGCTCATCGGAGTACAAGTTTTGGTTTTCTTTTGCTCCAGCATTTTAGTGGTTTCTTGCTGTCCTCACCGTTGTTTCATCTCTGTGGTTGTTTTGATTTTTGTGTTCTGTGAGTTGTTGCACTGATGAGTTAGGAGGCTTTCATGCGGACTGAACAAATGATTTGTCCAGATCGCGACGGAAGTAAGGGCGAGGATTACAGCTGCATAAAATCGATTTAAGACCGCACCCCCCCCCCACACACCCACGCGGAATTCGCTTCACTGACCATTCCAAGGCCGTTCTTCTGTCTCGGTTTATTTAGTTGTGTTATGGTTTGTCTTTGAATATGTGTATCGCTTATATTATTTTGTTTTGGATAGCCAATTGCCATTTTTGGAAAAGTAACTGTCCTTTTGTCTTTCCGCTATTGATGTTTCCATTCGGGTCTAGTTATTTCATTTTTGTGTTTCTTACCCTTTGGTGCCCTTGATTGGAGCTGTGGGTTAATTGTATCGATTCCTGATCATTGCCTTCACTTCGATCAAATACACGTAACAAATGTATTTTTGATAATAAATACTTGCCATCAACACATCCTTGTGTTAAATATGACAAAATTTGATTAGAGAACATCTATTTTTTACGAGTTTTGTACTTAAATAACCCCTGACCTATAAGACTGACATACTTAGAGGGTATATTTAAAATACGTTTCCATTGTTCACTGCACCTGGATAGTTTTATGGTGATTTTAAGCAAGCAATTTCCCCAAATATAAGTTAAAAGAGAGTTATGAGTAGTTTCGTGTTTATTTTGCACTCATTTGACCTTTGACCTTCTTCATGATCTCAGACGCATTTCCAGACGTGGCACCTACCCCTATGATTGTTGACACACATCAAGGATTACATTTAGCATGGGTGCCATACTCTAGTCAATTTTGTCATCAAACGTAAAAATATCAAGCTTTTTGCACCTGCTTAGTCACGCATAAAGAATGTGTTTGGTTAATCTATTATTGCCAGTTATCCGAGATGCGACATATTAATTAAGGGGATAAGGTTAAAGTTAGATGTTTAATTGTCTTACACAAAGAAAGTGTTAAAATCGGTCCTGCTCATTAAAGAGTAACATTTTAGTTGAAAATATTTAATGCTTGTAAAACCATTTTATATCGCCTTTTCTGTTTTAGAAATGGCACAGTGTTGTATTCTGTCTATGTTGTGATAAAAACCGGCATGGCAACCCGGTTCAGTCAGCTGGTGGGTTCTGACTAATAAAACCTGTTGTCGGACAGGTTAGCTCAACGGAAGTCGCCATTTGACTTACGGTAGTTGCGCAAAGGCAATGTTTCAGACCCATAACAGAAACAAAGTCACAAAGAAAGAATCCAGTGCTATATAAATATCGGGGATCATCAGGGAATCAAGTCTGTAACATTAGTATCACTTATTATTCCATTTAACCCATATCCATGTAAACAAGCAGATTTTCTAATCAAATACACGTTACAAATGTATTTTTTTTTTAATATTTTGATAACTAGAGAAAGCGACCAGTGGGTCACGTATACCCCCGCCCCCAGCGCCACCCTCTGATTTATCTTTCGAGCTTGTATGAAGAAGTCAAGAAGCTATAAGAATTTATAAAAGTGTTTGTAAAAGCTAAACCAAACATAAAATTTCTAAATGGACCAAGGGATTGAGGGCATCAAACTTACTGAAGTGGTGGGGGCATCAATGTTACTGAAGCAGGTGGGGTGTGCATCAATGAAATCTTTGGACTGGTATACAATATCGATGCAAACATCAATTGAATTTGTCTTAGATTTTAGAACAAACAGGCATCTATAAAGTATGTCATAAAATTTTAACCAAATGTAAATGTCTTAGTCTGTGACCTTGAGGTCAAGGTCACAATAGGTGGGAGAAGGGACATGCAGCACAAAATCTTTGGACTGGTATGCAACATTGATGCAAGTATCAACTAAATTTGTCTTAGAGTTTAGAACATACAGGCATCTATAAACTCTGTCATAAAACTTTCACCAAATGTAAAATTTCTAAGTCTGTGACCTTGCCTCAAGGTCACTGTGGGTGTTGGAACATGCATCAATGAACTCTTTAGACCAGTATGTAACTTCAGTGTAAGTATCAACTAAATCTATCAAAGGGTTTAGAAGATACAATGTCTTAGAAACTTTAACGCAAAACTTTAACCAAAATGTTAATGGACGGATGGACGGACGGAAGTGCGGACACATGGACAGACAGACGGTCGATCGACAGAATGAAAACTGTATACCCCCATAGCATACTTCGTATGGCGGGGGTATAATAAATACTGGTCAACAACCCATTCTTATGCTAAATATAACAAAATGTGTTCAGAAAACATCCGTTTTTCACGAGCTTTGCACTTAAATGACCCCTGACCTATAAGACTGACATACTTTGAGGGAACATTTATAATGATTTTCGATTGTTCACTGCACCTGAATAGTTTATGGTGATTTTAAGCAAACATTTTCCCCAAATATGTGTTAAAAGAGAGTTAAAAATAGTTTCATGTTTATTTTGCACTCATTTGACCTTTGACCTACTTCTGAGCCTCAGACGCATTTCCAGACGTGGCATCCACCCCTATGATTGTTGACACACATCAAGGATTACATTTAGCATGGGTGCCATACTCTACTCAATTTTGCCATCAAAAGTAAAAATATCAATCTTTTTTGGGATTGGATGGCCAACTATATGTTAAATGAAAACCTATCTAGGGACATAACTCCAAGAGTTATGGGCCTTGATAAATAGTTTACTACAACAGATTCCTTACCTCAGGCACCAAGTGTGATATAAGTTTCATTAATGTAGAACAATAAATACAAAAGTTATTAAAATTATTCAGCAAGATATACAGGAAAATCAAAAGTGTCACGGACAAGTTTTCAAGAATTACAAAGGGGAATAACTTTAACAGTATTGATCGCGTAACCTTTATTTTCATTTAGCAGCAGCATATCATCAATATCAACATTTATGCAAAAAAAGAAATGATAAGATTCTGTAAACTATTAAGCAAGATATGCTGGGAAAACCAAAGTGTTACGGACAGACGGACGGACGGACAGACGGACGTGAAAACAGTATACCCCCTTTAAACTTCGTTTGCGGGTGGGGGGTATAATTAGTACAGTTCAGATGGACAGGCCATGTTACCAGAATGCCTGAGGAACATTTGCCATGGAGAACTAGAAATGGGCAAACGCTCCCAATGCGGTCAGAAGAAGCGCTAAAAGGACACCCTCAAAGCCCCCCTCAGGGACTTCAACATTCCAACAGAGTCGTGGGAACAAATTGCACAGGACAGAACAAAGTGGCGAGGTCTCATCAGAAGGGATGCCAGTGAATGCGAGGCAAAAAGAATCAGTGAAGCTGAGCAGAAACGCGCACAGCGCCAGAGCTAAGGCATCACCAACAGGGCTGTCTTCCTCTAGCCTCTGTTGCTCTATTTGCAACAGACAGTTCAGAGCTAGAATCAGCCCAGCAGGCACTCAACGTTGAACTAACGTTGAAACCGTTGTTTCAACGTTGTTTCAACGTTGAGTCAACGTTTTGTGCGTGCAGGGAGTCTCATCAACCATCTTAGAACGCACAAACAATAACATCAAGAGTAATCATTGTCAGTAATGACAGACGAACTATTATTATTAAGAGTTAAGTAATAGTTTCCTTATTGTTTGTTGCATACATTTATATTCCAGCGTACACTCTAGAGATACTACAGATTTCAATATTCATTAGACTTTCGAGTGAACATGATACTCAATAATTGTCTAACCCCGACCAATTTCAATTAGGAGATAAGTGTATTGAAAATTGTCATTTGGGGAGGTAAATCGGCAGTTTTACTGTCGGAAATTTCGTTTTACGGCTCTGTAAAACAGACAATGACAATTTTCAATACATTTATCCCCATTCTAATGCATTGGTTCAGTTGTTTTGTTTAAAATTATACTATTTTGCTCAAAACGGCAAGCGCTTTGAGATGCGTAAAACCAAATGCTACCCAATGAAAAGCGACGTTACATTATTAATAAAAATCAAAAATGAGTTCCTTTAAGAGCAATGAAAACATTCATAAGAAAGAAGATGGGTCATACTACGTAGTTTCGGCTAATCAAGCCTCATCAGTGACCCTGTAATGATCCGGCAAAGAAAGCCAGAGGAAACATACTGCAATTTTGCGAATTTCGAATAGGCAGTCGATACAAAGACTGATATAAATCAAAATGGGGTCCAAATAATTAAAAACCTGTCTAGAATATGAGTCTAAACCAATAATTTATTTCTGATTTCTCAGAATATTCACGCTGATCTCAAAGGACCAAAAGTAAAATGTAAACTGCACTATGGTTGATGTACGGGGAGACGTTTTACGGCCGCCACACGGCACAACACCAGCTGCAGTGAAGGCAAATGAAAATCAAAAATGAGTTCCTTTAAGAGCAATGAAAACATTCATAAGAAAGAAGATGGGTCATACTACGTAGTTTCGGCTAATCAAGCCTCAAGTCGGGTTTCCGACAGTATATCGCAGGATAAACTGTCGCAAATATTTGACGTTATTCAGTCAAATGTCGCTATATATAGAATGGTTCTTTAGTCACCAAACTTCAGATTATGATGTCACAAACTGACAAGTAGGCCAGTTATGACTCTTATCCAATCAGATACATTGCACTTTTGTTTTCTGTCGAAATGTCTGAAAGTACATAATTTGATGTAACCTATCTTTCTAATGGCGCAATAGCAGCCGTTCCGTGGTTTTCGCAGTGTCGCACTACACAATAAAAAATAAAAAGGTGTCGAAGCGAACGTAGAACCGTCCAAAAACTGTCAATCCGCTAATTTATATGTACGTATATGGAAACTTAGACATTATCCGATCGGCGCCAAGCAGAACGGTCTTCGGAATTGTGCGCCTAGCGAAGACTAAAATCAGACTGCGCAAGTCCCGACACACCCCAACCCACCCGTCCCCACCCCGGCATATTGGGGCAATGGAATTCATATAGCAAGAAGCGAATACTGATGCGAATGTCCAAAGTAACAATTTCTTTTGTCGAAACCAAGCCTGGACCCACAATTGATGGCGTCAGGCCACGTAAATCTTTTAATTTGTTAGGGGTATTTAACTTTTGTTGAGCTGGTGAGTCGATCATTCTAGCAGCATTACTTCGCCAGTTACTTCGTCCTGGCATTTGGTAAATCTTTCCAAGTTAAAACAAGCTAAACGGTAAGTGCCATATTCTAAACCTATTTATCATATGACGTATTTGGAGTTAATTAGTCGAAATATCTATATACTAAGTCAAAATTTCGGGATACTAAGTCGAAATTTCGAGATAGTAAGTCCAAATTCGAGATATCAAGTCGAAATTTTGAGTTATTTTAGTCGAAATTTCGAGATATTTAGTCGACATTTGGAGATACTTAGTCGAAATTTCGAGATCATGAGACTGTCGAAATTTCGAAATATTATGTCGAAATTTGGAGTAAATATGTCGGAATTTTAAGGTAATATGTTGAAATTTCAAGATACTAAGTCGAAAGTTCGAGATACCCAACAAAAGATGGACCTAATGCTATTCCGTACAATCGTGAATAAAATGTGTTTTGAATAGAATCTTGCATTCGTGCTCACGTATTATTGATTTATTAAAGCCGTGAAATGCTCGGCGAAGCCTGAAAAAATGCTCGGCGAAACCTCGCATTTTATTCTTTTCCCTCAACTCGTTTAATAAATTCAATAATACATGAACATCCATGTAAGATTCTCTACTACATCAACTGTAAAAGGCTTCATGCCAAATTCCGGAGCCCACGATATCGTACGTTTTTGTCATTTTTTCTCCAAAATAAGTCGACATTTCATATGAGCAGGCGATTCTCATGAAATGTCAAGACATTTTCTCTGAAAAATAAAAAAAAAATATGTCGTCCGTTGCAGTCAGAATTATGATGTAAAGTAAAATTCCAGGACTCGAGGTAATAAATCATTTTTCATGCTCAACTCACTTGAGTGCGAATTTTGTCCGGCTCATAAATTTTAAAATCATAGGGAACAATCCTCGTAGTTTCACAAAAATATCCGATATCGATTTGCGACAGTCGCCGCAGACTTACCTGTAAACATCACCACCAAAATTATATAGAAATTAATAGGAAAGCCGTATTAAATTGACTAAATTACAATTTTAGAAGAATGCGACAAAAAATTATAAGTTATTTTCAAAAAGTTCTGTTATTAATGAGGAATTAGATATAAAATTTGTTAAAATAAATTAACGACTTAGTTCTTCAATTTTACTTTGAAGAGTGGAAGTCGTATTCCTATTCATCTTATATATCGTTTGGCAAAATGCTCTTGAACCTACATTCCAATGCTAATTTAAAACTTAGCCGAAACTACGTAGTATGGCCCATCTTCTTTCTTATGAATGTTTTCATTGCTCTTAAAGGAACTCATTTTTGATTTTTATTTGCCTTCACTGCAGCTGGTGTTGTGCCGTGTGGCGGCCGTAAAACGTCTCCCCGTACATCAACCATAGTGCAGTTTATATTTTACTTTTGGTCCTTTGAGATCATCGTGAATATTCTGAGAAATCAGAAATAAATTACATGTATTGGTTCAGACTCATTCTAGACAGGATTTTAATTATTTGGACCCCATTTTGATTTATATCAGTCTTTGAATCGACTGCTTATTCGAAATTCGCAAAATTGCAGTACGTTTCCTCTGGCTTTCTTTGCCGGATCATTACAGGGTCACTGATGAGGCTTTATTAGCCGAAACTATGTAGTATGGCCCATCTTCTTTCTTATGAATGTTTTCATTGCTCTTAAAGGAACTCATTTTTGATTTTTATTATTACTTTCTCATTGATTTTTTATAAGTCATGACTAGGAAGAAAATTTCTCAAAGTTTGCAATGATAAATACAATTTTATACTCAATTAAAAACATAGGTCTTCCATTTTGTTTGAAAATAAGGAAGTCAGCTTTTCGGCACCTGCATTTTCTCTCGTGAAAATTGCTAAGTCCATGAGCGCCAGCAGGACAAGATAGTTATGGGCAGAAATTTACTTTAGCACAGTCTCATAATGTTTATTAAAATTAATTAATGAATTAATGTGTAGATTTAACAATTAATTAATTAATTTATTCCATCTGTAGAAAGAACTCGGGATCTGCATGATAATATGTGACGAAAAGCTGTAAAACTTAGGAAAGAAAGAAATGAATGAATCAATCAATGAATGAATGCGTGATTTTCCTTAATTCTTGGTAATGCACGGTATCATGTCTTAAATATAAAATAAAATAAGATCGAATGACTGACTGTGAGACAGACATGCGCACAGACGAACGGAAAGAAGAAAGGACGGATGAAAGGAGACTCTAAGTTATTTATATATAAAGGTTGATTTGTTTCATTTGATGTTTAACGTCCCCGTCAACACTGTAAAGGTCATTTTGGAGACGTTGCTTCCAATTGTGTGGGACTTTTACCCGACATTGAGATGAAATGACATCTCAAGTCCTGTCGCCCAATGAAACCAAAAGGGTTTATTAGCATGGACGGTCCGCATATAAAGGTTGAATATAATATATAGAAAAGCTACAATTGGCTACCATTTTATAGAATTTAAATTGAAAGGCTTTGAGAAAAAAATCATAATTAGATGTTTGGCGTGATAATTAGGATCGTGATAGCTCAGTGGTTAGTGCTCTTGCCTCTGATGCCAGAGGCCCCCGGTTCGATCCCCGGAAGCGTGGGTTATTTCGGTGTCCGAACACGCTCCATTGGCATCATTTGCAGGGATGAATGCCAAAAAGCGCGCCGTCCTTCGGATCGGGACGTTAACTGGAGGTCCCCTGTGCCATCTCTTGTGCAGGTTAACCCATTCAGTACCAGAAACCCCTAAAGGGATACCTTGGCAAACAGTGCAGGCCCAGATCAGACGCCACAGAATGCGGCGTCTGATCAGAGCCTACACTGTTTGCAAAAAATTAAGCCATTTCCAGAATCAATTTTGAAGAAAACACAACCTGACACCCCTAAATTTCGAAATGGACTCCTGCCATATATAAGGTGGAAGACTCCATTTGGTACAAAAGGGGTTAACGAACCCTACCGTAATTATGTGAATCCTGCAAACCGTGTATGTAATGTACACCTGCGAGTGATGGTCAAATGTGACCGATCGCAGTTTTGATAGAAAGAAAGAAAAAGAAAGAAAGAGTTTTATTGCAATCATTTTTAGTAGGCCTTCGCAGAGCCGAACTTTGTTTGCCGCTTTGCCCGGCGGGCGGACTTATCACATGAAGAACATCATTAATTGACACATTGGCTCATTAACAATTTGTTGACCCAAAGTTGCAGACATGAATTCAAAAACTTTAACATAATGAAAACAAACCTATACAAATACATTGTAAATTTTACCGCCGAAAAAAGGAAAAATTCAAGATGAAAAATTGTGATATTTTTCTAATTTTTAAAATATAAATTGTGCGTACATGAGTACCCACAATCTATATTTTAGAGCAGAATTAAGAAAAATAAGGTTACCCCTATAAACCCCAGTTTTACTATAAAAAGTGGGTTTAAAAAGGGGTAAAACTTATTTTTTCTCATTTCTTCTCTAAACTAGAACAGATTGTGGGTACTCGTTACAACCAGTTCTAACGAGTACACACAGTCTATATTTTGAGCAGAAATAAGAAAATAACCAAATTTATCATCCTAAACGGTTTTTTTTGCGGTGTAATCTGCAAAAGAAATTTCAGACTTTTTGGAGAAAGAAAAGGCTGAAAATCAAAACTGAAAAAAGAAAGAAAAGGCTGAAAATCAAAACTGAAAAAAGCAGAATAACAATTGAAATAAATACTGCACACCACAAATATCAGCAATTACTAAAAGAAAATGAGAAATCTAAGGATATGACAATTTCAGAATTAAAAGAAATAAATTAGCCCCCGCCCATAGGGGCTTGACGAAATATATGGGCTGCAGGATGTTTCCACGCAGAGCTGAATTTGGCCCGCACACTAGTACTGGTAAACCGCTTAGAGGATCTAAGCCTGTCCAGGAACCGCGGCGCGCGGCGGACCGTCCATGCTAATAAACTCTATTGGTTTCATTGGGCGACAGGGCTTGAGATGTCATTTTATCTCAATGTCGGGTAAAAGTCCCACAAAATTGGAAGCAACGTCTCCAAAATGACCTTTACAGTGTTGACGGGGACGTTAAACCTCAAATCAAACAAACAAACAAAAGAAAAAAAAATAAGACTCTTGGGATTGTAACAAAATTAAGAATACGCGAAAAATTGATTTCACTGATTAAGGACACCTTGAAAGAGAACCAATAATTCGGGTATATAAAAGTGACAATAAACACAGTTTATGGTCAGGCGACCGAATATCTTAACCCATCAATGGCAAAGGAATCCATCCAGGTATTAAGTTTATAGTGGTCCATTTCCAATGTTTGGAGTGTTAAAACGATTTCTTTTCTTTATCAAGTTTCACAAAAATATGTAGAATAAGCAATCGGTGTAGACCTTGATCAGATACCAATTTCTGTGGTGCATTATATGGTTTACACTGCTTGCGAATGCCTCCCAAAAGGGTCGCTTGGCATATATGGGTCAAAACGGGTAACACGATTCCCCGAAATCACCGAAATCACCACCGAAATCACCGAAATCACCACAGAATTAACCGAAATTACCACTGAAATCACCGAAATACCCACAGAAATAACCGAAATCACCACTGAAATAACAGAAATCAACAATGAAAACAGAAAAAAAACTCATTAAAATGCTTTTATTATGACCAAATTCATGAATTTATATAGTTTAAGGTAATTTCCTTTCATTGGAAAGCGGTAAATGGGAATTAAAACTAATTAAAATCGGCCGTTATTTCGGGTACATTTCGGATCCGGATTCGGCAGCGCTCTTTTGTGGAAATTGATTATGGAATCTTTTTGTACGGCCAATCTCTCCCTTCCACTGGTTGCCAGTTTCTTGCGAAAGAATGTGCACTGTACTAGTAACCAGCTAACGGATAAGCCTGTCCAGGAAAAGTGTAGATTGCTAAACTGGCCGGCTCAAAAATGACCTAAATAGTGTTGACTGGGGCGAGAAATTCCATTGCTGGTTAACAGCTTACAGATAACCCTACATCCGGGGGCATACCCAAGAAAGAGTCGATAGGTAAACTGATACATTAACAGCTTACAAGTATCGATACACAATATTGACCGGCTCAAAAATGACCTAAATTTTGTTGACTGGGCCGTGAAACTTGAAAAGAAACAAAACAAACGCGTTTTGTGTTTACTCGAATAGGCGCGATATCAAAATGCGCCAGTGGACAGGCTGGTCTGAGTCTTCGTTATGTGCATATTTTACTCGTAGGAATAGTGGTTTACCGGCTCCAAAATGACCTATACACTGTTGACGGGGACATTAAACCACAAATAAAACAAACGAATAACAAAAGATATTTATTTTGTACCTTTATTTATACAACCTTATGGGCAATAGATAAACAGTTAAACCAAATCTCGAAAACACTCCTCTACAAATATGCGGTTCTAACGAGTACCCACAACCTAAGGAAACTATTGTTTACCCCTGCCAAACCCCAGTTTTATTATATAAGGGGTTTAAATGAGTCAAAATTATATAGGTGTGTTTTCGTGATGCTCTTGCTCTCGCCACATAGAATGATAAAATGAAACAAAAATAAATTGATTTACGAGACAGCACAATAGGGGAAATCTCCAATTTCTTACATACATAAACAAGATGATGTAAATACAAAACGGTTTGAAATATATACGAAATCATGAAAAGGAAACAAGAAAAACATCGCAATTTTTCAGCAGAAAATTTTCATTTTTTTTTTTTTTTTTTTTTTTTTGGTAGTAAATTTTTCCAATATATTTGAAAAGGATGTGTTTCATAATGATTCCCTTTTAGAGAGAAAATCGTGATTCACCGAGGTATTCTATACTTTTCTCATTTTTGCTTTAATCATAGATTGTGGATACTCGTTCGAACGACATAGGCGAAGCGGATCTAACGAGTGGCACAATCAAAAAATATCAGCATTTTTACGGAGATATTCAATACTTTTCTCATTTTTGCTTTACACATAGATTGTGGATACTCGTTAGAACCGGCTGAAAAGGTACCCAAAAGTCATCATTGACAATAAAAATAATGTTTGTAAGCTAAATACACTATACATGACCATATATTAATTCCACAATGGTGATTTCTGTTATTTCAGTGGTGATTTCGGTTATTTCTGTGGTGATTTCGGTGATTTCGGGGTGATTTCGGTGATTTCGGGGAGTCGTGATACCGGGTCAAAACTTGTTAGTTAAATAGCTTACAGCAAATAAGACAGTAGACGACTCGGTCATAAAATATCACTTATAGGGATAACATACCTATGTTAGATTATAGACCATTTTTCAGGATTTGCCTGGTGGTAATTTGGGACGTTTTCCTAATTCTTTTCAAAAAGTATACTGTGGGCACTCGTAATCCACCGAAAACGGTTTTTTTTTTTCAGATAAAAATCGTGATATTTTTCATATTTGTGATCAAAATATACATTGTGGGTAAGCGTTAGAACTGCCTCGGCAAGGCAGTTCTAACGAGTACCCACAATCTGTTTTGAAGCAGAAATAAGAAAAGTAATGTATACCTTGTAAACCCCAGTTTTACTATATAAAATTGGGGTTTATTGGGGTCAAAATTATATAGGCATGATTGCGTGATGTGTGCCCATTTTGACCCTGATCTTGCAGAACACGACAGCCCCAACATTTGCAAACAGTGTATGATCCGATTAATTTGATCAGGATCTACACTGTTTACTAGTACACATATTCGATCGGTTTTAGCTCTGCAAGCACGCTCTGTCTGGACAGGCTTAGACCCTCTAAGCGGTTTACCGGTACTCGTGTGCGGTTGGTTTCAGCTCTGCATGGAAGACTCATGCAGCCCATCTATTTCTTCAAGTCCTGATGTGCGGGGCCCAATTGTGCTGTGATTCTTCTCTAAAATGATAAAGGAATACGTGCAGACACAGACTAGACAATATAGCAGTCCGATCAAAGTCTACATGAATGATGAAAATACTAGGTGGTTGAATCGGCCGCTGACGATTGTTTGAATAGCGACATAATAATAATTATCATATAATAATTATTATAATAATCAATAATTGCTCTTCTTAACTTCTGACCTGAGCTTATGACACTTTTTCATGTTCGACTCATCTGAGCATGAAAGTAATAGTGTTTATAAATGCTAAAAGTTTTGTATGGGCTGAAGTTGTCTATCCTCCCATTACGAAAACACGCCTATTCATATATTATTGATATGTTTCAACTTTTCTGATAAAAGATTCTGATATTTTTCACACATCTACTTAAAACATAGATTTTGGGAACTCGTTAGAACTGCTTCATTGAGGCAGTTCCAATGAGTACTATACCCGTAATCTTTTTTGTGTGTGTGGCGGGGATGGGGTGCGAAGAATAAGAAAAATAATGTATACCCCTGTAAACCCAAGTTTTACTGTCTAAAAGTGGGATTTAATGGGGTCAAAATTACAAAGGGGTGTTTTCGTAATGCTACATAATGTTGAAATGTTGAAATTGTTGGTATCTTAACATTTAGTAGCGGGATAAATTACATGCCCAGTTGAGTAATGCAAAAATATGTTTCAATATCACGACCCACGATTTGAGTAAATGCGTGTATTTTGCGCCCTGATATGAATTTTGTCACTAAATTAAACCGATTTAAGGCAAGGCATCCCTGAACATTAACGAACAAATAATCAGTTGGTGATTATAGGAATATATCCTACGCTGGACAGGTAGGAGATAGAGAGAATCCGATAACTGCGAAAGTGACTCTAAGGGAAATAACTTCATTTTTTTGCCAGCGGCTTATTAAGGCTTAATGCAAATTTGTCTCCCATACTTATCTGACGAAGATTGTTCCAGATGGCCAACAATTGTTGGCATTTCAAAATTATTAAGCAGGACAATCAACATTCTTCACTGACCTGAGAAGGAAAATTGCCTAATTTGTTTGTATTTTAATAATTTGTCAGCATTTCCAATTTCATGCTCAAGTGAGTTGAGCATGAAAAAAGTTTTATAACCTCGGGGTCTGATCATTGCTTCAGTTCTATTTTTCTTACCATTCTTCAGATGCACGTGCGTTTGTTTGATTTGAAGTTTAACATCCCCGTCAACACTATTTAGGTCATTTTGGAGACGTTGCTTCCAATTTTGTAGGACTTTTACCCGACATTGAGATGAAATGACATCTCATTCCCTACCACCCAATAAAACTAATAGGGTTTATATGCATGGACGGTCCGACACGCACCCCTTTTCCAGGGCAGGCTTGCAACCTTGAAGCGGTTTACCAGTACTTATGTGCGGTCGGTTTTGGCTCTGCTGGGAGCATCATGCAGCCGAAACTATTTCGTCATGCCCCGATGGGCGGGGGCCGTAATGCCCGTGCGTAGTCAACTTATAGGGTTCAGTTGAGGACTTCTTGCACAAAACTGACCCAATGCCCCCTCTACGCAGTGTCTCCGAGCAACAAACAATCCGGCGAGACTGTGTTTATCCGCGGGTCTCCATGAGACTTTGTTAGCCGCAATCACCATGTGGACAAGCCCGAGTAATGAAGACCCTGACTGAAAAAAAAAACATTATATATATGGAAAACTTGGGTTTACGGGGGCAATCATGATTTTTCTTATTTCTGCTCTAAGACATAGGTTGTGGGTACTCAATGCTCTGTTTTGAGCAGTAATGTGAAAAATATTAGATTTTTTATCAGAAAAGTCACCATTTTGGAATAATGAAAGAAGGTCCTATGCCGCACGGATGTGTTATCGTAACGTTTTGAAAATACCTTTTTTTTCTCATAAGCTAGCCCACCATGCTTAAAGGCATCCAGCTATGAGTATAAGGGTAAGTAGCCCTATCATAAAATCGCCTTTAGGGGCGGGAAGAGTTGGGGCTATATATATATATATAGATCTCTTTAACAGTGATTTGCTGGGCAATAAATCATAGTTCGGAGGCCAGTTGTAAAGAAGATCAAATCACGAGCGCTTAGCGCGAGTGTTTTTTTCTATTTACAATTGACCAATAAACTCTGATTTTATACTCAACAAATGACACACTAGAGCTGAGCTTTTTCGATTCTAACACACTAAACCCTTATCTTGCTGTTCACGATAACCCCTATCTTTTCAAACAGTGTAGATCCAGATCAGATGGCTTCTAAATGATCAGGATCTACACTGTTTGGCGTTTAGTTTGTGAATTTGTAGCAATAAATTACATCAAGTAATTTGATTGGTTTACAGACAGAAATGGGTGTGGCTTAAATGAGAAAGAGAAGGGTTAATATCGAAAATAATTTTTGTTGTTTCCTTCAGATTCTCCCAACCTTTCGCCATTGTCAGAAGAATCCCACCAACATTATTGACTGTATTACACACATTTACGTTCTTTTGTGATGTTTTTGGTGCGGTAAAATAACGTTTCACCGTCCGTTTCATGGCTCCAAATATACATTTTTGTCAATGAAAAACTTGATATGGCCCTATTTCTGCTATAAAAAAATGATTGCGCAAAGCTGCAGGCTCTGTGAGCTGCGTAAAACCAAATGCCGAGCAATGAAAAGCGACGTTACGTTGTGACGTTGGGTTTCCGACCGTATATCGCAGAATAATAGTCGCAAATTATTGACGTTTTCCAGTTACATATATAGTGGACTAAAATGACATTTTTATTAACGTAATTGTTGTTTTTCTTGCCAGTAAGAATACAAGCGTCTGATATTATCTGTTCCTCAAATCAATACTTATCACATTTTCAGGTGTGCAAAACTGCACCACGTTTGGAAGAATAGATGAAAACTGAGGTTCCAACATTTAATGCTAAGATGATAAACACATTTGACGAAAATGAAGTGCAGAGGCCGGAGGGCAAAGCAGATAATCCTAACGATGAACCAACATCGAAAAGAACAGAAACTACCGCTCTTCGGTCATTCAAAAGATTAAGTATCTCGCAACCAGAAGAAGTTGATGAATTTGTGAAGGCCCTTTTAACGCCTGAGCGTAGTGTGACAAGACTTTTTGAACTCAAGAGACAGTCTATTACAGATAATGAATGGGACATAGTTGAAGGTATCAAATCTTCAAGCGTCACGGAAGCTGAACAGGCAGTTGCAGAGCCAAAGCGGAGGAAAGGCAGCTTTACAAAAAAGAACAGATCTAGAAATTTGGTGATAGATGATTCGCTGAATATTCTTGGTTCAAGAAAATTGGAGTCTCCCTTCAAGAGATGTGGCAGCCTGTTGACAGATATAGACATTCATTGAGAAATTAAGCAAACTGAGCCTTGCCTTATGAAAAAAAGACATACACCACAAATCCGTGTAATGAATACCCCTCTTAACCCCGCTTTATATAAGGAAAATGGGGATTACAGGGGATAAACATTATTTTCTTATTTCTTCTCCAAGACACAGGTTCTGGGAACTCGTTAGAACCGCCTCATTCAAGACATAGGTTCTGGGAACCTTGTTAGAATCGCCTCAATGAGGCGGTTCTAACGAGCACCCACAACCTATATTTGAAGTATAATGAAGAAAAAAACCACAAATTTTCACCAGGAAAGTACATGTAACCATTTTTTTGAGATATGAAAGAATACACTATCCACACGGGTGTGTTGTGTTATCTTCATATATATTTTAAGATACACTTGTCATATTTTCGCCATTTTTTCTTTTAAAAATGGTTAACAACTTGTGTGACTCCTTATGTTTGAAGTATAACTAAAAAACTATAACATATTTTCACCAGGACAGTAACCTTTTTGAGATATGAAAGAATTCATTATCCACACGGGTGTGTTATCGTAATGCATTTTTAGATAAGCAGGGCATAGATACACTTGTCAAATGTTCGCCATTTTTATTTAAAAAAGGGTGACAATTTTTGTGACTCGATGTTTGCTTTCCTGTTAACCCAGTTCTTCCAGGAAAGAGAAAGAATTGGCTGGTCCGGAGCAAAGTCTTTCCTTTAGTCCTTATCCTGCTGAATAAATTTAGCCACACCCATTTCTGACCATCAGCCAATCAAATTACTTGATATAATGTATTGGTTCAATTCACAAACTGCATGACAGTGTAGATCCTGATCAGATGGCTACTTCAGAAGCTACCTGATATGGATCTACACTGTTTTCAAAGGTAGGGGTTGTTGTGTTCAGCAGGATAACGGTTAAGTATGATCCCTTGTTGATATGGACAATAAAATAATTAGGAAAGCATTGCCTCCTCTGAAACTGTATTGATTCCCCTCAAGTGGCCTTCACATGAAAGGCGGCCTTGACATACAAGGTATTTGCCTCAACGGAGAAGAATGAGACTTCTCCAAATCTGCCTACCCATTTTCGGGTCGATTATTTGCCAATCAACCCAAAGGTACAAAGCACAGAAGTTTTTTTCAGTGCTGATGTCCACGTGACTATCACTGATCTGTACTAAATCCAGGTAAAGGTTATTTATAGAAATATCCGCGCTTTTCTTCCCGCTGTGAGGTCAGACAGTTGCATAACACGATTATCTATAGAATCTGGACCGGAATCATGCGTTTGGCTTGGCAAACAGTGTAGGCTCAGAACAAACGCCACAGAACGCGGCATCTGATCAGGGTCTACACTGCTTGCTGAAAATACTGGAATTTAAGGGTTAAACGAAACGGTATAAGTCTCCCGTGCAGGCCAATTTTCCCAATCTACACTCAAAGACTATCAGTGCTGTCAGTGCTTTGATATACTCGTCAGAAGGCACACGTCGCTAGGGCAACGTCAAATCAACGTCGGGACGTTGCACCGACGTTGATTTAACGTTGCATAAACGTCATGGCGTTGTACCGACGTTGATGTGACGTCACAATTACGCCATGTGCCTGCTGGGTAGGGCTGGTTAATCGGAGGTGAAAAGATAATCGATTATCATTCCTGTCATTGCGATCGATAGTCGATTAGTAATCACTGAAGATTGGTCATAATATTAACTGTCTGGCTTTCTGTCTGAGCATGACTCCTATCATATGCTGTACTTTTCTATATGTATTTGAACAGACAGATCTGAGCAAATAGTGTAGACCCAGATGAGACGCCGCAGAAGGCGGCGTCTCATCTGGGTCTGCACTGTTTGCCAATCAAACAGCTATTTTAGGCACAACTTTGGGTAGTAAATTGTACTTATCAAATAATCGATTGCAAGCAAATCAGTTACGATAATAATCTTTGTGGAATTTATCGGTTGAATAATCGATTATCCGATTAATCGTGCCAGCCTTACTGCTGGGTTAGAGAACAGTTCTTTATTTCAGACTACTCATTGCGAGATACTTACATTCTCAGTGCATTTACAGTTGAGTATTTGTTTATTTGTTTGAATTGAGGTTTTCCGTCCCCGTCAACACCAGTTGAGTATTAGGACTTTTCCAATGAAGACATTAACTCAGGTGAGGCACATGATTTTAAGTGACATCAAAATAAACCATGCAGGGTTCTTTCAAATATCATTGGGCAATCACGAGTTAATTGTGTCAACTTCAAGAAAGGAAGACAATTAAGAAAACTGCGTCCAGTTGATTTACCCCTCAGCAAGAATTTTTCATCAACTAGGGGAATAAAGATCTAATGCGGCCCCACGCCCATCGGGGCTTGAAGAAATAAATGGAGTGCATGGTGCTTCCACGCAGAGCTGAATCCGACCGCACACGAGTACTGGTAAACCGCTTGACGATCTAAGCCTGTACAGGCAAAGCGGTGCGAGTCGGACCGTCCATGCTTACAAACCCTTTTGGTTTCATTGTGCGACGGGGCTTGGGGTGTCATTTCATCTCAATGTCGGGTAAAATTCCCACAAAATTGGAAGCAACATCTCCAAAATGACCTATATAGTGTTGACGGGGACGTTAAACATCCAGTCCGACAAACAAACGAACCAAAGTACAGGGCAAGTCAATAAGTAACCAGTCTATCCCATTTCCAACCAAGACTTTCATGCATTGTTTCAATACATGTTTTAGGCATGAAGGCAAAATTGCACCCTTATCCTGTCATTCACTCATTTAAAAAAAAAATGATTTTTTTTTTTTGCTGTTCATGAAAGTATGAACGCGGTGGGTCGCGTGCAAAGTAAATGAACCTCGAAGGGGGTTCATGTAAACTTTGCTTGCAACCCGCTGTGGTTCATACTTTCATGAAAAGCAGGCAATATAGGTTTATTTTTTATATACACATTCTTTGCCTCTCATCACTGGGCGGGGCGAAAAAATGCTTCAAGGGCAAATTTTTAAAGCTGAAAAACATTTACACGCGGTTTTTTCAACAAAGAGCGGAACAGCGTTGACGTCACCAACGCCTATAGAGAACCATAGTTTAGACTGACGTCACTTGACGCCCCTGAAATAATCACACGACTCGATGCGTTAATGGAAGTTTTTTGTTTGTATTGAAGTTTGACGGCCCAGTCAACACTATTTGTCATTTTTGAGCCGGTCAGTTCACCTTTCCACACTTTTCATGGGCAGGCTTGTACGTAAACGGTTAAACAATGCAGTGCACATTCTTTTGCCAGAAACTGACGAATGCCCTTCTTGAATCAGCGGAAAGGAGAGAATAACCGTAGAAAAGATTTCATGATCAATCTACACGAAAGAATGTTGCCGACCCCGGCAGGTATCGAACCCGCGTCCTACTGATCACCAGTCAGACGCGCATCCGACTGAGCTACCGAGGCCGGCGCGCTCATGGAAGTATGAACTACATTGTTTTCTACAGGTTTTTACACCGGAAAGGTAAATATAAGATATCGAATATCAATCATGGCTAGCGATGCAAAAGCAAGCTTTTCGTCAAAAGTTGAGTACCGTGCTGTAATCGGTACTTGTACAGTAGAATTCCGCTATTAAGACCACCTAAAGTTAAGACAATTTTCGCTTTTAAAAGCATATCTAGAAGTTTTAAGGTACATTTTCTTTGTGTTTTACTCATCCAGTATGCTCTTGTAGGAGACCACCTTTGGGACTGTTCAAAAGTGGTCTTACAGACCACTTTTGAACAGTCCCAAAGGTGGTCTTAATATAGGCATTTTACTGTATTTGAAAGGGAAAACAGGTCAGGAAATACATTGCGAGTTGATCAATGTTTATGGGTCCTCTGCACAATCGTATGCACAAGCTAAAATCTGGGTTGGGGAATTCAAACGCGGCAGAACATCTTTAGAAGACGAAACCCGGTTTGGATGCCCATCAGATGCCACCGATGAAGAAATGTGTAACACAGTACGGGACCTGGTGTACTTTGATAGGCGAATTAAGGTGGAAGAAATAGCGAATGCATGGTAGCGTTTCAACAATTTTACATGATCGCTTGGGTATGCACAAGCTAACAGCCCGTTGGGTCCCAAAATCCCTAAGCGACGAGCAAATGGCAACCAGAGCACCAGTATGCAGCGCATTGTTGAAGCAGTTTAGGTCAAACGAAGATGGTTTTCTTTTACGTCCGGTGACTGTACATAGATGAGACCTGGGTCCATTATTATGAGCCAGAGAATAAAACTCAAAGTCGCCGATGGGTAGGGCCGGGGTCTCGGAGGCCAGAGATGTTTAAAACGCAACTCTCTGCTGGCAAGGTGATGGCAACTGTTTTTTTTTTTTTTTGGGGGACGCACAAGGCATTATTAAGTTGGACTTTCTAGCAAAGAAAAGAACAATAACAGGTGTGTATTATGCAAATTTGCTCGACCAACTGAGAACTGCGATCCGTGAAAAATGCCGAGGTAAACTCTCCAAAGGGATTCTGCTCGAACAGGACAATGCAGAGTCCACACTTGCAAAATTACAATGGATGCTGTTGAGCCGAATGGGTACGAGCTAATACCGCACCCCGCCTATTCTCCGGACTTAGCTCCTAGTGACTAGTTCCTATTCCCAAACTTGAAAAAGGATATCCGTGGACGTCATTCCGGTCAAACGAAGAAGTCGTGGCGGCAGTTGAGGAGTGGGTCGGAGACAAGGACCCTGGCTTCTTCAGTTCTGGGCTAATGGCAATGGAACAACATTGGTCAGTAGGTCAAATCATAGAAAAACCTTGTGAACAGACTAGAGGCAACAATTTTAGCCCGATCATCATCAAACTTGCTCAAGATAATCATCTCGGTCAAGTTCGCATTGGGTCAGGTTTGGTCAAAAAGTAGGTCAGTAGGTCAAATCATAGAACAACATTGTGAACACACTAGAGGCCACAGTTTGGGTCTGATCATCATCAATCTTGCTCAGAATGATCATCTTGACGATATCTTGGTCAAGTTCGAATATGGGTGATGTCGGGGCAGAAAGCCTAGGTCAGTAGGTCAAATCATAGAAAAACCTTGCGAACACACTAGAGGCCACAGTTTTGGTCCGATCATCGTCAAACTTGCATAATGATCATCTTGACAATATATCGGTCATGTTTGAATATATGGGCATGTCGGGTCAAATGTAGGTCAGCAGGACAAATCATAGATAAACTTTGTGAACACTCTAGGGGCAACAGTTTAAGTCCAATTATCACAAATTGGCCACAGTTTGGGTCTGATCATCATCAATCTTGCCCATAATGATCATCTTGACAATATCTTGGTCAAGTTCGAATATGGGTCATGTCGGATCAAAAAGTAGGTCAAATCATACCTTGTAAACACTCTATAGGCCACAGTTTTGGTCCAATCATCATCAAACTTGCTCAGAATAATCATCTTGACAATATCTCGCTCAAGTTCGAATATGGGTCATGTCGGGTCAAAAAAATATGTCAGAAGGTCAAATCCTAGGAAAACCTTGTGAACACTATAGAGTGCACAGTTTGGTCCAATTATCATAAATTTTCGAATAGGGGCCATGTTGAATCAAAAAGTAGATCGGTAGGTCATTTTGTCATTATTTTTGCAACATTTAAAATACAGCCTTCATATTCGACATGTATGTTCCTTGTGACAAGGGCTTCCCACACATACAAAAATATACTTGTGACCTTCACCTTGACCTGTGACCTACTTGATCTTAACTTTTGAACTGTTTGAGATAGAGCCTTCATATTTGGCATGTATGTTCTTTATGACAAGGTCTTCCTATTCATATAAACATTTTGACCTATGACCTTGACCTTTGACGGCTTAATTTGTCATAACTTTTGAAGCGTTTGAGATGGAGCCTTCATATTTGGCATGTAGGTTCCTTGTGGATTTCCTATTCATACAAAAAATGACCTGTGACGTTGACCTGGACATGTGACCTACTTTATCATAAATTTTGAACCATTTGAGATAGAACCTTTATATTTGGCATGCCTGTTCCTTGTGACAAGGGCTTCCCACCCATACAAAAATTGACCTATGACCTTGACCTTCGACCTACTTTGTCATAACTTTTGAAGCATTTGAGATAGAGCCTTCATATTTGGCATGTCGGTTCCTTGTTATAAAGGCTTCCTATTCATACAAAAATGACCTGTGATCTTGAACTTGACATGTGACCTACTTTATCATAACGTTTGAAACATTTAAAATACCACATTTTGGTCCAATTATCATAAATCTTACTCAATATGATCATCTTTACAACATCTGGGTCAAGTTTGAATATGTGTAATGTCAAATCAAAAAGTAGATCAGTAGGTCATTTTGTCATAACGTTTGAGATGGAGCCTTCATATTTGGCATGTCTGTTCCTTGACACAAGGACTTCCCACCTATTCAAAAAATTTGACATGTGACCTTGACCTTCTTTGTCATAACTTTTGAACCATTTAAGATAGAGCCTTCATATTTGGCATTTAGGTTCCTCGTCTGAAGGACTTCCCACTCATGCAAGAAAATTACCTGTGACCTTGTCCTTGACCTGTGATCTACTTAATAATAACTTTTGAACGGTTTCAGATAGATCCTTCATATTTGGCATGTATTTTCCTTGTGACAAGGGCTTCAACCCCATACAAAAAAGTTTGACCTATGACCTTTACCTACTTGAACATAGCTTTTGAACGATTTGACATAACTTCTTAACCATTTGAGATAAGAGCCTTCATATTTGGGATGTAGGTTCCTTGTGACAAGGGATTCCCGCTCATACAAAAATATTGTGACCTTCACCTTGACCTTGACTTTATTACCTACACTATCATAACGTTTGAACCATTTTAGATAAGAGCCTTCATATTTGGCATGTATATTCCTTCTGACAAGCACCTTCCCCCCCACCCCCCCCCCCCCCATACAAAAAATGACCTTTGACATTGATCTTTAACCTACTTTGCCATAACTTTTGAACCGTTTGAGATAGAGCCTTCATATTTGGCTTGTAAGTTCCTTGTAACAAGGGCTTCCCACCCATACAAAAGTATTGACATAGGACCTACTTTATCATATCTTTTGAACCATTTGACATAGCCTTCATATTTGGCTTGTAAGTTCCTTGTGACAAGGGCTTCCCACTCGTACAAACATTTTTGACCTGTGACCTTGACAGTCTTTGTCATATTTTTTTAACCATTTGAGAGAGAGCCTTCAAATTTGGGATGGAGGGTCCTTGTGACAAGGGCTTCAAACCCATACAAAAAAGTTTGACCTATGACCTTGACCTTTAACCTACTTGAACAGAGCTTTTGAACGATTTGACATAACTTCTTAATCATTTGAGATAGAGCCATCAGATTTGGGATGTAGGTTCCTTATGACAAGGGTTTCCCGCTCATACAAAAATATTGTGACCTTCACCTTGACCTGTGACCTACTTTATCATAACCATTTTACCATTTGAGATAGAATCTTCATATTTTGCATGTATGTTCCTTGTGATAAAGGCTCCTTATCCATACATTTTGACCTGTGACCTTGAACCATTTAAGATAGAGCCTTCATATTTGGCATGTATGTTCCTTCTGACAAGCGCCTCCCTCCCATACAAAAAATGACCTTTGACTTTTATCTTTAACCTTCTTTGCCACAACTTTTGAACCATTTGAGATAGAGCTTTCATATTTGGCATATAGGTTCCTTGTGACAAGGGCTTCCCACCCATACACAAATTTTGGCCAGTGACCTTGACCTTTTTGGTCATAAGTTCTGAACCATTTAAGATAGATCCATCACATTTGGTATGTAGGTTCCTGGTGACAAAGTCTTCCCACTCATGCAAAGAATTTTGACCTGTGACCTTGGCTTTATGACTACTTTATCATAATGTTTGAACAATTTAAGATAGAGGGCTTCCAACCCATACAAAAGTATTGACCTGCGACCTACTTTATCATAACTTTTGAACCATTTGACATAGCCATCATATTTGGCTTGTAAGTTCCTTGAGACAAGGGCTTCCCACTCGTACAAACATTTTTGACCTGCGACCTTGACCTTTGACCGTCTTTGTCATAATTTTTAACCATTTGAGAGAGAGCCTTCAAATTTGGGACGGGGGTTCCTTGTGACAAGGGCTTCCCACTCATACAAAAATATTTTGACCATTTACCTACTTTATCATAACTTTTGAACCATTTGAGATAGAGCCTTCATATTTTGCATTATATTCTTTGTGACGAGGGCTTCCCACCCATACCAAAAGTTTGAGCCTTGACCTTTGACCTACTTAATCATAACTTTTGAACCATTTGAGATAGAGCCTTCATATTTGGCATGTATGTTCCTTCTGACAAGGGCCTCCCACTCATAGAAAAAATTTGACCTGTGACCTTGAACTTTGACCTACTATGCCATTACTTTTGAACCATTTCGGATAGAGCCTTCATATTTAGCATGTAGGTTCCTGGTGTCAAGGTCTACCCACTCATGCAAAATATTGACCTGTGACCTTGACCTACTAATTCATAATTTTTACCCATTTGAGTTAGAGCCTACATATTCTGCATGTACATGTATTTTCCTTGTGGCAAGAGCTTCTCTCCCATACAAAAAGTTTGACCTGTGACCTTCACCAGACCTTTTTTGTCATAACTTTTGAACCAATTAAGGTAGAGCCTTCATCTTTTGCATATAGGTCTTCCCACTCATGCAAAACATTTGTGACCTTGATCTATGATCAACTTAATCATAACTTTTGAACCATATGAGATAGAGCTTTCATATTTGGCATGTATGCTCCTTGTGACAAAAGCTTCCCACTCATACAAATAGTTTTGCCTGTGACCTTGACCTTTGACTTACTTTATCATAAATTTTGAAACATTTGCGACAGAGACTTCATATTAGTCGTGTATGGACACCTTACTATATTACATACCATTTCATTTCTACAGTGTGGATCAGGCAAGCCATCCAGGGCCATCATGGCCCTCTTGTTTCTGTTCATCTTGTTCAGCAGGCAATTTTGGTAAAGGGTCACCCAAGGAACATTTCTGTAAAATTATTTCAACCGGTTTAAGAGATGTCTTTTAAGTAAATTGTTGACAGAGGCACGACAGACGACACATGATGGACATTGAACGGGCACAATAGCACATCATGTCACTATGTAACAGGTGAGCTAAAAATGTATAAAACATAAAGGCCTTAAGGTTGTATTAGCCAGACAGAAAGAATGACAACTATAAAACAGTCTTTGGGAGGTGGAAAAAATAACAGAAGTATTTTGTTTTATTTTTTACTCTTAAAGAGCATTTAATTATCTTTTCTACTGACCATAATAAAAATAAACTTTTTTAACATGCATAAAAGCTTAAAGCTTTATTTCCAAGACAATTAAAATGAAATAAATAAATACAGTAAAATATGTCTATTCAGACCACTTGTAGGACAACTTTTACAGGATCTCATTTGTGGGTTGGTCTTCTACACCCAATATGAGTATCTTTTTTTTTTCTTACAACCCAGCAATAACTAAAGCCATATTGAGTCAGGGTCTCAGTTTAACTCTCATCCTGCTGTTCACGACAACCCTTTTCTTTGCAAACAGTGTAGATCAAGATCAGATGGCTTCTGAAGAAGCCATCTGATCAGGATCTACACTGTTTGACATTCAATTTATGAATTTGTAGGAATAAATTACATCAAGTAATCTGATTGGTTCAAAGTCTGAAATGGGTGTGGCTAAACTGAATATTCAGCAAATGAAGGGTTAAAGACATTTGAAAGAAGCACAGGAGCGAATCCACAACCTCTTGTTTAAAAGCAAGCAGTAGCATCACCAATGCACCGCAGTCTCGGCTTTAAAATTTTCTGAATATAAAATGCACCCACAACCTGGTCATTAAAGCACAGATTTTGATATAACAATTTAAAAATGGATCCTAAAAAATGTATAGATTATTTAGAACAAGAACATGATGGTTCTATATGGCTCACCTGAGCAAAGCGTTTAACATACTTAACCCCTATCTTTGCAAACAGTGTAGATCCAGATCAGATGGCTTCTGAAGAAGCCATCTGATCAGGATCTACACTGTTCGGCATTCAGTTTATGAATTTGTAGCAATAAAATACATCAAGTAATTTGATTGGTTGATAGAGAGAAATGGGTGTGGCTTATATGAATATTCAGCAAGATAAGGGTTAATACTGAAGTTTAACAAGGTAGATTGCTTTAAGACTTTGTTTAAATTTTATGTTCAAAAATTTAACTGCAGGGTTATAATCTGAACATTCTTGGTAGAGACCCACCAGATGTACATATGTACCAAATATCAAAGGCCTAGCTTTTCTATAACAGACAAGATTTTTAACTCTTATCCTGCTGAATATTCAATTTTTGCCATCCCCATTTAAGACTTTGAACCAATCATATTACTTGATTTAATTTGTTCCTGCAAATTCTTAAACTGAATGTCAAACAGTGTAGATCCTGATCAGATGGCTTCTTCAGAAGCCATCTGATCTGGATCTACACTGTTTGCAAAGAAAAGGGTTGTCATGAACAGCAGGACAAGAGATAAAGTTTTCCCTTTACTACCTTTGTCTATGTAAAATATTTGAACAATCTTGGCAGAGGTCCTCTATATAAAAGTGTATACCAAATACCAAAGACCTCAGGGCCTTCTGATTTCAGACGAGAATATTTTCAAAAGTTTTCTCTCTATGTAAAACATGTAGGCCCCTAGGCAAGGCAGGGCCATTTTTGGCCTCAGGGTTATAAACTGAACAATCCTGGTAGAGGTCCACCAGACAAAGCTGTGTATCAAATATCAAAGGTTTCTAGTTCCAGCCAAGAAGATTTTTAAAGGTTTTCCCTATACATGTATATATATATATATAACTCTATGTGAAACACAAGGGCTTCTAGGCCAGGCAATTTTTGGCCCCTGGGCTATAAATTGAACTAGATCGTGCAGTTGATGGCGCGCCATGTCAAATCCCCAAGTTTTCCACCTCAATACCCTTGCTTCCATTCATTTACAAAATAAATTAAATTCTTGGAAGAAAAGTGTGTTCCATAAATCCTAAAAATTTGACCTTTTGACCCCTCCCAAGGGCCCCTGGGGTCGGGACCAAAAATAAAAGTGTTTTTGCACAAGCCATTCATATAAGCAACTCACATACCAAATTTGATTGGATTCCACCCAAGGGTTATGGAGGATATAGCCGGATGGACAGACAGACGGATGGACAGACGGACGAAGGCGATAACAATATCCCCACTTTTCCTTTGAAAAACGTGGGGATAACAATCCTGAAAGTGGTCCACTAGATGAAGCTATGTACCAAATATCAAAGGCCTGGACCTTCTGGTTTCATACAAGACCATTGTTCAAGGTTTTCCCTTTGTTACTCTATGTTAAACAAGTGGGCTCCTGGATCGGGGCTAAAAGGGTGGGATCAGTTTTGGCCCCAGGTCTATAATTTGAACAATCTGAGTAAAGCCCCTCAAGACGAAGCTGTGCATCAAATATCACTGTTCTGGGCCTTTGGGTTTCAGACAAGAAGATTTTTAAAGGTTTTCCCTATATAACTCAATGTACAAAATGGGCCCCTGTGTGGGACTATTTTTGGCCCGAACAATCCTGGTAGAGGTCTGCTAGAGGAAGCTGTGTACCAAATATCAAAGGCCTGGGCCTTCTGGTTTCAGAAAAGATTTTAAAGGCTTTCCATATATAACATATTGTTAAACATGTGGGTGCCTGGACAGGGCCATTTTTGGCCCCAGGGCTTTGATTTGAACAATCTTGGTAGAGGTCCACTAGATGGAGATTCATACAAATAACAAAGATCAGGGCCTTCTGGTTTCAGACAAGACGAGTTTCAAATGTTTTCCCCATATACACCTGTAGAAAACATGTAGGCCCAGAGGCAGGGCCAATTTTCGGCCCCAGGGCTATAAGGTGAACAATCTTGTTTAAAGCTTCATACTAAATATCAAAGACCTGGGCCTTCCAATATCAGACAAGAAGATTCTCAAATGTTTTCCCTATACAAGCATATGTAAATCCAATGGACCCGGGGCAGGGCCATTTTCATTTTGGGCCCCGGGGCTATAATTTGAACAATATTGGTAGAGGTCCACTAGATGAAGCGTCATACCATATATCAAAGACCTGGGCCTTCTGGTTTCAGTCAAGAAGATTTTTAAAGGTCCCTACATAAGCCTTTGTAAAACCAGCGGGTCCCGGCAGGGAGCTATTTTTGGCTGCAGGTCTATAATTTGAACAATCTTGGCAGTGGTCCACTAGATGAAGCTTCATACCAAATATATAGAAGCCTCCGTGGTGCAGTGGTTACGCTACTCGCCTTGTAAACCAGTCATCACAGGATCGATCCCGGGCTTCTCCAAACTTTCGGATGAGTCTTTAAACCGAGGTCCCGTCTCCGTATGACCTTAGCTGTTGGTGGGACGTAAAACTAAAACTCACTCACTCATACCAAGTATCAAAGACCTGAACCTTTTGGTTTCAGACGAGAAGATTTTTAAATGTTTTCACTTACATGTATATACATTATGTAAGCCTATATAAAACCACAGGGCCATGGCAGGGGGTCATTTTTGGCCAAAGGGCTATAATTTGAACAATCTTAGTAGAGGTCTACTAGATAAAGCTTCATACCAAATATCAAAGACCTGGGCCTTCTGGTTTCAGACACATAAATTAGAAGTATTTTTTTCTTATTTTCCCCTATTGGTTTCCCCTATCAATTGCCATGGCAACCATAGTCCTGCATGGAATGGAACTCTTTGAACAACTATGAGAGAGGACCACCCCAAAATCATTTTTGCCAAGTTTGGTCAAAATCTGTTCAGTGGCTTAGGAGATGTCTTTTAAAGGAACTGTGGACGGATGGACAACGACGATGACGGATGGGGACCGATCACAATAGTTCCCCAAGAGCCTTCTTCTCAGGTGAGCTAAAAATCATTTTTTCTACATAATCTAAACATTTTTGCTTGGATATAACAGAATTGTTTAACTAATGCTCTTTCTGCTTTGGACCCCAACAATAGTGTTATGTGGTGTAATGGGGAACTAAATCTTTTTGGACCGACTGAAAGCACCATTGAAGGCAGGATCCTCTTATATTTTGGTGGTTTTAATAGCTTGATTTTACTTCAGTACTAAGAGGAATGGGAACACCTGGCTAATTTGTCCACCATTTTTCCAGGGGAGTCAACTTTCGGGACTTCCTGTTCACTTTTCTGTAAGTATAAGCCCTGTCCCACTGAAAAAGAGATCTACTGTCAAAGGAAAGAATTTGCTCCTCAGGAGCAAATTCTTTCCTTTAAGAGTTGACCCCTATTGACATGGGAGACAAAAATACTTCAACAGGAGTTGCCTCCCCCGAAGGTGTTCCCATTCCCCTTAAAACTATAACAGATTTTTTTCCTAAACTTACCATATTCTCTGTAATAAAAGGCACAGTTCATGTAGAAATTTTGTTCTAATTATAAAAACATGCCCTAGAAATCCATCTTTTCAACTCGTACATAATCAGGGGCAGCCATTACTACTTATGCGGACTTCGGACATGTTTAGTTAGACCAAACCTCTCCAAAGTTGGTATTTTGTTTGATTTGAGGTTTAACGTCCCCGTCAACAATGTAAAGGTCATTTTGGAGATGTTGATTCCAATTTTGTGGGACTTTTACCCGACATTGAGATGAAATTACATCTCAAGCCCTGTCGCCCAATGAAACCAATAGGATTTATTAGCATGGACGGTCCGCCTCGCACCGCGGTTCCTGGACAGGCTTAGATCCTCTAAGCGGTTTACCAGTACTAGTGTGCAGGCCGGATTCAGCTCTGCGTGGAAGCATCATGCAGCCCATATACTTCTTCAAGCCCCTATGGGCGGGGGCGACCAAAGTTGGTATAAGGAGAATGTATAATAAAACACAATAAATTCCTTAACCCTTATCCTGCTGTTCACGACAACCCCTATCTTTGCAAACAGTGTAGATCCAGATCAGATGGCTTCTGAAGAAGCCATCTGTTCAGGATCTACACGGTTTGACATTTGGTTTATTAATTTGTTGGGATAAATTTCTTCAAGTAATCTAATTGGTTCAAAGTCAGAAATGGGTGTGGCTAAACTGAATATTCAGCAAGATAAGGATTAATATACACAAATCACCAATATGCCCCTTTTTATCACAAAATATAACAATTGAGAGGTTGCTGATGACATCACATACCTAGAGTTATCTTTCTTGTTGGAGACACCCAGGCTAATTTCCAACAGAAATTTAATGTACTTCCTGCAAAAATAACTTTCAAGTCTCTTAGAAAATTATGACTAAACCTTGATTAGTTCATTCTTACGACCCTTTAGAACAATCACAGTCACATTTTAATCCCTTTAGTGTTTTTGTTTGACAAAAATGAATAAATTTGTAAACAGAAAACTGCCTAGTGTCTCCAACATGGCAGACCAGGGGAGATTAATCTTACAACACTGCTCTATCTGCAACCTCTCAGTTGCTGTGTTAAAGGGATCCTTTTTGCAGTTTCAACATCGGCGAGTTGCAGAATCCTGCACTCTAAAAAGGTGTCAAAATTTAAATATGATTCTTGAAAAAGTATTGGTCTGAGCTTAATAGCGCACGAGTGCCTATTACAGCTAATAAAGCATAACAAATTTATACAACTTTCCATTTTTCATTCAGCTAGTGTTAATGGCCTTTACGGTTAATTAATATACCTGACATTTTTTTTTACATTTTTCACAACGGAGACAATTTTAGGGACTTCCTGTTCACTTTCCTGTAAACACAGCACCTCAGGAAAAAGGGGCCTACTTTTAAAGGAAAGAATTTGCTCCTCTGGAGCAAATTCTTTCCTTTAAGAGTTGACCTTTATTGACATGGTAGAAAAGTCTTTTCGAATGAGTTGCCTCCCTGGGTTATTGAGTATCATTCCCTTTAAAAACACAAAACATTGGGTGTTTTTTTTTTTTTGGGGGGGGGGGGGGGGGGGGGGGTACTGCTTACTATGCTATGCAGTGTGTTAAGAAAGATCTGCTGATAAGATTCAATAATTGTAAATGAAAAAAAAAAAGTCTTAAAAAATAACTTTTAAAAATTTCTATGTCTGTGACCTTGACCTTGAAGCCTTAGGCATGGATGGGGGTATTGCTTAACAAACCTTCGGACCTGTATCTATTATTATAGCAAATATTAATCAAATCTATTGTATGGTTAGGAAAATATGAGCTCTTTAAAAACGTCAACATTAAAACTTTCTGTGTCTGTGACCTTAACCTTGAAGACATAGGCATGGGAGGGGTAGTGCTGAATAAAACTTTGGACCTATATCTAACATCATGTGAAATATGAACCAAATCTATGAAGTTCAGGTTCACCCTGGTACAAATACTTTATCCTGTAACATTAAAAAATTTTAAGTCTGTGACCTTGACCTTGAGGTCATGGGCATGTGTGGGGTATTTATGAATAAAACTTTGGACCTATATCTATCATCATACCATATGGGTCCCGCCAAGCGATTTTGGTACTTATCGCCTATGCGAGCAGCGAAGGTTCAGGCGAGCCTGCGCATCCGCGCAGTCTCGCCAGAACCTTCGCTGCTCGCTCATACAAGCATTGAATCAAGAGGGACCTTCAGACAGAAAGCCATATCCCTGGCCCCTCTGAATGTCTGGGCATGCGCAGTTAAAGTTTGTCATTACGGAATGCTCGAAGACCCAAATTCGCTTGGCGGGGCTCATATATGAACCAAATCCATCAAATGGTTCAGAAGATTATGAGCTCTTAAATAATAAGGTTCTACCTGGTACAAATACCTTAACCCCAGCCTTTATCATTAGGCCATAGGCATGGTTTGGAAAGTATGAGCTCTTAAAAGTTCAGGTTCTACCTGGTACAAATGCCTTAAACTGAGTATAACATGATTCGTACGTATGTACACACATTCATACAGAAGGATGTACATTCATATGCTAGTACACACATACCCACCAATGCATCATCCGATGTGGGGCATAAAAACAAGCAGCATTTCCGAAAATAACCAATTTTGTACCGGAAACCCCAAGACGGGTAAACTGGCAAACAGTGAAGGCCCAGATCAGATGCTGCAGAATGCAGCATCTGTTCAGGGCCTCCACTGTTTGCTGAAAGTTCAGCCATTTTCCAAATAAATTTTAAAGAAAACACAGCCCAACAACTCTTAATTTTGAAATGGACTCCTGCTATATTTAAGGAGGATTCTGTTTGGTACAAAAATGGTCAAAGATGGAACAGTTCACTTCAGAAACTTAGGGATAAAAGGGTAAATAGAGATTTATAGAGGATCTTAGATAAGTGCTCATGTATTCTGAATTTATTAAATGAGTTGAGGAATAGGGATAAAATGCGAGACTTTCTCATGCATTTTATCCCTTTTCTTCGTCAAGTTTAATAAATTCAATAATAGATGAGCATGAATGCAAGATTCTTATCATATGACATTTTAAACGCATTTTATTCACAATAGTTTAATAAAAAGTCAACATTTCGCCATTAGTAAACTAGAACTGTCAGAGGATCTGACTATAGCCCCGCTATAGCCCTGTCAGAGAAGAAAGACTCATGAATTAAAGGTAAAGACTTGTGAGAGGGTTAAATCCCTAACAAGGTACCTACGCCTTGTCTAAGTTAAAAAATAAGTTTTGGATAATGAAAAAAACACATGCACATCTTCAGACCTATATGAAAACACCTGTTAAGTTTCAAAAGGATTGACCTAGAACTGTAAGTGGAGTTGCGATCACAAGGTAGCTACTCCCTATACATTTTAACATTAGTAGATCTCAAAAATTGTCTAAGTTAAAAAAGGTGAAATAAGTGAAAACAATTATTTAAGGATAATGAAAAAAGAATATGCACATCTTCAGACCTATATGAAAACACCTGTAAAGTTTCAAAAGGATTGACATAGAACTGTAAGAGGAGTTGCGGTAAAAAGGTAGCTACTCCCTATACATTTTAACATTAGTAGATCTCAAAAATTGTCTAAGTTAAAAAAGGTGAAATAAGTGAAAAAAATTATTTAAGGATAATGACTAGAAATGTGTCCATAGGACACGGATGCCCCCGCCTGAAAATATGTCTGTTCGTATTCATCAATAGAAAGTTATTGACCGTGTTTAAGTTTTGGACCCTTTTTTCACGTTTGACCTCTAAGTATAACCTTGACCTTGTAGGTAAGGACCTTGGATTTGTGTGAGGCAGATTGTCTCATGATGGCCAACATTTCTGCCAAATAATTTCAAAATCCATCCAGAGATAAAAAAGTTGTTGACCGACCATTTTTTTTACCTTGGACCTCTAAGTATGACCTTGACCTTGGAGGTACGGATCTGGGTTTGCACATGACACATCGTCTCATGATGGTCAATATTTCTTTAAAGTAATTTTAAAATCCATCCAGAAATAAGTAGGTTATTGACTGCGTTTAAGTTTCGGACCCTTTTTTTTACCTTTGACCTCTAAGTATGACCTTGACCTTGGAGGTACGGATCTGGGTTTGCACGTGACACATTGTCTCATGAAGGTCAACACTTCTTCAAAGTAATTTCGAAATCCATCCAGAAATAAGTAAGTTATTGACTGCGTTTAAGTTTCGGACCCTTTTTTTGGCCTTTGACCTCTAAGTATGACCTTGACCTTGGAGGTACCAACCTGGATTTTGCACATGACACATCGTCTCATGATGGTTAACATTTCTACAAAGTAATTTCAAAATCCATCCAGAAATAAGAAAGTTATTGACTGCGTTTAAGTTTCGGACTCTTTTTTTGACCTTTGACCTCTAAGTATGACCTTGACCTTGGAGGTACAGACCTGGGTTTTGCACGTGACACGTCGACTCATGATGGTTAACATTTCTGCGGAGTAATTTTAAGATCCATCAAGAAATAAGGAAGTTATTGACTGCGTTTAAGTTTCGGACGCACGGACGCACGGACACACGGACGCACGGACGGACGGACGGACAGGGGCAACGCTATATGCCCTTTCCACCATTCTTCGAATGGCGGGGGCATAAAAAAAGAATATGCACATCTTCAGACCTATATGAAAACACCTGTAAAGTTTCAAAAGGATTGACCTAGAACTGTAAGAGGAGTTGCGGTAACAAGGTACCCACTATCAAATATTACAGACAGACGGAATTCCGGACAAGCCAAATCCAATATAGCCCCCACTTTTTCAAAGCGGGGCTATAATGAAAAAAGAATATGCACATCTTCAGACCTATATGAAAACACCTGTAAAGTTTCAAAAGGATTGACCTAGAACTGTAAGAGGAGTTGCGGTAAAAAGGTAGCTACTCCCTATACATTTTAACATTAGTAGATCTCAAAAATTGTCTAAGTTAAAAAAGGTGAAATAAGTGAAAAAAATTATTTAAGGATAATGAAAAAAGAATATGCGCATCTTCAGACCTATATGAAAACACCTGTAAAGTTTCAAAAGGATTGACCTAGAACTGTAAGAGGAGTTGCGGTAACAAGGTACCCACTATCAAATATTACAGACAGACAGACAGACGGAATTCCGGACAAGATTACAGACAGACGGAATTCCGGACAAGCCAAATCCAATATAGCCCCCACTTTTTCAAAGCGGGGCTATAACAAGATGTCATTAAGGACGTTGTATATGTAACGTTATGGGGCATATCTAACTAATTTCCATATTTAATTCACCAGTAGATTATAGAATTTATTACATGACGTAATTACACCATCATATGATAAATGAGTTTAAAAACACAAAACAGTAAAATAAAACCAGCGGACAAATGGTCCTGTACCCCTCACCTGAGTGCTGAGTGTTTATGGAGCCATTTGGTTTCTGAGGTTTTTAAAAGGTTTTTACCATGGCAGCCACCTTGATCATGCAACCTAAACCCTTTGAACAAGCTTTTATTCTTCCATTCCATAAAGGCTTCATGAGACTAAATTTGACTGTGGCATAAAATAGGTCAAGGTCATTCAGGGGACAATCTATAACTGGATAAAGTCCCCAATGCTGGATACCGAGTTTCATGATAATCAGCTCACTCGTTCCAGAATAGATTTCTGAAGGAGTTTTACCTTTTATGGACATGGTGGCCATATCGGTCATATGACAAAGCTCATTTTAATGAATTTTCATTTCATTTTCCTAAAAGCTTTCATTATGCAGTTTTGTTACCAATGGCTGAATGGTTGCTGAGAAAAACAAGTTTTAATTTTCATTTCTGAATATCTTTGGGCCAAGGTCAAGAAATGACCTTAACCTTGACTACTCATGTCATTTCATTTACTCATTTTGCTCACTGCATCTACAATTTTCAGATCACAGACTGCATAAGTTTTTTTTTTTTTTTTTTTTTTTTTTAAAAAAGATGGTTTTAGCTTTTTCCCAACCAAAAGCCTATGCAACCAAATTTGACTTTGGCATAAAATAAGTCAAGGTCATCCAAGGGTTATCATTTGAACAAACTATGATGAGTCTGAGTTCCCACTGCTACATACCAAGTTTCATGACAATCGACCCACTGGTTCCGGAGAAGAAGATTATTGAAGGGATGGCCATCTTGGTCACGTGACCTGGACCCATTGACAAACTTTTGTTCCCCCATCCCTCTGAGGCTCCATATCAGATTTGGCTTTGACTGGCCCTGCAGTTTTGAAGAAGGCCTTTGAAAATGTCAGACGGAAGACGGACCATGGCTATACTGTAGCTCACCTAGGAGCCTAAAGGCTTAGGTGAGCTAACAACTGGCAAACCTTATACAATGTACTGGTAAGGGAAGATGATTTCGACATGACAACTCATCTTTCACAGAACTGATTTCTTCCCCTGCCTGAGTAACCCTAAACATACATGGAAGATTTGTTTGTTTGTTTGATTTGAGGTTTAATGTCCCCTTCAACACTATACAGGTCATTCTGGAGACATTGCTTCCAATTTTGTGGGATTTTTACCTGACATCGAGATGAAATGATTTCTCAAGCCCTGTCGCTCAGTTGAACCAATAGGGGTTATATGCATCAACGGTCCAACTCGCACCACTTTTCCTAGGCAGTTTACCCGTACTCATGTGCGGTCGGCTTCAGCTCTGCGTAGAAGCACTGTGCAGCCCAATCTATTTCTTCAAGCCCTGATGGGCGGGGGCCTGCATACATACATGTAAGAACTGTGTACAGTGCACCATTTATATATTAACTCCCACCATGGTGAACCCAGATAAATCATTTTTACTAAGAAACCAGTTGATGTGGATCTTTATTGTTTTCCATTCAGGCCCCCGCCCATAGGGGCTTGAAGAAATATATGGGCTGCATGATGCTTCCACGCAGAGCTGAATCCGGCCCACACACTAGTACTGGTAAACCACTTAGAAGATCTAAGCCTGTCCATGAACCGCGGTGCGAGGCAGACCGTCCATGCTAATAAACCCTATTTGTTTCATTGGGCGACAGGGCTTGAGATGTCATTTCATCCCAATGTCGGGTAAAAGTCCCACAAAATTGGAAGCAACGTCTCCAAAATGACCTTTACAGTGCTGACGGGGATGTTAAACCTCAAATCAAACAAACAAAATTGTTTTCCATTCTGCTTCTAAATCCATAGCAAAAATTCAAATCGTGCAACATGAAGGCTGAAAATCATAGATGAGTGTAGTATATGGAAATATTCAGCATAGTTAGGGTTAACCTTTACCCCTCTCTAGGCTGATTCAGCAGACGACAAATCGTTGATATTTTTCTTACTTTCCTTGGAAACAGGACTTGACATTTCATGCAAATTGTCTCCACAGGAGACAATTTGCATGAAATGTCAAATCCTGTTTTCTGGGAAAAATAAGAAAAATATTTCAAGATGTCGTCTGCTGAAAAAAAAATACCCAGCATGCAGAGCGTTAAAATATTACGAAAAATGACTGGAGTATATGAGCAATATTTAAAAAGCACCAAACTCAATACCCTTATGTTTAAAATGACATTTTTTATTTTACCATAATGATCCTAAGTATCGGGACAGATAGGCCTAAACAAACAGTGAAGACCCAGATCAGACTGCTCATGGAGCAGTCTGATATGGGTCTACAATGTCTGTCATTCCATCTGCACCTTTTGGGCTCCTTGCTGGATCGTGAAACAAGTTTGTTAAATTTTTTGGAGAGTTACAGCGCGTTCTCAAGGTGTCCAAACCTTTAGGATTTTTATGGTATAAAAAAAGCTCTTCAAGCAGAAGCATAATACGCCCATAATATACGTAATAAGATGAAGCACGGAAAAGTTCACGGACCGATGGATGAACAGACTGATGCCAGACCCCATAACAAGATACATTCCATTTTTCAAATGGGTGTATAAGGGCAGAAAATATGTAGATGCAAACATTCCTTTTTAAACTAGCCTACATGAGACATGCCACTAAAATTAAAGCCACTATCAGCTGTCGTGTAATAAAACATTATGTGAGCCCATCTTCTGAATACAGTCTTTTATCACACCTATCACATATTTCAGTCTTCTGTCTAATGCTTGTAAATGAAGGTCTGCAATAACAGGTGTTATAGGATCCTGGCTTAGAACAGATTCCAAAACTTTGCTGAGTATTCCATCTTGTAGCACCAGAAGCCTGTACATAGTGCTTGTACGAATTCTGTAAAGAAAAACAGAATATGAACATGAGTTCTGTAAGGAAAATAGTATATGAGACACAAATTCCGTAAGGATAGTAGTATATGAGATCCAAATTTTGTAAGAAAAAATAGAATTTGAGAAATAAATTCTAAAAGGAAAAAGAATATGAGACTTGAATTCTCTAAGGAACATTGAATAAATGTATGCCACACAAATTATGTAAGGAAAATAGACTAAGAGACCTGAATTATGTAAGGAAAAGTAGACTATGAGACCTGAATTCTGTATGGAAAAATAAAATATGAGACCTGAATTTGTACGGAAAATAGCATATAAGACACAAATTATGATTGGAAAATTGAATATGAGACATCAATTCTGTATGGAAAATAGAATATGCGGCAAGAATTTTGTAAGGAAAAAAGAATCTGATAAGAGAATTCTGTAAGGAAAAACGAATATGAGATGACAATTTGACCGTGTTTAAGTTTCGGATGCATGAACAGACGAGCACACGAACAGATGGACAGGGGCAGCACTATATGCCCCTTCGACCATTCTTCAAATGGCTGGGGCATAACAATTATCCCTTCATTTATACTTGTTACTCCTCTTTATCTGGAGTTATGGGAGGCAATTCTAACAAGCACCCACAAGAGGTTTTAGTAGAGATTATATACTCACCGGAAATAGAAACTATACACTCATTTTTAAATTGTCACTGGCAAAACATTTTAATGAAATTTGAATTCCATTTATATAAATTATCATTAGCGGCATGTCTGATTTATCGAATAAAATGTTTAATGTTAGCTACGATTTAACGGGTAAAGCCATAGGTTCAAAGTAAGGGTTAAAATATTGCTGTTCAAGTTTCCATTGAGTCAAACATTTTGTGTCGCGAATGTGATTCCCATTTTTACCAGTTATTACTCTTCACCAAAAGTTGGCAATATTGTTTACAAAATGAAATTTTACACAATGGTTGAAAAGTTATCGACCTTTAAATATTGGACCAAACCACCGGAAGTGGGCAAAAAGTATGGCATTTCCGATTGCGGATTTTGTTTTAATCAATATTTAAGACACAGCTGAAGATGTTAAACAATTGAATGCACTTTTGGGTCGATTTTTGGCTTGCAACATTATTTTGAAAATTTCGCTGAAGAAAAGCAGATTTTGAGATTTCAATAAAATGTTTGTTTCTCGATAATTTTTAGATTTTATGTTATTTTTTTATTACTTGCTTTTAATTTATTACCTATACGGAAAAAAATTTGAAGTCGAAATTCGATTACAAACAGATTTAGTGAAAAATGCACTTTTTTACATTTTCCCCAAAAACTTTTATTTTGAACACCAGATTTTCTTTACATTGTTACAGAATTCATGTCTATAGTTAGTTAAATCCTTAATAAGCAATTTTTAACTGAATTATTCACTTGCGTTGTCAGGCGAGACAATTTAAAAGTGTATAGTTTCTATTTCCGGTCAGTATAGAAAATCTCTTAACCCTTAAGGCACTGAGAAAAACTACATCTGAAAATGCCGTCTGCTTATGTTGTCTGCTGAATTTTTTTGCAAACTTTAAAAAAAATATTTTTGCATACAAGAAAACAGTGTGGGCCAAGATCAGACTGCTCCTACAGGAGCAGTCTTATCTGGGTCCACACTGTTTGCAAAAAATTACCTTTAAGGTTACGGGCAGACGACAAAGCAGACGACAATTGTCGTGATTGGCATTTTATAGGTTAATCATCCTTAATACTCTTTTATATCTGGAGTTATGACAAATGCCACTGAATGGTTCTATTTTCATAAAATACTCACCTACAACACTGGTATAGAGGGGCTAATATTGATCTCTCATCATGATGAGGGTTTCCAAAACTGAAAATAAAGATTAAAGGAAAACGTGTTGTTCATCTAGGTCCAATTATTCTAAGCACTGTTAGCTTAATAAGCTTGTTAGAGGTCAAAATGTTAACTGTTCTAGTAACGACAATATCCAATTCTCTGGTATTTTTGCTGGGAAAATGTGAGCAGCTTTTGCAAAAGCTTCTTAAAATTTGTTCAGCAAAAATATAAGCACATTTGCCATATTAAATGATATAGAGGGTATTTGATTTTTCCAGTGTATGATCTATTTTTATTTCACTGAATAAACATCAAAAGACCTACATGTATTTTCACTCATGGCGAAGCCACGAGTGAAAATACGTCTTTTAGTGTCCATGAGTGAAATAGCAATTGATCTTACACTGAAAAAAAAATCAATGAAGCAATTTTCCATCTCACATCAGCATATAATGTTATTTGTCTTACTCGTAAATTAGGGGAAGGCTTGTAATTTATGTTGGTAAACTTGTGACCCAGCACCATTTCTTACATGCTTTGCAATGAAATATAGAAATTTCTCAGAGAAATCGATAACACTATTGTCACTGTTTCAAACAATGAAAATATGACTTTCATTTTCACTGTTTGTGAATTCAATGTATCATGGAAAATAATTTTTTGTTTGATTTGCGGTTTAACGTCCCTGTCAACACTGTAAAGGTCATTTTGGAGACGTTGCTTCCAATTTTGTGGGACTTTTACCCGACACTGAGATGAAATGACATCTCAAACCCTGTCGCCCAATGAAACCAATAGGGTTTATTAGCATGGACGGTCCGCCTCGCGTCGCGGTTCCTGGACAGGCTTAGATCCTCTAAGCGGTTTACCAGTACTAGTGTGCTGGCCGGATTCAGCTTTGCCTGGAAGCATCATGCAGCCCATATATATTTCTTCAAGCCCCTATGGGCGGAGGCCGAAATCATGGAAAATAATATAGGGATCAATCATGGTTTTTCATGCATTAACATTCGCCGTGTCCCAAGGAAGCTGTTTGAACATGAGGCCGCTAGGCCGAATGTTCAAATATCTTCCGAGGGATCCGGCAAATGTTAATGCAATGAAATAACCATGGATGATCATTGTTCTTGCATAACTTATGATTCCGACAGCAAATTGACGAAAACGCCCAAAGGTTCCATATAAATTCCATATACATTCTTCAAATGTGACAGGCAAACCAAAATGGCTGTCAGTTCAGAATGTTGTTTACAATGACAATGTCATGCAGTAACCCTCTGACGTCATCATAAAACCCTAAAATGCTACGTTCAGGGTGATAATGTTACTTCGCTCAATGTAACGCAAACAAAGCAAGGCCCGTCTTGTGATATCAGAAGCTCAAAAATCCATGTTCAAACAGCATGCGAATTTCATGATTTGAACATGGCTTTTGCTGTTTGAGCATGGCTTTGGGTCCACTTGACAATGGCTTCGAACAGCCATGCGCATAGGTATTTATGCAAGAACATATATTCTCTGTTTGTTAGATGTCCCTTAGCTGAATGTTATGCGTGTTAGAAATTACATCATGCACGTTTTCACGTCATTCAGCTTTGATAATGTCACTTTTAGCAACTATGCAACATAAAGTAACTCTTAGAGGAACAATCTGATCTGAACAATCTGAACAATGACTTTTAAAGAAACCAGCAGGCAACAAAGCAGACATCTATTGTTATGATAGACATCTTAAGGGTTAGGTCATGTGACAACTAACTGCCAAATCAAAATCTGCTTACAACTTAAGCAATGGTAGGATGATACTGTAATCCCAAATACAATCAGAGCATAAATCACCTTTTGCCGTTATCTAGGATCAGCATCATACTGTAGACACCCGTGGTGTGGAGGGTCTCAAACATGTGTCTGTCGGCATTACCAATAAGATAGTCAAACACAGCCGTATCTATGATGTCTAGGAGCAATCTGCCACTGCGATATGCCTCCATCTTCAGAACTGTGTTGTTACAATAACTCTCGTCTGTCTGCCATCTGTAAAGAGAAGTTTCAGCTAATGTATAGGGTATTAAATGTTAAATACATGGATTCAAGAGAATATAGTTCTCATATGCTAAGCACTCTTAACCTGCAGCGCTCTGGAGGCGACTTCATTCGCCCAAGGGGGTGGTCCAAACTGAGAAGCTTATCACACTTATAATGAAGCAATTACACCCCATCCGATGAGGTTGTCCTATATTATGGCCGGTAGTTGTTTAGATTGATTGGGTCTAGTATACACAAAATTGTGACAGAACAGGTAAGGGCGATCTGTTGAAAACTGGTACTTGAGAAATCATCAATATTAATGTCATTTCCAGGTGCAAAATCTAACAGCCGCTATTGGTGGTACAATCTGTGCCCTTCTTACCTGTTCTGTCACAATTTTGTGTATACTAGACCCAATCAATCTAAACAACTACCGGCCATAATGTAGGTAGCTACACAAGCTATCAATTTTATCCTTCAAAGCACGCACTGAGCACTATTGTCTTGTAGTTCTTTTTTTAAGTGTCTTAAACGATCAGATCACGTGACCGCCATATTTGGAAGTCACGTGACCCATAACACTTCCAGTAGAAATGGCAGCAGATGTCTTGCCTATAATGTGTCAAAGTATGAGCAGAATCGGTTCAGGTATAAGGAAATTATGGCTGCCGAAATAAGGGTACCCACTCCAAAGGGCTAGTATTGAAAAAAAAAAAAAAAAATGCATGCTCAAGATTAAACATACACCACAACCTCATTGTAATTGTAACCTTGTTCGTTATAACATGGTTTTGGATATAACACAATTTCAAGATGGATCCCAAAAATGTATAGACTATATAGAAAAATAACCATAAATGGTTATTTTTCTATATAGTTATACATTTCTGTTTGGATATAACAAGGTTGTCAAACTAACATGGTTTCTGCGTTGGACCCCATTGATAGTGTTATAAGGAGGTTATGGTGTACATGAATTCAAAAGAAATTAATTCCCATAAGCAAAGCACTCATTATGCCTATTTTTTGTTTTTTGGTTTTGGTTTTATGGCACTCTCATGATTATTTCACCTATTTTGTGCCGATTGTTAATCTGAGGTGGGCAAAAAATTTAAGAACTGCGGAAAAACCCCTGACCTTCCATTGCAACTTGGTGTCTTACATGTGACCCAAGTGAGGCTCGAACCACAGGGATGAGAGACCAAATGAGTCAGAAAGAAGCCTCTGTAGTGTGGTGGTTATGCTACTCACATTGTGAACCAGGGGTGGCAGGATCGATCCCGGGCTTCTCCAGACTTTCCAATGAGTCTTTAAACTGAGGTCCTGCCTCCGTATGACCATAGCTGTTGGCGAGACATAAAACTCAAACACACACTCACTCACTTACCCACTAGGCTGCAGAGGCCCACTAATTAGGCATATAATACATATACATATTGTAATGAGACTTTTTTCAGGTTCAGTTAATACAGCTTTCAATATGGATCTTAACCCATAAAATGTCAACCGCTGCAATTTTTGTCTGCTTTGTCATCTGCCAGTTACTTTAGAAGTCATCTGGGTTCACACGTATTGCCTGTATTCAAAAATATTTTTAAAAAGTTTGCAGAAGATTCAGAGACAACATAAATATATGCCATTTTCAGATGCATTTTTTCTCCTCATCTTAAAGGTTAAAAGGTGCATTGTAAAGCAGGTTTCACTCTTCTGTAAGGATGGCAGTGGGCTGGACTTCAGACTCTATGACGTCCCCATCAGGGCTCGAGAAACTGAAGAATCAAAATCGGTCCATCCATATTTCGCCAAAAATTACGGAAATTGCCGATCGGTTTCGGTAATTTCCGTAAATGTCCTTGGCGAATGGCAATTTCAAAATGTGTTATTAGCGTAACGAATGACATACCAATGTTGCTCTTACACTTGTCAACGGATATGAGCACCAGTATCTCGATTATAAACAGCAAATGTTGCTCACATCGTTCCGATTTCATCTACTTTCATTTTGTATGCCAGATTTCATCTACTTTCATTTTCCCAATATCTGGGTCACTCAGAACCTGAAGACCCCTAAAGGGAAACAACCGACGTGGGGCAGTCAAAGACCAGTTCGATGGTCACTTTATAAACCTTTAAATTACATGTATTTCTGATTTCACGCATTTTATTTTGCCCAAATTGCTTTGTTTACAAATGGCGACAGATTTTGCAGCCACGTGGTCGGAAAATGACGTCATACGGTTTCTGTTTACACAATACACATTAATGCAGTCAAGAACGTAACACACACACCTGTTTTATGTCACTTATTTTAATAGAGCGTATTTCTAAAACAATTGCTTTGAACAGTTTAAAAAATCGAAAAACATTTCTTTAATCTCGAACCAAAACATGACCGAACGAGAGTCATTGAAAATCTTACATGGCCGAACCGAGTTATAAAGAATATAAATACATACATGTATTTCACGAATACACAAGCCTGAAACAAATCGCTTTGTCTGCAAATGCCGACCGATATTGAAGCCACGTGATCGGAAAATCACGTCATGCGGTTTCTTTTTAATTCATTCAAGGGCGTAATACACACCTGGTTTATGTTATTGGTTTCAATGGAGCGTATTTCTTAAATAAAAATATCGTTTAGAATGGGTGAAATAAGGCATTTTCCCTCGAAGGCAATGTTCAGACATGACAGGTGTGTATTGAAAATTGCGCCCTGTGAAAAAAAAAACAAAAAAAAAAAAAAAAAAAAAACAACAACAACACAATTTTATATTCAAATACCGGTTCTATAGTAAGCCATAAATTAATGACTTGTGTAAACAAACTAGAGTATGTCCTGTATTGATTGACCTAATTTTCTCACCTTGCCAGCTTGCCGATAACGCCTGAGGCCAGTGTTCACGGTTTAATAATTTTGACACACGGGTCAAATTTCGCTGTGATAGGATCAAAGAACCCGACGTGGACTTGTCCAATTTTCACCTAGTTAGATAATGAACCGGTCTAACACCTTGTGTTGTAGGCGTTTTTTGCATACATGCTTGGATTATCAGTGGCAAACGGTCAACATAATGATTTAGCGAAAATTTTCGAACCGATTTTTTTAAAATGTTATAGAATTATGAACCGATTTTTTAATCTTCTTCTGAAGTCAAAATCGGTTTATGGTAGGTAAATTTGGTCCAGAACCGGAAAACCGACATTTTCCCGAGCCCTGGTCCCCATCCTAAACCTTTTGAATTCAAGAGAGGTGGAGCCTGATATTTCCTGGGTTCGACCCTCTGTGATCTAACTGGTGGTTTCTTCTGCTCTGATGGATTGTTGTTCAGTTCTCAACCCTGATTCATGATAATATTAATCTATACATGATTGGTTTACTGTGTATTTTATTATGAATCACTGTTGAGCTAGGAAGCCTTCATGCAGACCAATTAATTATTGTTATTTTGTTTGATACTGCACTGGAACTGAGGGTGAGGGTTGAAATTTCATAAACTCTAGAGTTGAAATCTCCCAGTAATTTTACTACTGACCATCCCAAGGCGGTCATTCTTTTGCAGTGTTTATTGCCTTTGTGCCACTGGTTCATGTTTCATCTGATATTTTTGTGTGTGCCTTGATCCATGTCACTTACTTTTTTTAGCCTCGATAGCGCAGTGGTTAGCGCGTTCGACTTATGATCGAGAGGTTGTGTGTTCGAATCCGGCCACCGGTATGGAGGTGTGTCCTTGGGCAAGACACCTAATGACACTGCCCCACTCCACCCAGGTGTAAATGGGTAGCAGTGGTGTAAAAGCCACTGCCTCTCTCTCCCGCGTGAAAACACCCGGAATGAGTGTTCGAGAGCGATTCAATAAGCTTGAAGCTTTCATCAAACTAAAATAAATTAGTATAAACATAAACTTACTTTCTTTAGGTGACTTGAGATGGCTGCATTCCTTGACTATGGCCTTTCGTGAGTGACCCTTTCTTACTAGTTGGTGTAATTATATATTTAACTGCCAACTACAATCAAACTTCAGTGGCAAAAACACTTTTGGGACCATGAAAATTTGTTGGAGTCAGGGATAGTTTCAGCCACTGAGGGTTAATCATAACACTAGGTCAGGAGGCATAATAGGGATATCTTTTCAATTTTCTTTCAAATAAAGGTATTTATCTTGACCTGATAAAGATATGCTATTTCAGAACAAGTGAGCCTTATCATGTCAGCTTGACATTGCACTTTTATGAATGAACCGGACTACTGGAAAAATTGGCAAAAATCTTATTATTAATAAAAAAATTGGAACAATTACTTGACAAAATATCATAGGAAAAATTACGGTCAGCTGATTCTATATAAATTGACTGATTAATGGACGCCGGAATGTTGGAACGCACTGAAGACACCTGATAACTGATAGCTTGTTTGTATTGGAGTTTTAACAGCCCAGTCAACACTATTGTTGGTCATTTTTGAGCCGGTCAGTTTACCTATCCACACTTTTCCTGGGCAAGCTTATACGCAAGTGGTTAACCAGTACCCTGCACATTCTTTCGACAGAAACTGACAACTGCCCTTCTTAAATCAGCAGAAGGGACAGAATAACCATAAAAAAGATTTCATGATCAATCTCCATGAAAGAATGTTGCCAACCCCGGCTGGTATTGAACCAGCATCCTCCTGATCACCAGTCAGACGCGCCTCCGATTGAGCTACTGAGGCCGGCAATAACTGACTGTAAATTGCCAATTTAAAAGTGTACATGGTAAATAGAATACCAGATTCATGTCATTTGATATAAAGTTTATCAGGCTCGGATTTGTGAATGCGTGTAGAATGGCTCGGCAAGCCTCGTGATTCTACAAGCGTTCTCAAAGCCTTGCCTGATAAACCTGATATCAAAAGACATGAACCTGGTACACTTATTCTCTATGTCTTGTGTTTTCTTTAGAATCACCTCACTGAAACCATTCTAATGAATACACCCAGCATACTTTCAAGATAAAATCAGGAAATTCTCCCTAAATTGTACCAGATATATCAATGTCTGCAGTTACCGAAAAAATAATCCGAGGGACTCAAGAATGAGTTCAAAACAGCTGTGGTAATTAAGGGGAATGGATACACCTTCAGGGGAGGCAACTCTTGCAAAAGTATTTTTGTCTCCTATCTCAATAGGGGTCAACTATTAAAGAAAAGAATTTGCTCCTGAGGAGCAAATTCTTTCCTTTAAGAGTAGACCCCTTTTTCAGCAAGACTGAGCCTATAGAAAAGTGAACAGGACGTCCCGAAAGTTATCTCCCTTTGAAAAATAGCAGAAAAATCTGCCAAGTGTTCCCATTCCCCTTAAGTATCAAAGTTCGAGCCATCAAAGTTTCACTGCAACTATCATAATATCATAATGCCAACTTACTTAGCAGGGTCTTTTGTTTTATAAATCCTTGCCCAAGGGTGTTTATGTCTATCCAAGGTCAAAGTCTCAGGTAACCATAGCAACACAGCCCCTTCCATCATCCTCCCTTCGGCACAGACTCCAGTATGCTCTCCTTTACAATACAAACACTTCCCATAGAAACATGTATTATTGTTGCGTTTGAAGAAAGTTTCTAACAGCCGTTGCTTAGCAACAGGTTTTATCTCCGTATCTAGGTTGACGTATCGCCCAACTACATGTGGAGTTCTTCGGAATTCCAGAATCCTGAAAAAAAAGTAAAATAATCGGAATAAAAATTTAAGGATCTTTAGCACTTTCGTGAAGAAATGTCATGTCAAGGTGACTTATAAGCTCAGAATATAAGACTCTTTCATGAGTCTAGATTCATTATCATTGGTTGTGAATCAAAGCCCTGACAGCACTGGTTGGTCGCTAGGAAAATGGACCTGAGCACAGACTTAATATTATACTATTATACTACATGTATTTTCTTTAACCCTTCAATTCCTGTTCTCTAAGCAAACATTGTTGACTCAGATCAGATGCCGCTTTCTGCGGCATCTGATCTGAGTTTACAATGTTTACCTAACCCAGTGCATGAGGCCAGTCCTGGAATCACACAAAACCCTCTTCACACAGAACTCTGAGGTCACAATGACAAGAATAGCATTGCTATAAATAACACTTACCTGGATTCTGAACAAATGCTATTTGTGTGATTTGGTTTTATTGGTCAGTGATAAGTCATGTGGACATGAGCAATATAACTCAGATTCATTAGAAACTTTCTTTCTTTCTTCGATTCTTCCAGTGTACAATATATACACTCCATATTTGCCTACACAGTAATTGTGTAATTGCAGCAGGGATCATTAACCTGCATAGGGGATGACTATATGCAAAGGGGGGGGGGGGGCCTCCAGATAAGGATCGAGCACTATATGGCATTTATGCAGCCAAACAGTTAAACTAGCCACACTTTTCCTGGACATTTTAGTTCTTCTAAACAGTTAACCAGTCTTTTCCCAGTAACTGACAAATGTCCTTGTTGAATCAGATGAAATCAGAAAGAAAGGCAACAGGCAATATTTTAGGACCAAACTCCACAAAAGAATTAGCTGTACCAGGCAGTTATCGAACCCACAATCACCTTAACACTAGTCATACATCCATCCCTTCCAGCCACAGGGACCACTGGAAGCCCGCAGATCATGTTCTAATTACCCAGTAATTCAAACTCGTTGGCACCTCCGGTAATAACGACAAGGAATCAATAACTAAATTACTGTTATCAGGCTATAAGCCTGTTGTTATCTCAGCATGTCTACAGTTCTAATTTAACCCTTTAGTCGCCAAGAAAAACCACATCTGAAAATGCCGTCTGCTTATGTCGTCTGCTGAATTTTTTTGCAAACTTTTTAAAAATATTTTTGCATACAGGTAAACAGTGTGGGCCCAGATCAGACTGCTCCGATAGGAGCAGTCTGATCTGGGTCCACACTGTTTGCAAATAAATTACTTTTAAGGTAACCAGCAGACGGCGAAGCAGACGACAATTGTCAAGATTGGCATTTTATCGGTTAATTCTTGTCAAGAATTTAATCAAAACTAAGGAGAAAAATCAATCCACCTCAAGTGTAGGAAAACATACATATTGTGAAACTACAATACCAAAGTAAATTAAAGTCCAAAAGACTTTTGTTGCCAATACGATTGGCTTGAAGCAAAAAGAAGTAATAATATAAGAGTAAAGCTATTGCGAAGGAAACATCTGAAGTATATTACTGTAAAAATTGTAAAAATTTGGACACTTTGGCGACTTCTTGTAATTCTCCTAAAATTTTAACAAATTTGTTTCATGATCCAGCAAGGAGTCCAAAATGTGCAGACGGAATGGCAAGCAGTGTAGGCCCTGATCAGACTGCTCCTGCAGGAGCAGTCTGATCTGGGTCTGCACTGTTTGCTTATGCCTGTCTGCCTCAATACTTAGGATCATTCTTGAAGAAATGGTTGGGCATGCATGATGCTTCCACATAGAGCTGAAACTGACCGCACATGAGTACTGGTAACCAGCTTAGAGGATCTAAGCCTGCCCAGGCAAAGTGGTGCGAGTCACAACTTCCATGCTTATAAACCCTAATGGTTTCATTAAGCGGTAGAGCTTGAGCTGTCATTTCATCTCAATGTCGGGTAAAAGTCCCACAAAATTGGAAGCAACATCTCCAAAATGACCTCTACGGTGTTGACAGGGACGTTAAACCTCAAATTATACAAACAAACAAACTTTGGATCATTACGGTATTGTCAGCTCTGTTCTTCTCATACCTAGAAGCCACCGTGGTCGAGTGGTTACGCTGCTCGCCTTGTAAACCAGGGGTCGCAGGTTCGATCCCAGGCTTCTCCAGACTTTCGGATGAGTCTTTAAACCGAGGTCCCGTCTCCGTATGACCATAGCTGTTGGTGGGACGTAAAACTGAAACACTCACTCAGTCTTCTCATACCTGCCAAGATGGTATGCTGTTATCTCCCCATTATGTCGGTCTGCTCCAGCAAAAAGCCCTTCAATAACCTCAGTTCTAGAAAACCTGGAACGAAAATGCCACATACAGTCAACCCTCTTTAAACCGCCATTCTATATAACGACAAAACCCATTATTACGACACTTTCAGTGGGACAAATCCTTAGCTCATAATGAAATCAATCGACGGAGATATTAAAGAATATTGTAATTTATTGTAATTTATAAGCAAAATAGTTGTGGATATTTGTTAGAATCGCCTCGTTGAGGCGATTCTAACAAATATCCACAACACACTGTTGGAGTAAATAAGGCAACAAAAATCCTTTATCCTATATTATACTACTCCTTTTTCAGATTCTTTATAGCCGCAATTTCCTTATAAGGGCAAAATAAAAGGGTAGCCCCCGCCCATCGGGGCTTGAAGAAATAGATGGGCTGCATGATGCTTCCACGCAGAGCTGAAACCGACCCGCACACGAGTACTGGTAAACCGCTTAGAGGTTCTAAGCCTGTCTAGGAACCGCGGTGCGAGTCTGACCGTCCATACTTATAAATCCTATTGGTTTCATTGGGTGACAGGGCTTGAGATGTCATTTCATCTCAATGTCGGGTAAAAGTCCCACAAAATTGGAAGCAGCGTCTCCAAAATGACCTTTACAGTGTTGACAGGGATGTTAAACCTCAAATCAAATTAAAAAAAAATCAGTGGAACTAATACTTAGCTCATGATGAAACCAATCGATGGAGATATTAAAGAATATTGTAATGTATAACCAAAATAGTTGTGGATATTTGTTAGAATCGCCTCGTTGAGGCGATTCTAACAAATGTCCACAACACATTTTCGGAGTAAATCCCTATTATACTACTCCTTTTTCAGATTCTTGTCCTTTGGGATCATTGATTCCATTGTTGAATTTTGAAAATATTTGAGGGTCACTGATGAGGCCTAATTGGCCGAATCTAGCTAGTCTGGCCCAGAAAACATGTACACTCCATATTTTCCAGTTCTGTGGTGTATTCCTAGCTTCCTAAGGATAACCCATTCTAGAATTTATAGCCGCAAATTCCTTATAAGAGAAAAATGTCAGATATGGTTGACCCTCTTTAATCCGACATTCTATATAACGACAAAACCTGCTATAACGACACTTTCAGTGGAACTAATCCTTAGCTCATAATGAAGCGAATCAATGGAGATATTCAAGAATATTGTAATTTATTGTAATTTATAACCAAACTTGTTGTGGATATTTGTTAGAATCGCCTCGACGAGGTGATTCTAACAAATGTCCACAACACATTTTTGTTGAAAACTAGAAATGGTGTTTATAAAACACAATGCCCCCAACCATATGCTTACCCCGAAATGCCCAAATTTTCAAAGAGCCATAACCAAAGAAAATTTTTCAAAGTTTTTTTTTCATCACCATCAATATATTCACCAACTTCCAAGGCTCTAGCTGCAATAGTTTTTGAGATATTTTGCTGACAAGATTTTATCAAATTTATTTCAAAAGTTAATAACTCTTGAAAGGGGCATAATCCGTATGAGAAATAAAAAAATTTGCATCAGCTATTTTTCGATGAAAATTCGTATATATGAAATTACAAAACCCTAGCATACAGTAAAACACAGTTCTAAAGTTATGCTATGCATCACAAAGCATACAATGTTCAAATACCCAAAGTGACAAAGGGCCATAAGTCACAAAGTATTCCTTGGAATTTAGTCAAAAGTTAATCAGGTCATCTACTCATCACCACCAATCTATTCACTAACTTTCAAGGCTCTAGCTCTAATGGATTTTGAGATATTTTGCTGACAAGATTTTATCAAAATTTTTTCAAAGGGCAATAACTCTTGAAAGGGGCCGAATCCAGATGAGAAAAAAAAATATGTGTCAGCTTTTTTTCCATGAGGATATATGAAATTTCAAAATGCTTGCATACATGGTTCTTATGTTATACTATGCATCACAAAGCATACAATGTACAAATACCCAAAGTGACAAAGGGCCATAACTCACAAAGTATTTTTTGGAATTAAGTCAAAATTTAAACAGGTCATCTTCTCATCACCACCAATAAATTTCCCAACTTTCAAGGCTCCAGCTCCGATAGTTTTTATCAAAATTTTTCCAAAGGGCAATTACACTGGAAAGGAGCTCTTTTTCAATGAGGAATTCATGTATGAAATTTCAAAACCCTAGCATACACGGTTCTAAAGTTATGCTATGCATCACAACGCATACAATGTACAAATACCCAAAGTGACAAAAGGGCCATAACTCTGGAAGTATTTTTCGGAATTTAGTCAAAAGTTAATCAGGTCATCTATTCATCACCATCAATCTATTCTCCACACCCATAGGGGCTTGAAGAAATATATGGGCTGCATGATGCTTCCACGCAGAGCTGAATCCGGCCCGCACACTAGTAATGGTAAACCGCTTAGAGGATTTAAGCCTGTCCAGGAACCGTGGTGCGAGGCGGACCGTCCATGCTAATAAACCCTTTTGGTTTCATTGGGCGACAGGGCTTGAGATGTCATTTCATCTCAATGTCAGGTAAAAGTCCCACAAAATTGGAAGCAAAGTCTCCAAAATGACCTTTACAGTGTTGACGGGGACGTTAAACCTCAAATCAAACAAAAAACAAACAATCCATTCTCCAACATTCAAGGCTCTAACACCAATAGTTATTGAGAAATCTTGCTGACAAGATTTTATCAAACTTATTTCAAAGGGCAATAACTCTTGAAAGGGGCATAATCCAGATGAGAAAAAAATATATGTCAGCTATTTTTCCACGAGGAATTCATATATGAAACTTCAAAACCCTAACATACAAGGTTCTAAAGTAATGCTTTGCATTATACAGCATAAACTGTACAAATATCCAAAGGGATTTAAGGGCCATAACTCACGAAGTATTTTTCGGAATTTAGTCATCATTAGATAATCAAATCTTTTACTCATCACCACCAATCTATTCACCAAATTTCAAAGCTCTAGCTCCCATAGTTATTGTGATATCTTGCTGAAAATATTTTATCAAAATTTTTTCTAAGGGCAATAACTCTTGAAAGGGGCACAATCAGGATGAGAAAAAAATATGCATCAGCTATTTTTCCATGAGCAATTCATATAAGAAATTTCAAAACCCTAGCACACACGGTTGTAAAGTTATGCTATGCATCACAAAGCATACAATGTACAAACACCCAAAGTGACAAAGGACCATAACTCACAAAGTCTTTTTCATAATTTAGTCATTAGTTAAGTCATTTACTCATCACCACCAATCTATTTACCAACTTTCAAGACTCCTCTAGCTCCAATGGTTTTTGAGATATTTTGCTGACAAGATTTGATCAAATTTTTTTCAAAAGACAATAACTCTTGAAAGGGGCCTAATTCAGATAAGAAAAATATATGTGTCAGCTATTTGTCCATGAGGAATTCATATATGAAATTTCAAAACCCTAGCATACACAGTTCTAAAGTTATGCTATGCATCACAAACGTAACGGATGGATGGAGGAACAGATGAATGGCCAAACAACCCAGAAGCAATATGCCCCTCCACCTTCTTTGATGTTGGGGGGCATAAAAAGGCAAGAAAGCACCTTTATTGCATATTTGGGATTCTTTATTGCTGCAAATTCTTTATAAGGGCAAAATATAAGGGAATGAATACTGTCCTTATAAGGCGGGTCCTCTGTATTCATATCTGATGTGCAAGCAAGAAATTCTACTTGAAAACAAGAGCACCGCAAGCGGGTGCCAACGCTCGTCTGCAGTTTCTTTTAGAAAACAAAAGTTCTAAGTCAAATCAAATTGCAAGATGGAGTTATAAAACTTGTAGGGAATGTAGCTCTTGTGATGGTGAGTATGTGTATGAAGTTTCATGAAGGTAGGCCAAATACTTTTGGAAATATGGTCAAGGTTAAGTTTTTTGGTTAATTTTTCGAAAAATAGGTCAAAGTTCAAAGGTCAAGGTCACAGGTCAAAAAGCGTGGTATGAATGAAAAGGTCTTGTCCCAAGGAACATTCATGTGAAGTTGGAAGGCTCTGTTGTGAATAGTATTGAAATAAGAGACAAAAACAATTTAAAAAAAACGGAGAGAAAAGGGGAGATAATTCAATCAAATTGCAAGATGGAGTTATAAAACTTGTAGGGAATGTAGCTCTTGTGATGGTGAGTATGTGTATGAAGTTTCATGAAGGTAGGCCAAATACTTTTGGAAATATGGTCAAGGTTAAGGTTTTCGGTTAAATTTTCGAAAAATAGGTCAAAGTTCAAAGGTCAAGGTCACAGGTCAAAAAGCGTGGTATGACTGAAAAGGTCTTGTCCCAAGGAACATTCATGTGAAGTTGGAAGGCTCTGTTGTGAATAGTATTGAAATAAGAGACAAAAACAATTTAAAAAAAAAACGGAGAGAAAAGGGGAGATAATTCAATCAAATTGCAAGAGGGAGTTATAAAACTTGTAGGGAATGTAGCTCTTGTGATGGTGAGTATGTGTATGAAGTTTCATAAAGGTAGGCCAAATACTTTTGGAAATATGGTCAAGGTTAAGGTTTTCGGTTAAATTTTCGAAAAATAGGTCAAAGTTCAAAGGTCAAGGCCACAGATCAAAAAGTGTGGTATCACTGAAAAGGTCTTGTCCCAAGGAACATTCATGTGAAGTTTGAAGGCTCTGTTGTGAATAGTATTAAAATGAGAGCAAAAAATGTGTTTCAGAAAAAAATTGGAAAAGGGGAGGTAATTCAGCCAAAATCAACAATGTTGTTATGGTCCTTGGTCAAAATGTAGCTCTTGTGATGATGAGTGTGTGTATGAAGTTTCATGAGGCTAGGTCTAATACTTTTTAAGTTATAGCCAAGGTTAAGTTTTTTTGGAACGACGACGCAAGACGACGACAACGCAGACGCCGGAGTGATGACAATAGCTCGAAAGTTTTTTTTAAAAAAACAGACGAGCTAATAAAATAAAATGACAGAACTGTGGAGTTACCAAGTTACAGGCATCTAAAAGAAGGACTAGAAAAAGCAATAACACATCAATTATTTATTGTACATGTGGTTATTTTTTGGGGGGTTCCGTTCAATTGCTTTTTTGGCCCCCACCCATCAGGGCTTGAAGAAATATATGGGCTGCACAATGCTTCCAAACAGAGCTAAATCCGACTCGCACACTAGTACTGGTAAACAGCTTAGAGGATCTAAGCCTGCCCAGGCAAAGCGGAACGAGTCAGACCGTCCATGCATATAAACCCTATTGGTTGCATTGGGCGACAGGGCTTGAGATGTCATTTAATCTCAATGTCTGGTAAAAGTCCTACAAAATTGGAAGCAAAGTCTCCAAAATGACCTTTACAGTGTTGACAGGGATGTTAAACCTCAAATCAAACAAACAAAATCTGATGTGCAAGCAAGAAAATCTACTGGAAATAAAATAAAATGACAGAATTGTGGAGTGACCGAGTTACAGGCATCTGGAAGCAGGGCTAGAAAAAGCAATAACACATCAATTATTTATTGTACATGTGGTTATGTTTGTTCTGTTCAATTGCTATTTACATAATATAGTTTGAAACTGAAGCGAACTAAAACATAAAGTGAAAATTCCTCTATATATCAAGAAAAATAAAAAAATGTGTGTTGCCGTAATGATCCTAAGTATTGGGACAGACACGCCTAAGCAAACAGTGCAGACCCAGATCCGACTGCTCCTGAAGGAGCAGTCTGATCAGGTCCAAACTGTTTGTCATTCCGTTTGTACTTTTTGGATGTCTGGCTGGAGCTTGAAACAAACTTGTTAAAATTTTAGGAGAATTAAAGCAAAACCACTTTTTGGTCTCCTTGCTGGATCATGGAACAAATTTGTTAAAATTTTAGGAGATTTAAGAAGGTATTCTTTCTGCTTTGCTACACCCAGTGTTATCTAGTAAGAGACCACTTTGGTACTGTTCAAAAGTGGTCTTAAAGACCACTTCTGAATAGTTCCAAAGTTTGTGAAATATAAGCCCTATCACTTACCAATCAAAAGTTATGGCCAATGTTAAAAGTTTTTAAAAAGTAGGTCAAACATCAAGGTCTAGGTCACGAGGTCAAAAATTACAACTGGAACAGTCTTATGTCAGGGGATGCACATGTGAAATATGAAAGCCCTAACGCTTGCCAATCAAAAGTTATGGCCAATGTTAAAGTTTTTTACAAAAAAGAAAGTCAAATGTCAAGGTCATGGTCATGATGTCAAAAATTATGGTAGCACTGGAAAGGTCTTCTGACAAAGAATGTATATGTGAAATATGAAAGGCCTATCAGTTAGATTTCAAAAGTTATGCCCAATGTTAAGTTTTTTTCGGACAGACAGCCAGACCAAAAACTATATGCACCCGCCGCACCCCCCCCCTCCCCCCCTAATCTTTGATTCCCGGGGCACAGAAATATTATCACAAATTTTCTATAGAAAAATAAACACTTTGATAGAATGCAATATGATCACACTGATGGACCACATGGATGAATTATGGTAACGAGATTATAAGAATCTTATATGGGTGTGAGGGGTGGATGGAAAAATCCATCCCGAGGGTCAATGTCCGGCATCACGAGGCTTGCCGAGTGATGCCAGACAGTGATCCCGAGGGACGTATTTTTCTACCCACCCCTCACATCCATATTGGATTCTTTTTCTTGCATACCTTCCATTTCTTATCGCGGAATTTCAATGCTGCAGTCACTTCGGTTACCAACGTCCGCCATATTATGTTGCCACTGCAGGAATTTAAAGTGACGTCACGGATTATGCATGACGTCAACCTTAACGATGGCGCACACAAGGTCATTATCAACCAGTGCATTTATCAAACACGCGATTATATTCCATTCGGGGTCAGAACACCAGGGTCAGAACATAAATTTCTATCCCAGGGTAAAATCACGGATTTCCTTCTCTGGTGTGCAAGAAGAGCCAGTCTGAGCCCAGTGTTTTGTGGAAACAGCTTGAGCAGCGTTACTTACAACTTTGGTCACTGCCGGTCAATGACAATATTTACCATTTTGGTTTAAATACAGCTTTCTGTCCGCCTTCTAGTACCAAGGACATCTTCAGTTGTGTCCCTTTATATCCTACATCAGCTGATATAATCTTCCTTTTAGCCATGGACCTCAGTACTGCACCTGAAAAGATAAGACTTTTATAGGTTAAGAGGAATGAATTCTTCCAATAAGAAAAATGCGCGTTTGACTGGTGACCAGGAGGATGTAAGTTCGATACCTGCCGGGGTTGGCAACATTCTTTCGTGGAGATTGATAATGAAATCTTTTCTATGGGCATTCTCTCTCTTCCGCTGATTCAAGAAGGGCAGTTGTCAGTTTTTGGCAAAAGAATGTGCACTGTACTGGTTAACCGTTTACGTATAAGCCTGCCCATGAAATGTGTGGATAGGTAAACTGACCGGCTCAAAAATGACCTAAATAGTGTTGACTGGGCCATTAAACTCCAATACTAACAAACAAACAAACCAACAAGAAAAAGGCCTCCAGCTGGGTGAAAACATGAACTAACGGACAGAAAACTAGATTATTTTAACCCACGTCATCCTGAACCTGGATATATTCTTTTTGAAAAGGCTGAGTGTTGATCCAGATCAGCTGGCTTCTCTGAATCAGGATCTATACTTTTCCCTTCTGCGTCTAATCCATGGTAAGAACCGAAATCATGAAACACAAATGGCTGAAATTGGGGAGGAGTGTAGCATATTGAAATATTAACCCTTGACCTGCTGAATAATTATATATGCCACACCCACTGCCTATTATCAACCAATCAGATTACTTGATGCAAATTATTGCAACAAATTCACAATCTGAATGGCAAACAATGTAGATCCTGATCAGATGGCTTCGTCAGAAGCCATCTGATCTGGATCTTCATTGTTTGGAAAATAAAGTATATCCGGGCTCTGCAGGGCAAGGGTTAAGCAATGGTGCCATGCTAAAAGGGAAAGTAAAATTGGACACACCCTATGTCTTCTGGTTTATCTCCTGCACAGCAAGGGATCAATTAATACTCCAACAAATTTAAAATTTGCTAAATTTGCTCCTTTTCAGAAAAAGACATTATTTAGAATGGCAATTACAACCACGCAACCAGAAGCTTAAATTAGCAATAAGATTTCTCCCTGTCAAACGTTTGAAGCTGTTTGCAACAAAAATCAAAGACGCGCCAAAAAATTAGTCACACCATGCTGAGTTTATTAACCGGTATTAGAGATGAATGACAATGTCGGCGGAATGATCTTGTAGCTAGTCCTTCTCAGTTGATTGGCCGAAACTTCAAGACAACTGAACAAATTTTAATGAACATTTTTGAATATGCAGTACTGAAGGCTGGATTGCAGTGGCATAGATTTTTTGACAATCGCTAAGCTCTGCCCCCACTTTTTGTGAGAAGTGGAATACCCTTATTCAATATGCAAAATACAGATTACAGTTTCTGTGTACTTTTCATAAACATGTCACTTGTGATGCAAATTCTTTTCAACCTGTCATCGTGTTTTGACGTATTTGCACTTTAATGAACCGACAAGAGATGCGTTTTTGCTAAATTGCTAGTTATGAAGTTGATTTTGAAAAGAGTTATACACCTTAAAGAAGGATCATTTTCAATAAAATTCAGATTATAAATATGTTCTTATGCAGTTTTATCTGGGCCTGCCTAGTCTACTGATCTACTGCTAAACACGGCATAAGCTCACCTGGAGCTTTGCTCCAGGTGAGCTAACAATTCTGATAGACACTTCTATGTAATCATTTTTAAACTGAGCCACTCGGGCTTTAGAGGAGCAGTCACTCTAAGATCCTAGCAGCCGCCTTGTTCAATGGACTCAAACCATTGTAGAACTATTATAGTTCAAACAATTTGACATGAGACTGACCTTTATGCAAGGAATAAATTAGTCAAAGTTATCGCCTAATACGTCGCCTTTCGTAAATGTCCTTTGAATTTTCAGCATCACGTGAATTGCGACCCATTTACCGACCTCTATGTATTGAATAACAATATCGCTATTTTCAGGAGACGGCGAGGATAAATATATGTATTCAGTCGGGTGTGAAATTATGTTAATAGAGTTCACCAGTCTCAGATCAATTTGTTCGAACAAAAACTGAGTTACAAAATAAACATTTCTATGAAATAATTTTAAATCAAGAGATGTCATTCAAAGATTTTTTTTTCTCCATCTTGTTCAGTAGTGTGGACCTAGTACAGGTCAGTGAAATTATTTCAAAATTGAGAGGAAATGTCATTGAAGACATTGCTTTCTACTTTTAGCTCTGACAGCCAAAGTGCACCCTTTTAGCAATTTTTGTGGGTTGATTGTTTATCAATGGACCAAAAGTTACTAACTGCAGAAACCTACTTATCCAAGTGACTATTACTGACCATGTGCAAAATCCAGGTAAGGTTCTATCTGTGCTAGTCTTTTTTCTGTGATGTCAAAGCACTGTGTATAAAGTATAAGTACTGGCTTTCACAAAAAGCTTGAGTCTATGCTAAGCACACATTAATTTTTGTAGTACTAAACTGACATAACTTACCATGCGTAATAATGTGCCAGTTATGTTTGTTAGTTTGAACTGAGGTGTAACGTCCCCATCAACACTACTTCAGTCATTTTGGAGACATTGCTTCCAATTTCGTGGGACTTTTACCCGACATTGAGATGAAATGACATCTCAAGCCCTCAGTGTCACCGAATGAAACCAAAAGGCTTATATGCATTGGACGGTCGGACTGACACCTCTTTGCCTGGGCAGGCTTGGTCCTTCTATGCGGTTTACGTGTACTCTTGTGTGGCCAGATTCAGCTCTGCGTGGAAACACCATGCAGCCCATCTATTTCTTCAAGCCCCAATGGATGGGGGCGAAAAATGTGTCAGTTAATATGTAATTAAGTGTATAACAATTACAGATTACAAATAATGATTTCCAAACACACTTGCTCCTTTAATTTCGCATTCTAGGTTAACCTTTCATTTCAAATTCTAGCTTAACTTTATGAAAAAAAAATCCTTCTAGGTCGCAAAGAGAACTAGATATATGAAGAACAAGATGAGGGGGAAGCCAGCATCGTGTAAACCATGAATAAATGTTTATTTTGCAAGCATGAGAGCAATCATGCATGTACATGTGATTAATTTAAGGCAGCGTTCTGGTAATTACCAGGTTTTAATGTGCAAGGGGGTGTTGCGGAATAACCAGAGTTGGGGTGTCCTGGGTAATCCAATGGAAAACACTCATGGTCCTGTGTATGAAAAGTGAAACCAGTCATGAGCTTTTATCAAATGCTTCCACTGCAAAAGTTATCCTTAAGATAGTCTACGCCGATGGACGCAGAAAAAAATCTGGACTGGGCTAATGCAATGGGTCAATGGCAAAAAAGCAGACCCAGATCTAATGCCGAAGAATGAAGTGTCTGATCAAGGTCTACACTTTTTGCATAAAAAACTGGAATTAAAGGATTAAACGAAACAGTCTTAGTGCCCATTCAGGACCTGTTTTCCAGCCTACAATCAGAGAGAATTGACCCTCCAGTGCTGTCAGTGCTTTGATTGTACCGGTAGGGAGTTATGAATTGACATTTTGTGCCAAATTACTTAAAAATTTGTTTGAGACATGTCAATCAAAGGTTTTTTTTTTCTATTTTTAGCTTTTACTATCATCTTTTCAATTAGTGTGAACTGTAGAGCCATTTTAACCCTTCTCTTGCTGAATATTCATTTTAGCCACATCCATCTCTGACTTTGAACCAATCAGATTACTTGATGTAATTTATTCCTACAAATTCATAAACTGAATATAAAACAGTGTAGATCCTGATCAGATGGCTTCTTCAGAAGCCATCTGATCTGGATCTACACTGTTTGCAAAGATAGGGGTTGTCGTGAGCAGCAATATAAGAGTTAGCAATTCTGGTATAGAACCATGAGAAAAACGTATCTGAAATCATTGTGAAATCTAGACAATGGCTTGATGTTTCAGAAAATGTTCTATTCTTACCTCTGCCAGCCATCTTGTTCAATGGAGCAGAACCATATGAGCACTTTGGGAGGAACTGATTTTGAAATTGGCTAAGTGGTTTAGGTAGGAGATACTAAGGCTATTTGATTTTTTCAGTGTAAGATCGAATTTTATTTCACAGAATGAACACCAAAACCAGTATTTTCAAGAGTGGCGTAGCCAAGAGTGAAAATACCAGTTTTGGTGTTCATGAGTGAAATAAAATTTGATCTTACACTAAAAAAATCAAATTTTCTGTTTCTTATATGCTTCAAAACGGCAATAATTAGCTTCACAAATCGCGTCACTAACCCTCTGAGAAAACCAACTTTGTTCCTGGTCATTCCGTGTTAATTTAGTGGTGTTCAACGTATTTACTGGGTATAATATTGGGTGTAAACTCAAAGTTAGCACCTGAGAAATAGCCTGGGATGGCATTTCTCTGAAAGGTTACTGAAATAATAGAGAGATAACTTTCCCAAGAAGGTGCGGACATATCTAACATCACACGACAAAATACGTGACTGCAGCGTCGAAAATGACGTCATTTACGTCCTCGTTACGTGTGAATCAGCTTAGCGTCAATTCTAATACAGTTCATAAATTTTCAATCATTTGACAATGGAAAAACTCACCACAGAATTAGATTTCTAGAAAAAAGTAGTCCCAAACAGTGAAAAATAAAATTGATATCAGTCACTGTTCAGTCACTGTTTGAAACAGTGACAATATCGTTTTCGCTTTCACTCAGAAACCTCTATATTTCATTGAAAAGCATGTAAGAAATCATTTGAATTAACTCACTCAGAAACTGCTGAAGAATGATGGTAGATGAGTCAACAATGCACATAACAAACACAAACAATGCATTACAAAAACACGCCTATACAAATACATTGTAACCTTTATCGCCGAAAAAAAGAAAATTTTAAGATGTAAAATTGTGATATTTTTCATATTTCTGCTCAAAATATAGATTGTGGGTACACGTTAGAACCGCCTCAACGAGGCGGTTCTAACAAGTACCCACAATCTATATTTAAAGCAGAAATAAGAAAAATAAGGTTTACCCCTGCAAACCCCAGTTTTACTATCTAAATCTGGGGTTCAAGGGGGTCAATATTATTTAGGCGTGTTTTCCTGATGCGGCATTCTATGGTGTCTGCAAAAAACCTTAACATCGGGCATAACTTTTGATTTTGTTTGATTTGAGGTTTAAAGTCCCCGTCAACACTGTAAAGGTCATTTTGGAGACGTTGCTTCCAATTTTGTAGGACTTTTACCCGACACTGAGATGAAATGACATCTCAAGCCCTGTTGCCCAATGAAACCAATAGGGTTTATTAGCATGGACGGTCCGCCTCGCACCGCGGTTCCTGGACAGGCTTAGATCCTCTAAGCGGTTTACCAGTACTAGTGTGCGGGCCAGAGCATAACTTTTGAATGGTAACTGATAGGGCTTTCATATTTCACAATGTGCATTCCTTGTCACAAGACCTTTCTAGAGGTACTATAAATTTTGATCTTGTGACCTTGACCTTGACATTTGACCTACTTTAGACCTCCTTTTTAAAAACTTAACATAGTCCATACCAACTTTTGACTGGAAAACACATCTTGTTTTTTTCAGTGGTAGCCCTGACCAGGAGCTGACATTTTCAGAATGTTGTATCTGATCAGGGCTTGCACTGTTTGAAGGGGACCTAACATTATAATCTGCCCTCACAATGAAATCTCAATAATTTATTTGCCCCATAAAAAATGAATAAACAACAGTAAATAGCAGGTGCTATACTCAATCAATTCCAGCTGACAAATGGAAAAGAACAGAGAAATTGATTTTCGAATATTGTTTCTGTAAGACTACTAAACATGTAAAATGGTGCAACAGCTGAGATCTCTATAAGAATTCACTGGCTATGCTCTGATGGGATGAAATTTTTTATTTCGATATTGATTATATGTAGAAAATTCTGTGCACCTATATTTGGCATAAAACAGGCAAGTGGATGTATCTAGGTTTAATTACAACTTTGCTTGGTAAGTACGTAAGATACAGAAACATACTTTGCCCTCGTTGTTTTTTGTTGTTTTTTGTGTTTTTTTTTCCTTTAACCCTTTTTGTACTTTTTGTACCAAATGGAATTTTCCTCCTTGTATATAGCACAAGTCCATTTCTAATTCAAGGGTGTCAGGTTCTGTTTTCTTCAAAATTGATTTGGAAAATGGCTGAACTTTTCGCAAACAGTGTGGGCCCTGATCAGACGCCACATTCTGCGGCGTCTGATCTGGGCCTGCACTGTTTGCCAGGGTACCCGTTTTGGGGTTTCCGGTCTGCATCAGTTGCGATCAATGGGACTGCAGGTGCATCTGCACAGTCTTGTCAGTGCTTCTGTGTTTGCTGGTTGCATAGTTTGTTTGTTTGTGTTGAGGTTTACTGTCCCCATCAACACTATTTTGATCATTTTGCTTCTGATTTTATGGGACTTTTCCCAGACACTGAGATAAAATGACTTCTCAAGCCCTACTGCCCAAACAAACCTCTAGGGTTCAAGTCTGTCTTGCACCACTTTTCCTGGGCAGACTTAGACAATCTAAACGGTTTATGGTCAGTTTCAGCTTTTCGCCAAAGCGCCATGCAGCCCATATATTTCTCCAGGACTCAATGGGCAGGGGCGCTGTGTTGGGGCTTAACTTGAGGTTCAGTTTGTGTCATCTCCCAGAGAGAGGGAGAAAAGAGATAGAAAAGACTGTGAGTAGAGAAGAGGAAAAGGGGACCCAGAGAAGAATAGTGGGGAAAAGGGAATAAAAGTGGAGAAACAGAGGAAATAAAAATGCCCTCTCTACCCAACCTGCTGAAAGGACAGCAGGTCTTGCCTAGCTGCAGCCTAATATCAGTTGGACACCACAATGTTAATAGATACACCACATTTTCACCTCACCCAACCCCCTAAATGTGCATCTGCGTAGTCTGATTAGAATCTTCACTGCACACTATATGGATACCCTTCCTCATATAGACTCAGAGAAAGGATGTATACCGTTAAAATCCTAAAAATTCGGACACCCTGAGGACTTGCTGTAATGCTCCTAAAACTTTAACCCTTATCTTGCTGAATATTCATTTAAGCCACACCCATTTCTCTCTCTATCATCCAATCAAATTACTTGATGTAATTTATTGCTACAAATTCATAAACTGAATACCAAACAGTGTAGATCCTGATCAGATGGTTTCTTCAGAAGCCATCTGATCTGGATCTACACTGTTTACAAAGACAGGGGTTGTCGTGAACAGTAAGTTAAGGGTTAACAAGTTTGTTTGCGATCCAGCAAGGAGTCTAAAAAGTGGAGAAGGAATAGGAAACGGTGTAGACCCTGATCAGACTGCTCAGTCTGATCTGGGTATGCAATGTTTGGTTAGGCCTGTTTGTCCCAAAACTTAGGATCTGAGTATACATGCAGGCTGATTTTCATTTATTGCTGAGCCCACATGCTCGATGAATCCCAAGGAAAATAAGGCTTGACATTACGACAATTGTTTGCTAGGCAAAAATAGGGAAAATTAGAGATGCGTCAATCATAACCCCCTGTGAAAAAAGTTCAAGAACTTGAAGTTTGTTCTTGAACTCTTCAAGAACTGTTCTTGAACTTATTGAACATAGTTTGTTGATCTTTTTCAATTCTTGAACTTTTGTTCTTGAAGAGATGAACTTCTAAAACCTGGGTTCTTGAACTTGAAAAGTTCTTGAACTTGCATTTTAAATTGTGAAAAAAGTTCAAGAACTTGAAATTTGTTATTGAACACTTCAAGAAATTCAAGAACTGTTCTTGAACTTTTTGAACAAAGTCCATGGATCTTTTTTTGGTTCTTGAACTATTGTTCTTGAAGAGATGAAGTTCTAGAAACAGGGTTCTTGAACTTGCAAAGTTCTTGAACTTGCATTCTAGATATTAAAGTACGAAACTTCTATTGTTTAGCTTTACATAACATTTTAATTACTAAACTTTAGTTGTTTAGCTTTACATAAACTGTCCAATCAAAAGCCATGTTATATATAGTACATTCAGACATCAGAAAGAGTGGGAAAATAGAGCTAAATCAGGATTTTTTATGCATTTTAATGTCTTGAAATAAATTGCATGATGAGATACACTGCACCTTACAAGACATATTTGTTATCTACTACTAAATACACTGAAGCATGCTGAAGTCCGAAAAACATGGACTATTTATTGTGTAATGGAATGCGTCAGGATTTAGAGATAAAATCATCAATTTTTCTAGTAAATTACATGTACTATGCATTATTTTGGAAAACCCAACTGATCTGAAAGTTTTTAATAATGTTCATTTGTTTGCTGATATTAATGATTTTCTAGGTTAAATTTTATTATGATTTTCTGTTATTTCACAGCTAAAATGGAAATAATTGTTTAAATGCATGCACAAACAAGAAACAATTCCTTCTGGCTGCTCAGAGAACAGGTAGAGATTATGTTACAGATAAGTAAGATAGGAGATTGCCAGGGGTCAGTGTGTCAATTAAACATGTGCACTATGAGCATTGGGACATATTCAGGAAATGGTTCAAGATTTTTTATATGGTTCATGAACTGTTCTAGAACAAGTTCTTGAACTGTCCATGGCCTCTAAATGGCTGGTTCTGGAACTCCCTTATTTCATGAACCAGTTCAAAATATTTTTCGTTAAAAGTTTCATTAGTTGAAGTTCTCGAACTGTAAAGAACTAGTTCAAGAACTTGGGAGTTCTAGAACTGGTTCAAGAAGTTCTTGAACAGTTCTTGATTTGTTCTTGATAATTTCACAGGGGCTGCACATGCATTATCTAGAACAAATTCTAGAATTGTTCCAGAACAAATTCTAGAACATGTTCTAGAACTTTTGTTCCAGAATGGCCATTTAATGTTCAAGAACAGAACTAGTTCCAGAATTGTTCCAGAATCATTTCTTGAATTCCTCACAGGGGTCGACACAGATGCTCCTGCCCAGGCTCTACCCCAGGTACAATACGTACACACACCTGTACAGATGGACTTACATATGTACGCATGAACGGAAAACCGAAAAACTATATGTTCCTAGCATCATAACGACGGCAAGGCATGAAAAAATATTTGAACATGATATCTGCAAATATTGTGATTGGCAGCTCAAGGGTTAAGTTCATTCCAGCCCTTTGGATTTTGTTACTGATTTTTCAACCCTTAAATGCAGAGGAAAACCACACCTGAAAATTTCATCTGCTTATGTCGTCTGTTGAATTATTTTTGGCAAACTTTATAAAAATATTTTTTGCATATAGGCAAACAGTGTGGTCCCAGTTCAGACTGCTCCTTGAGGAGCAATCTAATCTGGGTTCACACTGTTTGCAAACATGAATTTTAAAGTGAACGGCAGACGACAAAGCAGATGACATTTGGGTTAAAGTATCCAATATTATGTATTCTGCTTCTTGTCACATGAAATCGACCAATAATCAATAGGAACAATGAGGTTCCAATTACCCTAATGTTACAGCTGACTTCGTCTTGTTCACAATGGAAATTAATTGATCAGTTGACAAGGAATATCTGTCCAGCAAATGAATCAACAGGATCTGTCACCATGTAATAGTTCGCATAGCTCCAGACAAGGTGCTTTTTTCATACGAAAAGTACTAATATTTTTCTTATTTCTGCACGAAACATATGTTGTGGGTGTTCATTAGAAGCGCCTCTGAGAGGCGCTTCTAATGAGTACCCACAATGTACAGTACGGCTCAGGTATTTGAACCGTTTTTCTTTTTCATTCCGCGGACAACTTTTTAAATCCGCGTTTTTCCGCCGAATGGTTTGGAGTAAACAACTCCGAGTGAAAATATTTTACTCCAAGTTATGCGCTCGATATTCCGAGGAAATTCCGCGGACCTCAGAGCTTACCTGTGATATTTGGAGTGTTTGCGAGTATTTGCTAGTGGTGATTAATTTAAATAAACATGTGTCGCCGGTGCGACGTATCAGAGGCCAATAATGGCGGCCGAAACCCGTCAAAATTTCGCTGACAGTTATCACTTTGATTATTTGTTTCTCACTTGTCCGATAATACTTCACATTTAAATTATTAAAGAATGAAAGACAAATGATTATATTATATCAAAATAATTTTCTTTTTTTGAAAATATTAAAATTACATGGAGAAATTTTGAGTTCAAAATGACCGATTTTGCAGTTTTAAAGAAGCCAATAATGGCGGCCGAAACCAGTCAAAATTTCGCTGACAGTTATCACCTTTGATTATTTGTTTCTCAATTGTCCGATAATACTTCACATTAAAATTATTAAAGAATGAAAGACAAATGATTATATTATATCAAAATAATTTTCTTTTTTGGAAAACAACAAAATTACATGGAGAAATTTTGAGTTCAAAATGACCGATTTTGCAGTTTAAATGAAGTCAATAATGGCGGCCGAAATCCGTTAAAATTTCGCTGACAGTTATCACCTTTGATTATTTGTTTCTCATTTGTCCGATTATACTTCACATTAAATTTATTAAAGAATGAAAGACAAATGATTATATTATATCAAAATAATTTTCTTTTTTTGAAAATAACAAAATTACATGGAGAAATTTTGAGTTCAAAATGACTGATTTGCAGTTTTAAAGAAGTCAATAATGGAGGCCGAAATCCGTTAAAATTTCGCTGACAGTTATCACCTTTGATTTTTTGTTTCTTATTTGTCCGATTATACTACACATTAATATTATTAAAGAATGAAAGACAAATGATTATTTTATATCAAAATAATTTTCTTTTTTTGAAAATCTTAAAATTACATGGAGAAATTTTGAGTTCAAAATGACCGATTTTGCAGTTTAAAAGAAGCCAATAATGGCGGCCGAAACCCGTCAAAATTTCGCTGACAGTTATCACCTTTGATTATTTGTTTCTCAATTATCCGATTATACTACTAATTAAAATTATTAAAGAATGAAAGACAAATGATTATATTATATCTAAATAATTTTCTTTTTTTGAAAATATCAAAATTACATGGAGAAATTTTGAGTTCAAAATGACCGATTTTCCTGTAATTTTATGATGTTCAGCATGCTTTCAATTGCGGACTTGAAAGAGTTGTATGTACTCGTCATGCCCAATTGATTCCCTTGTTTGAAATCATTGTGCAGTTTCACACCCTAGGTAATTAATGATTACCTCTTTGTTGACTTTTGACATTGTTTACATTATAATAACTATCAGTGATAATTATTATCTTATAATTATGTATAAATATATATGATGGTAAAAGAACATTAAATAAACAAAAAAAAAAATGCCCACGTATTTCGTCAAATACCTCCGAGTATTTCCGCATAACTTCGCGAGAAAATATTGCCTCCAGGTACGATATTACGACTCGGAATAATTTCGCGAAACTTCGCATACCGCGGACCTTGCGAGTGTTTTCGAGGAGTGTGAGCCGAATTTATACATATACTCAGAACAATTCTGAGTGTTTTTGAAAGTACTCGAAACGCCGAGATTCGGAATAAAGAGTTTTTTGGTTCTTATACCTGAGCCGTACTGTATGTTTTTGTGCAGAAACAAGAAAAATAATATGTGAATGCCCCTTTTTATCTGGAGCTATGAATGTCATTGCTATTCCGACAAGCTATATCAACAACCCATTTTATACTGGAAACCCCTGAATGGGTACAAGGGCAGACAGTGCAGGGCCCAGACCAGATGCTATAGAGCACGGCATCTGATATCTGATCAGGACCTAGCTTAACTATTTGCAAAAAGTTCAACTATTTTCTAAATAAATTTCTAAAAGTAACCTACCCCTTAATTTTGAAATGGCCTCCGGCTATAAGGCAGAAGAAACTAGAACTGTCAGTGGATCTGATAATAGTGCTATCAGAAAAGAAAAATACAAGAAAAAATGTTTTCAACTTTTATCCTCTAATTAAAGGTGGTGAAATTTTTTAGGATTGAAATTTATGGAATGGACACGAATTATTACTGTACTGAGTTTATTCCAAGTGCCATTTTTCAATGTTCAAAGGGCAATAACTCCAAAAGTAGGCAATCCAGTGTTATGGTTCCTGCGCTCTGCACATCGTCTTATAGTGCTTTACATTTGAAAAAACCTCAAACAGTTTTTGAGTTATGGAGCGGACAAGGTTAAAATTGCCATTTTTCAATGTTCAAAGGGCAATAACTCCAAAAGGAGGTAATCCAGAGTTATGGTTCATGTGCTCTGCACATCCTCTCATAGTGCTTTACATTTGTGTGAAGTTTCATGAAAATAACTCAAACGCTTTTTGAGTTATCAAGAATAACGGAATTATGGTTGCAATTTTTCAATGTTCAAAGGGCAATAACTCCAAAAGTAAGCAATCCAGAGTTATGGTTCATGCGCTCTGCACATTCCCTCATAGTGCTTTACATTTGTGTGAAGTTTCATGAAAATATCTCAAAGAATTTTTGACTAATCATGAATAACGGAATTACGGATATTCCAAGTGCCATTTTTCAATGTTCAAAAGGCAGTAACTCCAAAAGTAGGCAATCCAGAGTTATGGTTCATGCGCTTTGCACAAAGTCTTGTAGTGCTTTACATTTGTGTGAAGTTTCATGAAAATGTCTCAAACGGTTTTTGAGTTATGGAGCGGACAAGGTTAAAATTGCCATTTTTCAATGTTCAAAGGGCAATAACTCCAAAAGGAGGTAATCCAGAGTTATGGTTCATGTGCTCTGCACATCGTCTCATAGTGCTTGACATTTGTGTGAAGTGTCATGAAAATACCTCAAACAGTTTTTGAATTACCATGAATAACCGAATTACGGATGCCATTTTTCGATGTTCAAAGGGTAATAACTCCAAAAGTACACAATCCAGAGTTATGGTTCATGCACTCTGCACATTGACTCAGTGCTTTACAGTTGTGTGTAGTTTCATGAAAATACCTCAAATGGTTTTTGAGTTATCATGACTAACGGAATTACGGAATCACAGAAAGACAAGGCAAATCCAATAGTTATAGCCCCCAGTTTTTTCAAAGCAGGGCTATAGATAGATTTAATACTTGGCTGTAGAAAAGATTGCATGATCGATTTCCATGAAATAATGTTGCAGACCTGGCAGGGATCGAACCCACAAGAAGATTATCGGAATGGGATGCATCAGACTGCCACTTCAGCAGATCTTACCAGAGGGATTTTTTTCTTTTTCTCCTATTACTGCTACTCGCTCACATCTGAGCATTACGAGCAGGATTTCCTGGGTGGTAACCAGTACTTTTTTTTTTAAGCAATGTGGATGAAGTGCCTTGCTCAAGGGCTCAACACTTTGGTCAGCGTGAGGCTCGAACCCGCAACCTCTTGATCACAAGTCCGATGCGCTACATCATCATACCACTGCACCAAAGCGCTCCACTGCACCAAAGCGCTCCACTACATTCCTTTGCCCTGAATGAAATCTTTTGCCTAATAATTATACAGCAGGGGCCAGTTGTTCAAAACTAACGACGTCGTAAGTTAACGTATCGTTAAAATTCTGATCATTTATTATGGCATAAATGCTAATATTTTTGCTGAAAAAATGTGAGCAGATCCGCAAAAGCTGCTCACATTTTTTCAGCAAAAATACCAAAATTTTACATATTAAACTTGCTAGAACAGTTAACAATTTGACCGCTAACCAGCTTGTTAAGCTAACGATGCTTTGAACCACTGGACCCTGGTGTCCATCTAGAAATGCAGGGGTGTCAGGTTCAGTTATGTTTAGAAATTTATTAACCCTTGTCCTGCTGAATATTCATATATGCCACACCCACTACTGATTATCAACCAATCAGATTACTTGATGCAAATCATTACAACAAATTCATAAAATGAATGGCAAACAATGAAGATCCTGATCAGATGGCTTCTTCAGAAGCCATCTGATCTGGATCTGCATTGTTTGAAAGAAAAGGCATATCCGGGTTCAGCAGGACAAGGGTTAAGTGTTAAGAAAATGGCAGCATCTACACTGTTTGTCATGCAGTTTGAAAATTAAATGAATATATCAAGTAATTTGATTGGCTGATAGCTGGTAATGGGTGTTGCCTAGTTAATATATTCACCAGGATATGGGTTAACCTACCTATTGTGGGGATTATTTTTGGTGACATTTCAGCATTTTATTAAAAATCCCATTAGATTTATCAAATTGGAGGAAATGTCTCGAGTGAAGAAAAAGTACTCTACTAATGAGCTGTTTTAACCCTTTACTACTCAGGGATTTTGTGAATTTCGCTGATTTTCAGTGTTGCACCTGACAGCAACTTCAACTAGCCATTGTGTCATAATGGATGGTCTGTTTTACACCAAACTCGGTATGAATGTTCATTGGGCAGTAGCCTTTCGAATGCAACCTTTCATGACTTGATCATGGTTGTCATGGTAAAGAGGGGGCATCTCAAAGTTGGCAAAAAGTGTGTTTTCACATGAATTTTTGACCACATTTTTATCTTCACACAGCTGTCAAGGCAACAATTAAGTTGTTTGGCACTGGCCATTTTCACTGTTTGCAGCATGTTTTATCAGCATCAATTTCCAGGCACTTATGACCCCAGACATCCTCAGATATAAGTTTTAGCGGCCGGTTGGGCCATATACCCAAAATTTTTCGGGATATGAGGGGGGCAATGCCCCCCTTCAATCCCCCCAGAATATTTTTAGTGGGGAGGCGCGCGAAAAAACAGGTCACTTTTTTTCCCAACAAATCCTAAAGCAAACATAACTATCCAGGGGTAGAAATGCAGATTTTAGGTGCTTCTGGGGCTTAAAATGGGGGGTGCAGACACGTAAAAACACGTATCTGAGTGGTAAAGGGTTAAACCATTGTCCTATGGGCCTTCATGGCAACTGAATACTTAATCATTGGGTCTCTCACCACTGTGGTTTGAGCCTTGCTCAGTCACACGGGTCATGTTCTTTTTTTTCGGGATACTCGAGTTTTCGCAAACACTCCGGGCAAATAGTGAAGATCCCGAGCCGATGGCTTCTCTGCCAGAAGCCATCTGATCTGGACTTACATTGTTTTCAAAGGTAGAGCATAATATTATTGAGTATCCTGGTTCAGCAAGACGATTCAATTTACGATAACACACCCGTGTGACATAGTGTGGTCTTTCATATCTCCAAAGCGGTTAGTTTCTGATGAAAATCTGTGATGGTTTTCTTATTTTTACTCCAAACAAAGGTTGTGGGGGCTCATTGAGGGGCTTCTAAAAAGTACACACAACATACAGTAGAACTTCGATGGCTCGAACACGGATGGCTCGTTTACCATGGATGTGTCGAACCTATTCTTGAGCCCCTAGCGAAATCCTCTACATAAGAAATAGTGGGGGATAATTAAGGATATTTTAGTCTTATCTTGCAAATGTATGCTGTGTGTACTCATTAGAATCGCCTCGATGAGGCGATTCTAATGAGTACACACAGCATACATTTTCATTACAGAACACCGAAAAAATGTCTAAAAGTATCTCGTTATGCCTCCTGACAATAACCTCAGTGGCTCGAACTACCCCTGTCTCGAACAGATTTTCGAGGTCCCAAAGGTGTTCGAGCCATTGAAGTTCAACTGTATGTCTATAGGAACAGTAATAAGAATGTTTACTCCAGTAAACCTGTTTTCTAAATATAAAGTGAGGTCTAGAGGGCGTTCATTACACAGACTGATTAGTGCCTGATACTCTGTCTCTTGTTGGGCCCATCGGAGTCCAACTGTTGGTTTTCTTTTGCTTCGGCATTTTAGTGGTTTCTTGCTGTCGAGTCCTCACCGTTGTTTTATCTCTCTGTTGTTTTGTGGTTGTTAGATTTTTTGTGTTCACGGAGATGCTGCACTGATGATGTGGAGGCCTTCATGCTGACTGAACAAATTATTTGTCTAAATCGCGACGGAAGTAAGGGCGAGGATTGTGGCAACGTAAAAACGATTTAAGCCCCCAGTGGAATTCGTTTCATTGACAATTCCAAGTCGGTTCTTCTGTTGCAGTTTATATTTTGTTATGGTTTGTCTTTGAGTGTTTGTATCGCTTATATTATTTTGTTTTGGATAGCCAATTGCCCATTTTGTGGGAAAGTAACTGTCCTTTTGGCCTTCCGCTTTTGATGTTTCCATTAGGGTTTGTTGTTTCATGTTTGTGTTTCTTTCCCTTTGGCATCTCTGATGGGAGCTGTGGATTAATTGTATCGATTCCTGATTATTGCTTTCACTTCTATTTTGTTAATGTGATGATTTTCAAAATTTCTCATGAGTGTTGGCCAAAAGAAATAATCTTAATTAATTTCTGATCCAGAATGAGGGGTAAATTCCATCTGTCATTAAACAATTGTATACTAGAATACTGTCGATGGCGCGCCATCGCAAATCCCCACGCTTTCTACAGAGGGGCCAAGTACCGAAAAACCCTCACCCTGGGCCCTATTTTGACCCCAGGGTCAAAATATTACCTGTATTATATTCTACTAATCGTGCCCTTCAATTTGATATGCCACATGACTATGTTCCAAAAAAAACTTAAATTTTGACCCTTTGACCCCTCCCCCAGGGCCCCAATCTGACCCCAGGGTCAAAATTTTACTTTTATTGTATTCTGCTAATCACCCCCTTCAATTTGATATTCCATATGACTATATTTGGTAAAATTTGAATTTTGACCCCCCCAAGTCTGACCCCTTGGGCATGACCCAGCGGTCGCAGCCAAAATCCCGTTCAATATGTGTTACATATATCATTAATCATTACTTATGCAAAGTTTGGTTTCAAAATCTATAAAATTGACTTTGAAATTGAATTTAATTGATATTTGACCTTTTGACCCCTCCCCAAGGCCCCTGGGGGCAGGGCCAAAAATAAATGTGACGTTGCATGCCCTCATCATGTAAGGAAGCTGTGTACCAAATTTGGTTACATTCCGACCAGTGGTTAAGGAGGAGATAGCGTGACCGACAGACGGACGGACAGACGGAGGCGTTCACAATATCCCCGAAGGCCTTTTTTAAAAGTGTGGGGATAACTAGTGCAGTGCTCTAGATAAGAATTTGGAACAATGAGTATTTTACCCCCTGTTTTAAAGCTTAATACTTAAATGCCCACTTGCAATGCTTATCTTTTAAAGAACCAAACATAAGAGTCAGAGTAAATAAAGGTTGGCACTTCATGTGAATTGTCTGCTTGTCTGCTTAGCAGACAATTCATGTATAAAGGTTGGCATTTCATGTGAATTGTCTGCTTAGCAGACAATTCACATGAAATGCCAACCTTTATTTTCTCTTCATGTGCAGGGTTAGAACCATGCTAATCTAGTATACTGCTACTGCTTACAAAAGCATCATTGTGAAGGTAATTGCTTTCTGTTAAAACAAGAATTCTGCAGAAGGCGGCGTCGCACCTGCTGGGGGCAAAAGTCATAGAAGCCACAATTAGAATGTTGTTATTAATTAAGTAAATTTCATAGCAGTTGATAGTTGATGTAAAATGTGTCAAAGTCAATGGACCAAAAATAAAGGTCATGGTCACCAGGTCAAGGTATGTGCCAAATCAGTACAATGAGAAGTACTAGGCAAAGTTTGGTGGCTGTAGGCCATTTATTTTAGGACATATTGAACATTGACGTAAAAGTCGCCGGAGTGCATAATATAGGTTAAGGTCACCAGGTCAAGGTACCCACAGAGTAAGTAAATGTAGGAAAAGCACTATGCAAGGTTTGGTGGTTGTAGGCCTTATAGTTAAGAAGATATGGAATGTCGACCTAAAATGTGTTAAAGTCAATGGAGTGCAAAAAAAAGGTCAAGGTCACCAAGTCAAGGCACCTGCATAGTCAGTACATCAAGGAGAACCACTATGCAAGATTTGGTGGTTGCAGGCCTTTTATTTGAGAAGATCTGGAACATTGACGCAAATTGTGTCAAAGTCAATGGAGCGTAAAATATAGGTCAAGGTCACCAGGTCAAGGTACCTGCAGAATTAGTACATCCAGGAGCAGCATTATGCAAACTTTGCTGGTTGTAGGCCTTTTATTTGCAGAGATCTGGAACTTCGACATAAAAATTTGTCAAAGTCGCTGGAGCATAAAATATAGGTCAAGGTCACCGGGTCAAGGTACCTGCAGAGTCAGTGCATCTAGGAGAAGCAATATGCAAGATTAGATGGCTGTGGGCCTTTTATTTGAGGAGATCTGGAACTTCGACGTAAAATGTGTCAATGTCAGTGGAGCGTAAAATATAGGTCAAGGTCACCATGTCAAGGTACCTGCAGAGTCAATACATCTGGGAGAAACACTATTCAAGATTTTATTGGTGTAGGCCTTTTATTTGAGAAGATCTGGAACATTGACGTAATTTGTGTCAAACTCACTGAAGCGTAAAATATAGGTCAAGGTCACCGGGTCAAGGGGCTTGCCTAGTCAGGAGCTCAGGGTGATGTTTCATGAAAGGTTTGATGGTTGTTTAGTCTTATAGTTGATTACAATACAAACTTCGACATAAATGTCGAACTTCGACGTAATGGTAAAAGTCACTGGAGCGCAAAATATAGGTCAAATTCACCAGGTCAAGGTGCTTACAAAGTGAGAAGGTCTATGAGATGTTTCATGTAAGGTTTGATGGTAGCTGAGGTTTGTAAAATAAAAACTTTGACGTAAATGTCGAACTTTGACGTAAATGTCGAACTTCAACGTAATGGTAAAAGTCACTGGAGCGCAAAATATAGGTCAAAGTCACCAGGTCAAGGTGCTTGCAAAGTGAGATCGTCTATGAGATGTTTCATGTAAGGTTTGATGGTAGCTGAGGTCTGTAAATAAAAACTTTGACGTAAATGTCGAATTTCTACGTAAATGTCGAAGTTCGACATAATGGTCAAAGTCACTGGAGCGCAAAATATAGGTCAAAATCACCAGGTCAAGGTGCTTACAAAGTGAGAAGGTCTATGAGATGTTTCTTGTAAGGTCTGATGGTAGCTGAGGTTTGTAAAATAAAAACTTTGACGTAAATGTCTAACTTCGACGTAAATGTTAACAGACGGACGGATGGCCGAACGGACGGACGGATGCACGCACGGACGGACGAATGGATGCACGGATGCACGCACGGAAAATCGGACGCCTATGTCCCACCCTGCTTAAAGCAGGTGCGACAAAAATGTAAAGTTCAGTGACAATTTTTACCCCCTAAATCTTATTTCAATGCTGAAATCCAAAAATAGCCATCAAAAGAGATATGGCAAATCCCCCGACCAAAAGCCAATATGGCCTTCAGAGGATTGTTCACAGATAGAAAGTGCACCAGAATTAAACCAGCAATATATCACAAAAGTATTGCAGTTATGGCCATCACAAGATTATAGTGTCAGGGGAGATAACGAAAATAGAGGACCATAGGCCACGATGCTCACCGGAGCTCAGGCAGGCACTGCCCACTGGCAGCCATGTATGGTTTTAATTTATTGATTATAAAGTCCCCCAAATGAACCCCCATTTCATGAGAACTCTGTATCTGAAATATTAGGCCTTTTATGAAGTGGAGCGGTGGGAGATGACCCAACAGAGCCCAATTTGATATCATTGAATGCATCTTATTATAAGGAACAAGAAAATATATGATTTATGGGTGGGGGGCGGGGATCTTAACGGTTTCTGAGATATTGGGCCTTTTATGAAGTGGAGTGGATGGGGAATGGCCCAGGCACATCCCAAGAGACCCCCAGGTTGGTGTCTTTGAATGCGTTTTATCATAAAAAACAAGAAAGTATATATGGTTTAGGGGTGGGAATCTGATAGGTTTCTGAGATTTATCGCCTTTTATGAAGTGGCAGGGTGGGGCATGGCCCCAGCACACCCCTGAAGACCCCTAGGTTGGACTCATTGAATGTGTCTTATCATAAAGAACAAGAATATAAATGGATAAGGGGTGGGGATCTGAACGGTTTCTGAGAATTTGGGGCCTTTTATGGAGTGGAGGGGGTAGGACATAGCCCGGGCACATCCCAGAGGACCCCCAGGTTGGTGTAACTGAATGCATCTTATCATAAGAAACAAGAATATATATGGTTTTCGGGTGGGGATCTGAAAGGTTGCCGAGATATATTTCCTTTTATGAAGTGGAGGGGTTGGGCAATGGCGCATCCCGGGGGACCCCTAGGTTGGTATCACTGAATGCATCTTGTCATAAGAAACAAGAATATATATGGTTTTGAGTTGGGGATCTGAATGGTTTCTTAGATATATGGCCTTTTATGAAGTGGGTGGGGTGGGGCAGGGCCCTGACCCATCCCAGGGGGCCTCCAGGTTGGTGTCATTGAATGTGTCTTATCGTAAGGAACAATAATATATATCGTTTAGGGGTGGGGATCTATAAGGTTTCTGAGATATTGGGCCTTTTATGAAGTGGAGGGGGTGGGGCAAGGCCCCGGCGCATCCCGGGGGGCCCATAGGATGGTGTCAATGAATGCATCTTATCATAAAGAACAAAAATATATATGGTTTAGGGGTGGGGTCTTAACGGTTTCTGAGATATATGGCCTTTTATGTTGTGGAGGGGGTGGGGCATGGCCCCGGCGCATCCCGGTGCCCCCAGGTTAGTGTAACTGAATGTGTCTTATCATAAGGAACAAGAATATATAGGGCTTAGGGTGGGGATCTGTAACAGTTTCCAAGATATTGGGCCTTTTATGAAGTGGAGGGGGTGGGGCAAGGCCCCAGCGCATCCAGGGGGCCCCAGGTTGGTGTCAATGAATGTGTCTTATCATAAGGAACAATAATATATACGGTTTAGGGGTGGGGATCTGTAAGGTTTTGGAGTTATGGCCATCACAAGGTTATATTGTCAGGGGAGATAACTCAAAAACCATGGCACCCAGGGTTGTGGTTCTTGTGCATGACACACGGTCTCGGCCTTGTGAACAACTGTGTCATGTATCATCAATATATCTTAAAGGGTATTGGAGTTATGGCCATCACAAGGTAGTCGCTCAATTTTATTGGAAGGGGAGATAACTCAAAAACCATGGCAACCAGAGTTGTGGTTCTTGTGCATGACACGCCGTCTCAGCCTTGTGAACAGACCCCTAGGTTGGACTCATTGTATGCGTCTTATCATAAAGAACAAGAATATATATGGATAAGGGGTGGGGATCTGAACGGTTTCTGAGAATTTGGGGCCTTTTATGGAGTGGAGGGGGTAGGACATAGCCCGGGCACATCCCAGAGGACCCCCAGGTTGGTGTAACTGAATGCGTCTTATCATAAGAAACAAGAATATATATGGTTTTTCGTGTGGGGATCTGAAAGGTTGCCGAGATATATTGCCTTTTATGAAGTGGAGGGGTGGGGCAATGGCACATCCCGGGGGACCCCTAGGTTGGAATCACTGAAAGCGTCTTATCATAAGAACAAAGAATATATATGGTTTTGAGTTGGGGATCTGAATGGTTTCTTAGATATATGGCCTTTTATGAAGTGGAGGGGGTGGGGCAGGGCCCTGACCCATCCCAGGAGGCCTCCAGGTTGGTGTCATTGAATGTGTCTTATCGTAAGGAACAATAATATATATCGTTTAGGGGTGGGGATCTATAAGGTTTCTGAGATATTGGGCCTTTTATGAAGTGGAGGGGGTTGGGCAAGGCCCCGGCGCATCCCGGGGGGCCCATAGGTTGGTGTCAATGAATGCATCTTATCATAAAGAACAAAAATATATATGGTTTAGGGGTGGGGGTCTTAACGGTTTCTGAGATATATGGCCTTTTATGTTGTGGAGGGGGTGGGGCATGGCCCCGGCGCATCCCGGTGCCCCCAGGTTAGTGTAACTGAATGTGTCTTATCATAAGGAACAAGAATATATAGGGTTTAGGGGTGGGGATCTGTAACAGTTTCCAAGATATTGGGCCTTTTATGAAGTGGAGGGGGTGGGGCAAGGCCCCAGCGCATCCGGGGGGCCCCCAGGTTGGTGTCAATGAATGTGTCTTATCATAAGGAACAATAATATATATGGTTTAGGGGTGGGGATCTGTAAGGATGGCCATCACAAGGTTATATTGTCAGGGGAGATAACTCAAAAACCATGGCACCCAGGGTTGTGGTTTTTGTGCATGACACACGGTCTCGGCCTTGTGAACAACTGTGTCATGTATCATCAATATGTCTTAAAGGCTATTGGAGTTATGGCCATCACAAGGTAGTCGCTCAATTTTATTGGAAGGGGAGATAACTCAAAAACCATGGCAACCAGAGTTGTGGTTCTTGTGCATGACACGCCATCTCAGCCTTGTGAACAACTGTGCCAGGTACCATCAACATACCTCAAAGGGTATTGGAGTTATGGCCATCACAAAGTAGTCATTCTATTTTATTAAAAGGGGAGATAACTCAAAAAGTATGCAATCCAGAGTTCTGGTTCTTGAGCATGACACGCCGTCTCAGCCTTGTGAACAATTGTGCCAAGAACCATCAATGAATCTCAAAGGGTATAGGAGTTAGGGCCATCACAAGGTTGCGTCTACGGACGGACAGACGCCAGGCTGATCGCTATATCCCCCGAACCTATTCGGTCGGGGGATAAAAATTTATTGAGCATTTTACACCTCAAATTTAATGTCAATGCTGATTTTCAAAAATTCAATTCTGAAATACCTTTACTCCCTCTTATCTAGAGCTCTGCTAGTGAAATTTTCCATTGTTATATTATATTGGACAAGTCCATTTGACATTTAAAGGATGTCATGTCATTTTTTTTCATTTTAATTGTATGTATGTTCGCAAATAGTGTAGACCCTGATCAGACTCTGCATTATGCAGAGTCTGATCTGGGCCTGCACTTCTACCATTTGGGTTAATGGATTAGTGTTACATAATTCACCTCAGTCATTGGACAACTACAGGATGCCTAATTGACACGGGATTCTAGACTCTTGCATCTCTGCCAGAAACCATGCAGCATGCAATGTAAATAATTAATCAAAACAATTTTTGTTTATTGCCGTCTGCCAGTTTCCTTAAAAATAATTTTTTGCAAACAGTGTGGACCCAGATCAGACTTCTCCTGTAGGAGCAGTCTGAGCTGGGCCCACACTGTTTACCAGTATGCAAAAATATTTCTAAAAAGTTTGCAAAAAAATTCAGCAGATGACATAAGCAGACGACATTTTCAGATGTAGTTTTTCTCGGCTTCTTAAGGCTTAAGAAAGCATGCAACAATCGATAATTGGATTACAGGCCTGGTAATTCTAGAGTTATACATGTACTTTGAAGGATACGGTATTTACCCTTAGTATTTGGACACTTCCCTTCCTTACAAAATTTGAATATTCAAACACAATTTACAACCACTGCTGTGTCTAACCAGACGACCAATGGGCCTGAACTGCTCACCTGAGTGCTGGGTGTTTTTGCAGCCATTTGGTACCGGCCCCGATAGCTCAGTTGGTAGAGTGTCCGCTCCGGGGAACGGGAGGTCACGGGTTCTATCCCAGGCCGCGACATACCAAAGTCGTTAAAAATGGTACTAGCTGCTCCTCGCTCGGCACTCAGATTTACGGGGTAGAGCTGGACTGGTCGATCCAGTGTCAGGATAATGTGACTGGGTGTGGTATCATGTAATGTGTCTGGGACATGATACTTCAGTGAGGCAGCACTATAAAAGTGAGCATTGAGCTCCCTGTCGCAACCAGACACCGTCGTGATATGACTGAAAAATTGTTGAAAGCGACGTTAAACCCGAATTCACACACACACAGCCATTTGGTTTCTTTGAAGGTTTTTACCATGGCAGCTACATGTATCTCGGTCAGGTGACCTTAACCCATTTTGTACATGAAACACCAAAACGGGTAGTAGGCGAACAGTGCAGGCCCAGATCAGATGCTGTATAATGCCTACACTGTTTCATCAGGGCCTACACTGTTTGCAGAACGTCCAGCCATTTTCCAAACAGATTTTGAAGAAAACACAATCTGACACCCCTAAATTTTGAAATGGACTCCTGTTACATGTATATATACAACGAAGGTTCTATTTGGTACAAAAAGGGTTAATCATTTGAACAAACTTCCGTTTCTCCATCCCAAAAGGCTTCTTCATATGCAATTTGGCTTAAATTTGCTCAACTGTTTTTGTTTTTTTTTTTGGTTTGTTTTTTTGTCTTGGAAAAAAATTTTTCGGGGGGAGACATAATTCATCAACTGGTTAAGGAGAAGAAGTCATTTAAAGGTTTCCTTTTTTTAGCTCTGGTGGCCATCTTGTTCATCCAAGCAAAAAGGTTTGAGCAATTTTGGTAAAGGGTCACCCAAGGAACATTCCTGTGAAATTATTTTGAAATCCATTCACTGATTAAGGAGAAGAAGTTGTTTAAAGGTTTTTTCTATTTTTTAGCTCTGGTGGCCATCTTGTTCATCCGAGCAGAACGGTTTGAGCAATTTTGGTAGAGGGTCACCCAAGGAACCTTCCTGTGAAATTATTTCAAAACCCATGCATTGGTTAAGGAGGAAAAGTCGTGTAAAGATTTTTCTATTTTTAGCTCTGGCAGCCTTTTTGTTCACCCGAGCAAAATGATTTGAGCAATTTTGGTAGAGGGTCACCAAAGGAACATTCCTGTGAAATTATTTCAAAATCTGTCCAGCAGTTGTCGAGAAGAAGTCGTTTGAAGCAAAAAAATTGACGACGGACACACGCAGGGACGACAGATGAAGAACAAAGACTGATCACAATAGCTCACCTTGAGTGAGTGAGTGAGTTTTAGTTTTACGTCCCACCAACAGCTAAGGTCATACGGAGACGGGACCTCGGTTTAAAGACTCATCCGAAAGTCTGGAGAAGCCCGGGATCGATCCTGCGATCCCTGGTTTACAAGGCGAGTACCGTAACCACTGCACCACGGAGGCTTCTAGATAGCTCACCTTGAGCACTTCGTGCTCAGGTGAGCTACAAACAACATGTTTTTATTTTGATATCTGAGTGAGCGTGGTTGAAAGTCAAGGAGTAACCTTAACCTTTGATATTTATGTTGCTTCATTCACTCATTTAGTTGATTGCATAAACAAACTTAAAATTCAGAAGAACCAATAATGAATATATTTTGAAAAATTAACAATTTCCACCTTTTTCATACAAAAGCATATGCAGCAACCTAATTTGACCTTGATGTTAATTGGATGAAGTCAGAGGGTCAAGCCAGAGTCACCACTTGAGAAATCTATGGTGGTCCCAAGACTCCAATGCTGCATACCAAGTTTCAAGGCAATTGGCCCATTGGTTCTGAAGAAGAAGGTTTTTGAAGTGTTTTTACCATATATGGGCATTGCCACCATTATTGTTATGAGACCGAACTGATATTAATTAATTTTCATTTCTTTGTTGACGTCTGTTCCCAATAGCAGCTTTCATGTGAAATTTGGTTACTAAAGGTCCAGTGGTTTCTGAGAAAAACCAGTTTTAAATTAGCATATCTGATTGACCTTGACCATGTATATTGATATATGTTGTTTAATTTAATCATTTAGCAATCTGCATATCACAGCTGCCAATGTTTCTGAAAAAATACACCGTTTTGGCGTTTTCCCATACAATAGCCTATGTGACCAAATTTGACCTTGGCCTTAAATGGGCCAAAGTCATCCATGGGTCAACATTTTAACAACACACACCAGGCTTGAGTCTTAAATGCTATATACCAAGTTTTATGACAATCAACCCAATGGTTCTGGAGAAGAAGATTTTTGAAAGGTTTTTACCTTTATATATGCATGGCAGCCATCTTGGTCATGTGACCTACACCCCACTAACAAACTTTTGTTCGCCCATCTTATGGATGGTCCATATAAAACTTGACTTCGCAAGATGTTTAAAAAGACAGATAGACAAACAGAGCCTAACCATACTATTAGCTCAATTATTAGCCTGTGGCGACGAATGAGTAGCAAGCTGTGTAGACCCTGATGAGATGCTGTTCATCTGATTCTTAACTGTTTACTCAAGCCTGTCTGCCATCCTCAACAGATGATTCACAAGATATTTTGCCTGGGCCCAGCTGCTCCACACTTACAAAGATACTTAACCCTTGACCTGCTGAATATTAATATATGCCACACCCACCACTGCTAATCAACCAATCAGATTTCTTGATGCAAATCATTGCAACAAATTCATAAACTGAATGACAAACAATGAAGGTCCTGATCAGATGTCTTCTTCAGAAGCCATCTGATCTGGATCTACATTGTTTGAAAGATAAGACATATCCAGGCTCAGCACGACAAGTAGCGAACATTATGTTAAAAATTTTATTGCTTAAATATATTGGAATTTTTCCGAAAGAAAAATGAGAACTTTCTGCATTATAAAAGAGCTGTCATCAGACAGCATAGCTCAACTGGAGCGATTTCCACAATCTGCATTTGGAACAAAAATAAGATTGTCACAGTTTTTCAGCTGCAAACTGCTTATGGCTAACAAAGACAAATTTTATTTGTTTGTGTTGAGGTTTTATGTCCCCAACAATCCCACTGAGTATATTTTGGAGACTTTGCTTCTGATTTTGTGAGACTTTTACCTGACACTGGGATGAAATGACATCGTAAGCCCTACTGGCCAAAGAAACCTCCAAGGTTTTAAGGAGTGGGCTGACTTGCACCACTTTTCCTGGGCAGGCTGAGACCTTCTAAGCCATTGCTTAGACCTTCTTAGCCGTTTACCAGTTCTCAAATTTGGTCGGTTTCAGCTCTGCTTGAAAGCACCATACATCCCAATCTAATACTCCAAACCCCAATGGGCAGGTGCAAAACAAGGCAAAACAAATTTATATTATGATGTTATTGATCAAGTAATTTCGTATTGGCCCAGTTACAGGTCCTCGGTAAATACGAAATTACTTGATTAATGACAATTTTATTAATTTACACAATTAAAATACATGATTTATGATTTTTGACCCCTGGTTAATATTGGTTAATACAGGATAATCAATTAACTAGAAAAAGTGTCCATAGGACAGGGATGCCCCCGCCAAATGCCATTCATAAAAAATATTACAAATGTACTTCAAATCAATCATAAATTATATTAAAATCATAAATGTAGGCGGTAGAGCGATGACAAAGTTTTTCTAAAAATAGCCACAGTGACCTTGACCTTGAGGTCATGACCTTGAAAGTCAAAGCAACTTATTATCATAAGAAACATTTGTGTGAAGTTCTATTAACATTCATCAATAAATATAGGCACTAGAGCAATGACAAAGTTTTTCTAAAAATAGCCACAGTGACCTTGACCTTGAAAGTTGAAATAGCTCGAGATATTGTCATAAGGAACATTTGTGTGAAGTTTTATTGAAATAGGTAAAGAAATGTAGGCACTAGATGACAAAATTTTTCTAAAAATAGCCACAGTGACCTTGACCTTGAAAGTTGAAATCGCTCGAGATATTGTCAAAAGGAACATTTGTGTGAAGTTATATTGAAATCAGTTAAGAAATGTAGGCGCTAGAGCGATGACAAAGTTTTTCTAAAAATAGCCACAGTGACCTTGACCTTGAGGTCATGACCTTGAAAGTGGAACTCGCTCGAGATATTGTCATACGAAACATTTGTGTGAAGTAATATTGAAATCGGTGAAGAAATGTAGGCGCTGGAGCGATGACAAAGTTTTTCTAAAAATAGCCACAGTGACCTTGACCTTGAGATCATGACCTTGAAAGTCAAACTCGCTCGAGATATTGTCATAAGAAACATTTGTGTGAAGTTATATTGAAATCAGTGGAGAAATGTAGGCGCTAGAGCGATGACAAAGTTTTTCTAAAAATAGCCACAGTGACCTTGACCTTGAAAGTCGAAATCGCATTTCATAAGGAACATTTGTATGAAGTTATATTGAAATCAGTTAAGAAATGTAGGCGCTAGAGCGATGACAAAGTTTTTCTAAAAATAGCCACAATGACCTTCACCTTGAGGTCATGACCTTGAAAGTGGAACTCGCTCGAGATATTGTCATAAGAAACATTTGTGTGAAGTTATATTGAAATCAGTGGAGAAATGTAGGCGCTAGAGCGATGACAAAGTTTTTCTAAAAATAGCCACAGTGACCTTGACCTTGAAAGTCGAAATCGCATTTCATAAGGAACATTTGTGTGAAGTTATATTGAAATCAGTTAAGAAATGTAGGCGCTAGAGCGATGACAAAGTTTTTCTAAAAATAGCCACAATGACCTTCACCTTGAGGTCATGACCTTGAAAGTGGAACTCGCTCGAGATATTGTCATACGAAACATTTGTGTGAAGTAATATTGAAATCAGTGAAGAAATGTAGGCGCTGGAGCGATGACAAAGTTTTTCTAAAAATAGCCACAGTGACCTTGACCTTGAGGTCATGACCTTGAAAGTCAAACTCGCTCAAGATATTGTCATAAGAAACATTTGTGTGAAGTTATATTGAAATCAGTGGAGAAATGTAGGCGCTAGAGCGATGACAAAGTTTTTCTAAAAATAGCCACAGTGACCTCGACCTTGAGGTTATGACCTTGAAAGTAGAACTCGCTCGAGATATTGTCATAACAAACATTTGTGTGAAGTTATATTGAAATCAGTGAAGAAATGTAGGCGCTAGAGCGTTGACAAAGTTTTTCTAAAAATAGCCACAGTGACCTTGACCTTGAGGTCATGACCTTGAAAGTCAAACTCGCTCGAAATTTTTTTATAAGAAACATTTGTGTGAAGTTATATTGAAATTGGTGAAGAAATGTAGGCACTAAAGCGATGACAAAGTTTTTCTAAAAATAGCCACAGTGACCTTGACCTTGAGGTCATGACCTTGAAAGTCTAACACCTCGAGATTTTTATATAAGGAACATTTGTGTGAAGTTATAATGAAATTGGTGAAGAAATGTAGACGCTAGAGCGATGACAAAGTTTTTCTAAAAATAGCCACAGTGACCTTGACCTTGAGGTCATGACCTTGAAAGTCTACCTCACTCGAGATTTTTTATAAGGAACATTTGTGTGAAGTTATAATGAAATTGGTGAAGAAATGTAGGCGCTAGAGCAATGACAAAGTTTTTCTAAAAATAGCGACAGTGACCTTGACGTCATGACCTTGAAAGTCGAACTCGCTCGAGATTTTTTTATAAGTAACATTTGTGTGAAGTTATGCTATATCCCCCCTCACAACTTTGTTGTGCGAGGGGTTAAAAATATTACAAATGTACTTCAAATCAATCATAAAATATATGCATCAAGGGCAGATAATCCAAAAACCAAAAATGCAAGAGTTGTCTTCCTTGTTCATGACACATCGTCTCAGTTTGATGAATGCACCTGTGAAGTTTCATGAATATATTCCATACCGTTTAGGAGTTATGGCCAGGACACGGTTTACTATATGGTACTAAGTCAAGGCAGATAATTCAAAAACCAAAAATGCAAGAGCTGTCTTCCTTGTTCATGACACATCGTCTCAGTGTGATGAAAACACATGTGAAGTTTCATGAATATATTCCATACTGTTTAGGAGTTATGGCCCGGACACGGTTTAATATATGGTACCAAGTCAAGGGCAGATAATTCAAAAACCGAAAATGCAAGAGTTTTCTTCTTTGTTCATGACACATCGTCTAAGTGTGATGAATGCACCTGTGAAGTTTCATGAATATATTCCATACGGTTTAGGAGTTATGGCCCTGACATGGTTTACTATATGGTACTTAGTCAAGGGCAGATAATTCAAAAACCCAAAATGCAAGAGTTGTCTTCCTTGTTCATGACACATCGTCTCAGTGTGATGAATGCACCTGTGAAGTTTCATGAATATATTCCATACGGTTTAGGAGTTATGGCCCGGACACGACATACCATTTGACTATATATGGACGTAAGTCAAGGGCAGATAATTCAAATACTTAACAAGCAGGAGTTGTTTTCCTTGTTCATGACACATCGTCCAAGTATGATGGATGCACCTGTGAAGTTTCGTGATTATATTCCATAGGGTTTAGGAGTTATGGCCCGGACACGGTTTACTATATGGAAGTTTACTGTGAAGTTTCATGAATATATTCCATACGGTTTAGGAGTTATGGCCCTGACATGGTTTACTATATGGTACTTAGTCAAGGGCAGATAATTCAAAAACCAAAAATGCAAGAGTTGTCTTTCTTGTTCATGACACATCGTCTCAGTGTGATGAATGCACCTGTGAAGTTTCATGAATATATTCCATATGGTTTAGGAGTTATGGCCCGGACACGATGTCGGGACGGACGAACGGACGCACAGACGAACGGACAGGGTAAAACTCAATGCCCTTCCGCTATTCTTCGAATAGGCGGGGGCATAATAAAGATCTGTTATTGTAATGACAATCAACCCTGTAGATCAGTACATTTTGTTTTGTTAGATTTGAGGTTTAACGTCCCCGTCAACATTGTAAAGGTCATTTTGGAGACGTTGCTTCCAATTTTGCGAGACTTTTACCAGACACTGAGATGAAATGACATCGCAAGCCCTGCCGCCCAATGAAACCAATAGGGTTTATAAGCATGGACGGGCGGACTCGCACCGCTTTGCCAGGGCAGGCATAGATTCTCTAACGGGTTTACCAGTATTCGTGTGCGGGTCGGTTTCAGCTCTGCGTGGAAGCATCATGCAGCCCATCTATTTCTTCAAGCCCCGATGTGGGGGGGGGGGTATATGTACTTCGCAAACATTGTGGATCCAGATATAACAGCTCAAAATGAGCCGTCCTATCTGGATCTACAATATTTGCCATCAGTTAATGATTATTGACTAAACCAGCTATTTACAAGAATTGCTGTGACCCAACTCAACGGTTAAGCAGTTCCACCGCACTACCGTGCTTACTGTACGGTAAGCAGAGAAATACTGTACAAATCCTAACAATTTGAACACCTTGAGGACATTTGTAATAAAAAATTCTCCTAAAATTTTAATAAATCTGTTCTTTTTTTTTTAACCCACCAAGGAGTGCAAATAGTGCTGACCAAAAATCAAACAGTGGAGACCCTGATCAGACTGCTCCTTCAGGAGCAGTCTGATCAGGGTCTGCAATGTTTGTCAAGGTCTGTCTACACTGAAAAGCTAACAATGGAGACCCTGATCAGACTGCTTCTTCAGTCTGATCTAGGTCTGAACGGTTTGCTTAGGTTTATCAGTCCCAATACTTGGGATCATTAAGGTAATAGCTTTGAGGTAAGCATCAGACCAATATTGGTTTGTATGAATTAGATTAATTAATCAGACTACAAAGATCCAGAGAAGGGCAATAAGGGGAATGGATATATATGTACCTTAAAGGTAGGTAACGTTTCCAAGAATATTTTGCCTCCCTTACTTTAGTATAATCAATTGGTGTCATCGGTCTTGGTAGCTCAGTTGGATGCGCGTTTGATTGGTGATCAGGAGGACGTGGGTATGACAATCTTTCATAATCTTGCATCATTCCTGTCAGTTGTGAGTGGTGGTGGTGGTGGTGTGTGGCAAGGTGGGGTTGAAGGTATCCACTATCTTACAGTATACTTCAGTTACATATAAGAACATATTGGGCATTTAGAAAATAGTTTATCCCAAAAGTGGGGCTGGGAGTAAAGATATCCTGGCCAGTTTAGCTTTACGTCGAGGGGGCAAGATATCCCAGCCCCGTCCCCCCCCCCACCCCCCAACCCAGGGGGTAAAGATAAACTGTAACACCGGTTAAAAAATGACCTCCTAATTATTTATTTATATTTATTTATTAATATTTTAGAAATTCCATGACACATAAACATATCAATATGCCATTGCATTGAAATTCTTATCCTACCAAGGTATAAGATAAATTTTGAAAATTCTCATATGGCTGAAATGCACGGGTTGAATAGGACATTATGAACAAGACTACGTATTAACCCTTTTTGTACCAACTGGAATCTTCCTCCTTATATAAAGCAGGAGTCCATTTCAAAATTCAGGGATGTCAGGTTGTGTTATCTTCAAAATTGATATGGAAAATGGCTTACCTTTTCACAAACAGTATAGGCCCTGATCAGACGCCGAGTTCTGCGGCATCTGATTTGGGCCTGCACTGTTTGCCAGCGTACCGGTTTTGGAGTTTCTGGTACTGAATGGGTTAAAGAGACTGTAGAACGGGGACGGAGCCCTGATGTTGTTACCATGGATACACCTCTACCTGACCAAGGTTTCGTTCAATATACGGACATTACAAGTGTTCATCTTTGTCATGGTTGACATCACTACACTAAATGTGACATCACTAAATCTAACATTATAGTCATCAAAATATGGAGGACATTGGCAATCAAACTGACTGCACTATTAACCCTTGTTCTGCTGAGCCCGGATATGCCTTACCTTTCAAACAATGTAGATCCAGATCAGATGGCTTCTGAAGAAGCCATCTGATCAGGATCTACATTGTTTGTCATTCAAATTGTGAATTTGTTGCAATAATTTGCATCAATTAATCTAATTGGTCGATAATCAGTAGTGGGTGTGGCATAATTAGATATTCAGCAGGACAAGGGTTAAGAATACATGTACATGCTCAGCAATTAATCAAAGGTATGCAAGAAAATGACTTTTACTTAAGTGTGAGGTTGACAGAAATCCATCCCTTTCTTTCTGTTTAACTACAATTTATACACTCTAGATTTGCAGGATGAAAGGTTACACAGTAATCATGCAATTATGGTAGGGGTCTTTAACCTGCAAAGGGGATGTCTCTCCCTACATCGGGAGTCTCCAATTAACATCCCGATCCATATGACAGTGCACTATATGACATTCATTCTTGCAAATGATGCCTGTGGAGCATGTTCAGACACCAAAATTTTATCATCACTACAGGGGATCGAACTGGGGGCCTCTAGCGCCAGAGGCAAGTGTACTAAACACTGACCCATCACACTCCTAGATTGAGATTTTAATCAGCTTTTTCTATCCACCTCTTACAATCATCTATGTGAGATTCTATTTTGCTACTCACGCCAGGCATGATAAACCACAGTACCGGTATTTCATTTCAGAATACCAATGAAAGAGCCAAGCTAGCGTTTCTCAGTACTATACCAACCATTGTTGTAAATAAGAAGAAACCAAGCCACCTGTTACAAATATCTATGAAAGATTATACATGTATTATGTTAATGGTATGATAAACAATTCTATTTTCATTTCAGAATCCCAATGAAAGTGCCGAAGATGACGTCAAGCCAGCGTTACAGCCCTATACCAAGCATTGTTATAAATAAGAAGAAACCAAGTCAGGAGGAAGGAGGATCGAGAGTGTCTGAACTAAATGAAGCAGATTTCTTCTTCTCTAAGGAAAATAACAGCGGGTAAGATCATCAGTGCTCAGTTGTTCAAAGCATTGTTTACTTAACAAGTTAACTGCCCTAACAAACATAATATCAAACACTTTTGTATTTTTGCTGAAAAAATGTGAGTAGCTTTTGCAAAGGCAAAAGCTACTCACATTTTTTTCAGCAAAAATGTTAGCATATCTGCCATATTAAATGATTAAAGTTTAATGAAATGTTAACTAGTAACACTGTGAGTTTTGAAATGGACCCATAAATACATAATCTGAGCTTCCCCTCATGAGATCTACACTGTACAGGTAGAGGTTACCAGGTAATCCTGGTCAGAAGTAAAACAAACAATTTTTAATTTATCTATTTTTTTGGTTTAACAGCCTTTCAAGATTACATTTATTTCACTTATTTCGTAGTCATCTTTAATCAGAGGTGGGCAAAAACCAGACACTACAGTGAAAAACCATGGTAAGTCAATCTGTCCTTTCGTTATAGAACTATGCATCTCACATGTGACCCAAGTGAGGCTGGAATCCAAAGTGCTGAGAGACCTTAAGATTAAGAGACAATTCTCTTACCCACGAAGGCCCCTCGAATACAGTCAACCCTCTTTATACCGACATTCATTATAGCGGCAAAACTCGTTATAACGACAATTTCAATAGAATGAATTCTTAGCTCAAGGCTCAGCCTCGACTCTGAGCAACATGGGCTTTCCTCGGGTTGGAAATGACCAAATCGAATCCATAATCATGAAAGATTCTTGTAATTTAATATTCAAAGAAACAAATGTCATAGATATTTGTTGGAATCGCCTCATTTCTTGGAGTAATGATGTGAAAAAGACCTTTTATAGCCTCTCATACTCCCAACTGGGATTCTTTATAACAGCAAATTTATTATAACAGTACATTAATAGAGAACAAATACTGTCGTTATAACGCGAGTCCTCTGTTACATACAATGGACACTTTTAACAATGACAGTGTTGGTCCCCGAACAAAAACAGAAAGAAGTAAATTACTGTTAAAAAGGTGTAATGAAGAAGACACAAACATAATTATCATAGCACAGTTTTGGATATAACATGATTTAAAGATGGTTCCTAACTAGAAAATTGTCCAGACGACACAGATGCCCCTGCCAAGAGCCCCGCCTCACCCCGAAAATCCATGTTGTAACCAAATTTTCTATGTGTGTGACCTTGACCTTGAGGTCATGGGCATGGTCGTTGGAATGGGTGAATGAGACTTGGGACCTGTTTCTATCATCATTCCAAATATGAAGCCAATCTATAAATATGAGCCCTAAAACTTTAAAAGCATAATAAGACTAAGTCTGTGACCTTGACCTTGAGGTCAGGGGTGGGTGTATATACAACTTTGGACCTGTAACTATCATCATACCAAATATGAAGCAAATCTATACGGTTTGGTCAGTATGAGCTCTTAATAAACTTTAAATAAAAAATTTCTTTGTCTGTGACCTTGACCTTTAGGGCATGTGCATGGGTGGGGGTATTGGACAAGTATCAATCATCATACCAAATATGAACTTAATTCATTATACGATTTGGAAAATATAAACTCTTAAAATATCCAATTAAAAATTTCTAAGTCTGTGACCTTGACCTTGAGCTCATGGGCATGGGTGGGGGTATCCCTGAATAAAGTGGACAGGTATCTAACATCATACCAAATATAAACTCAATCCACCACACGATTTGGAAAATATCAACTAATAAAATATCTAATTAAAAATTTCTAAGTCTGTGACCTTGACCTTGAAGCCATAGGCATGAGTGGGGTTATTGCCAAATAAACATTTGGACCTGTATCTATCATCATAGCATATATAAGCCAAATCCATAATATGGTTTGGAAAATTTGAGGTCATTAAATCTTTAACATTAAAATTGTCTAAGTCTGTGACATTGACCTTGAGGCCATGGGCATGGGTGGGGGTATTGCTGAATAAAACATTGTACCTATATCTATCATCATATGAACCAAAGCCATCATAAAAGTTCAGGTTCTACCAGGTACAAATACCTTAACTAGAGTCTTTAACATGGAAAATTTCTAAGTCCATGACCTTGACCTTGAGGTCATGGGCATGGGTAGGGGTATCGCTGAATAAAACTTTGGACCTATATCTATAATCATTCCAAATATGAACCGATTCATTCCATCAAATGGTTTGGAAAATATGAGTTCTAAAATGTTCAGGTCTACCTGTTACAAAAACCTTAACCTGAGTCTTTAACATTGAAAAGTCTGTGACCTTGACCTTGAGGTCACAGGCATGGGTGGGGGTATTGCTTTATAAAACTTTGGACCTATATCTATCATCATACCAAAGATGAACCAGTTCCATCAAATGGTAAGGAAAATATGAGTTCTAAAAGTTCAGGCTCTACCTGTTACAAAAACCTTAACCTGAGGACACATGTACACACTTACAGAAAACCGGAAAACTATATGCCCCCGGCATCATGCCGATGTGGGGGCATAAAAATGTATAGACATTATAGAAAAAAAACCATAAATGGTCGTTTGAAGTTTTTTGTTTGGATATACAGGGCTAGATTGACCAAGGGTATGTAGATTTTGGTGTTTTTCATAGGGTCAGACAAAAGTTTTACTCAACATGGCAACAGAAGAGTTGAATTTTCGGCTGTTTAACTGATACAGTAGAACCTGTCTTAGTGGGCACCTCTATTAAGCAAGCAACCTGTCTTAAGCATGCATGTATTTGGTTCCTCAAAAGGGCAGATACATTTAAATTTGCCTGTATTAACCCTTTTACTACCAAATGGAATCTTCCTCCTTATAAGTAACAGGAGTTCATTTCAAAATTTAGGGGTGACAGGTTGTGTTTTCATCAAAATATATTTCGAAAATGACTGAACTTTTAACAAACAGTGGAGGCTCTGATCAGACACCGTGTTTTGCGGCGTCTGATCCGGGCCTGCACTGTTTGCCAGGATACCCATTTAGGGGTTTCTGGTACTAAATGGGTTAAGCAAGTACCTGTCTTCAGCAAGCAGATTTTGGTTATCCCTTAGGCACTTGCTTAATACAGGTTGGACTGTATATCTTTTTTGTGGATCTCATCCATAATGTTATAAAGTGTTTGTGGTGTACTTTCATGCACATCAAATTGACTATATGAAGAATTCTGCTGTTGTACTGTGAATCCTTATCCTGCTAAACACGACAACTCCTACCGTTGCAAACTATGTAGACCCAGATCAGATGGCTTGAAGAAGCCATCTGATCAGGCTCTACACAGTTTGTCATTCTGTTTGTGAATTAAATAAATACATTATAGTGAGTGATTTGATTAGCTGATGGTCAGAAATGGGTGTGTCTAAATTAACCCATTTAGTACCTGAAAAATGTGGAGTATTTCCCAGGGGCCAGTTGTTCAAAGCATCGTTAGCTTAACGAGCTCGTTAGTGGTCATATTGCTAACTCTTCTAGCAAGTACAATATAGTAAATTTTGCTATTTTTGCTGAAAAAATGTGAGCAGCTTTTGCATCCGCAAAAGCTGCTCACATTTTTTCAGCAAAAATATTAGCATATTTGCCATGATAAATGATTAAAGTTTTAACGATACGTTAACTAACGACTTCATTAGTTTTGAACAACTGGCGCCTGGACTGTAATTACCGGTAAATACCAGTGGGAATTCCTGCCACCGGTATTTACCGACCAACCTTGCTGTAAATGAGTTGCGAGTGTTCAGGTCATTGGTGATACACTGTACATGTACAACACAACCTCTTTATAACACTACTACTGGGCACCAAAGCAAAAAACGTGTTAGTTAAACAACCATGTTATACATGTATCCAAACAAAAATATTTAGATTATATACAAAAACGACCATTTATGGTCATTTTTCTATATAATCTATAGATTTATGGGGTCCATCTTGAAACCATGTTATATCCGAGGTTTTGGTGTACTAACAAGATTCTCACCTAGCTCTGGCGTATATTCAGGATGAATCTCACTTGCCGACACCCATCTTTCAGCAACTGTCCACGGTGACTCTTTCAGCGGATGATTATAGTCCACCCTGTACTTCTTTATCAGCTCTTGTATCACATCTTCTTTTCTTATTTCTGTTTCTTCCCCATGTTGATGCTTCTTAAAACCTTGCTTCCCTTCTATATGGTGTTTCACATTCAGTCTCGCTAGTTCAGCAGTTTCTAGATCTTTGAAGTTATCTCCCCTTATCTCAGGCTCTAAGATTTTGTATGATACAAAAAATATAAAAGCAACAATAAAGGTCAGAAGGATTTTCTTCTTTCTAATCCTCATGATGAACAGTTTCAGAGTTTCTATGTGTTTATTGCCCTTGGTATCCAAGTGTGAACTTTTAGAGCAGTCTTGTAGGAGTTCCATCCCTTACACCAAGCCTGCAAGTACATGTATAAATATATTCATGTATGACGATAGTCACAAGAGCATTCTGCAAATAGTTTGGATTTTTTTTTATTTTACTAGAATGTACCTTTGGTTGATTGTTTCTCAATCAACCCAAATTTATTAAGCGCAGTAGCTTTATGTTTCTAACATGCACATGATTATTCTTAATTTGTATAAAATACAGGTAACTCTTAGTTATCTACGTTATCAGTTATTGGCTAGGCAAACAGTGTAGATCCAGATCAGATGCTGCAGAATGTGGCATCTGATCCGCAGCATGTGGCATCTGATCTGGTTCTATAGTGTTTGCTTAAATTACAAGTATTTAATTTTAAGGGTTAAACAAAACAGGTCAGGACCATTTTACCGGCCTATAAACCAACCTACCATTGTTGTTAATGCTTGAGCCGGCTTCGGTAGCTCAGTCTGATGCACTTCGGACTGGTGATCAGGAGGGCGCGGGTTCGATACCTGCCGGGGTTGGCAACATTCTTTCGTAGAGATTGATTATGAAATCTTTTCTATGGTCATTCTCTCCCTTCCGCTGATTAAAGAAAGGCAGTTGTCAGTTTGACTGTTTCTGGTGAAAGAATGTGCACTGTACTGGTTAACCGCTTACATATAAGTCAGCCCAGGAAAAGTGGGGATAAGTAAACTGACCAGCTCACAAATAGCCTAAACTAGTGTTGACTGGGCTGTTTAACTCCAATACAAACAAAGGCTTGAGCTGACACACGACAAAACATACAAGAAGACTTATACGACCTGAGTGCTTACTACAGTCTGACTCCGATGGTTTGAACCCCTTTGGGAGTGGACCATGAAAATTTGTTCAACACAGCGGTAGTTCGAGCCATGGAGGGTTAACAGGAGACATAAATACTGGTAATTGTGGGATATCTTTTTCTGTTTTCTATATTATTAGAATCACCTCATCGAGGTGATTCTTATGAGTACACACAGCATAAATTTGCAAGATAAAAGAAGAAAATCTCCCTTCATTATCCCTATATCTTATTTGGAGGAAGTCCCTGCGGACTCAAGAATGTGTTCGACTCATTCAGGGTAAACGAGCCCTCAGGGTCAAGCCATTGAAGTACCACTGTTATGTCATCCCGCACAGTCCCTCAGTCTAACCAGTATCTTTGCTGGTCGCTTTCTATAGTCTCCCAGCTTTCCAAAGAGCAGATATGGCTCTTGCTAAACCTCCTTGAAGCACAAGGCAATCTTGGGTTTTCACTGGCTGCATGTGTCTTCATGTGATGACTCATTAGTAATTTATTAAAAGTATATTTATACCCGCTTTTTCGAAGAAAAATCGGGTATATTGTTTTCGTACCACAGTTCAGTCCGGCGTCAGTCTGTCTGTCCGTCACGTTTCTAGTAAATGGATCTCCCCTGCAACCACTGAAGATACAGTTTTGAAACTTTGCATGTGGATAGTACATGGCATGTAGATGGCAGTGGGCTACTTTTTTGAGACCTTGACCTCAACATGACCCCAAGGTCAAAGATCAAAAAGTATGATTTGTATATCTCCTAAACTACTGGAGTTACACTTCTGAAACTTTGCTTATTGGATGGTCCTACGAATATAGAATATGTCGGGCTACTTTTGGTGTGACCTTGACCCCAAGGTCAAAGGTCAAAATGTATGATTTTGCCATATCTTCTAAACTATTGGAGTTACACTTCTGAAACTTTGGTTATTGAATTGCCCTTGGAGTATAGAATAAATTTGGATACTTTTGGTGTGACCTTGACCTCAACATGACCTGCAGGTCAAAGGTCAAAAAGTATGATTTGCGATATCTCCTAAACTATTGGAGTTACACTTCTGAAACTTTGATTGGATGGTCCTTGGAATATAGAATATGTCGGGCTACTTTTGGTGTGACCTTGACCCCAAGGTCAAAGGTCAAAAAGTATGACTTTGCCATATCTTCTTAACTATTGGAGTTACACTTCTAAAACTTGGTTATTTGATGGATGTTGGAATATAAAATGAATTGGGATACTTTTGGTAGACCTCAACATAACCCCAAGGTCAAAGGTCAAAAAGTATGACTTTGCTATATCTTCTAAACTATAAGAGTTACACTTCTGAAACTTTGATTATCAGTGAGAATTTTATTTGCAACTTTTTTTAACTGACATTTAGTTTTGGCTAGCTAATACATAGTCATTAGTGTTATTCATAGAAAAAGCTGGTATTTGCGATGGTATACCATCAACTGCTGCTCTAGTTTTATGTTAGAATGTGGCGTGCACATTTTGTCTCTTCAGCCTCATTCCTTATAAAAGTTTTGGTAAAAGAAGGAAGATCAATTTAACTGTGCTGGGGTTTTAGGGAAAGAAGGTCATTCTCTGACACAGACCCAAAGTCACTAGGATGAATTTTCTCCCACTTTTGCATATACAAGATAGATCCTCTGCTCATGGAAGAAACTTCTTTCTTATATGACCATGTAACAGCTTTCTTAGAACTATGAGCACATGACCAGACCAATTTGCATATTGGCATATTGTTCTCTGAGTGACAATCACAATCAGAATAGCTTGCTGGTGATACATCCTTAGACAATCTTTCACTGGGACCTTTGACCAACAGAACTAGTCCCTAGACCTCACAACGGTGGTGAATCTAGAGATGGAGTCATCTGCACCTTCTGCAGACATCAAGAGAGAAAGGGGAGCTCGTTCCAATCTGAGATGGTCCTACGGATGAAGCTAAATTTGTAGATATCAGTCCCAGTGCCAATTTTATGGAGGGCGAATGAATGTTTTTTCCGAAGTGTTGTCTTTGAAGGGGGAACAAGGTCACCCATGGTTTTACTGGCTCTACCCTTTAGACCTTTATATAAAAGTATCAGCCTACTTTGTTTTCTCCACTCTTTCAGAGACTCCCACTATAACTGTTCCAGAATACCAGTCATACTCCCAGTTTCAAATGAGTAATTCCCAGTTACGAAATGGGCCACACGTTTTTGGACTTTCTCCCGTTCCTTCTGGAGGGTAACAGTAGGCGGATCCCAGCAGGTACTTGCATATTCCAGGACTGGATGAACCAGTCCCTTGTATGCCATTTCTTTTACCTCTTGTGGGCATGCTGACAGATTCCGTCTCAAGAAGCCAAGGTTCCTATTTGCCTTAATACAAACATTACTAATGTGAGTGTTCCATCTTAGATCATTTGTTATTGACACACCAAGGTATTCACTGCTTTCTACATTTTCAAGGAGAGTTCCTTCAAATTCATAGGTAGCATTGATCTTTCTGATCCACTTTCTTGTGAGTTGCATCATGTTACATTTGCTGGGTTGGAACTGCATTCCCCATAAGATGGCTATTTCCTTATTGTCAAAGACAGATTCAAGTGCTAGATATCTTGCTGCCATCAACACCAAGCTCAAGAGATTAGAATCCGTTCCAAAGTCAGTCTCTTCAGCCATATTCCATGGAGGGGACATGGTCGGTTTCTTGAGATTTATAAAATTCAACCAAAAACATAGGTCCGCTTGCAGTGCCATTTGTTATTGTGACATAAAGACCAATTTCAGTCACTATAGTTCACAAGTTAACCCTAAGATGCAGAGAAAAACTGCATCTGAAAATGTTGTCTGCTTATGTCATCTGCTAAATTTTTTTGCAAACTTTTAAAAAATATTTTTGTGTACAGGCAAACAGCGTTTGCTCCTCTAGTAGCAGTCTGATTTGGGTCCACACTGTTTGCAAAAATGACTTTTAAAGTAACCAGCAGACGACAAATCAGACGACAATTTTCGTGATTGGCATTTTATGGATTGAGGAGAATTATCGTGAGTGACAGTGATTCTGACTGAAAATAGATCTGGTTTGAACATGAAACCATGCTTCACTTTACTCAGCGACATGTTTACAGTGTTCCACTGCAGTTCCACTGCATTTAAAATAGTTTCCTATTTAAACTGTTTATTTTTTTTATTTGAAGTATATCATTATTTCAAATAAATGTCAAAATTCAATCAGCTGTCCTATATATAAAGGTGTTCATTACACAGGCTTGTTAACCTGATATAACTACCGGTATAAAACAACAGGCTAGATAAGGTGAGTACTTGGTGACAAAACAGGAATAGTTTTGCTTATCTCTTAACCCTTTACCACTCAGGGATTTTGTGAATTTCGCTGATTTTCACAGTGTTGCACCTGACAGCAACTTCAGCTAGCCATTGTTTCATAATGGATGGTCTGTTTTACACCAAACTCGGTATGAATGTTCATTGGGCAGTAGCCTTTCAAATGCAACCTTTCATGACTTGATCATTGTTGTCATGGTAAATGGGGGCATTGCAAAGTTGGCAAAAAGTGTGTTTTCACATAATTTTTGACCACATTTTAATCTTCACACAGCTGTCAAGGCAACAATAAAGGTGTTTGGCACTGGCCATTTTTACTGTTTACAGCATGTTTTATCAGCATCAATTTTCAGGCATTTTTGACCACAGACACCCTCAGATATAAATTTCAGCGGCCGGTTGGACCATACACCCATAATTTTTTGGGATGTGAGGGGTGGGCCCCTTCATCCCCCCAGAATATTTTTAGTGGGGATGCGCGTGAAAAAAAGGTCACTTTTTTACCCAACAAATCCTAAAGCAAACATAGCTATCCAGGAGTAGAAATGCAGATTTTAGGTGCTTCTGGGGCTTAAAATGGGGGGGGGGGGTGTGCAGACACGTAAAAACATGTATCTGAGTGGGAAAGGGCTAATGAAAACATAATATTATGTTGTGGGTACTCTTTTGAACCGCCTCTATACAGAGGCGGTTCAAATGAATACCCACAACATCCAATTTCCTTGAGATGTAAGAAAAATTATCCTTCAATTATCATCAATTACTCTCGCTCAGGTCATATGTGAGACGCCAAGTTCTGCAACGGAAGGTCCGGTGGTTTTTCTCCGGGTACTCCGGTTTTCACCCACCTCTGATTAACGATCGGCTCGATATGAGTGAAATAATCTTGAAAGGGGTGTAAAACCAAAACCAAGAAAATCATCAATTACCCCCCTTATCAAGTGACTATGGAAAAACTAAGAAAACCTTGACATAAACATTATTTGACAAACCAATGAATGACTTGACATACATGTAGTTCTGAAAAAATGGACAAAAGGAAAGAAATAAAGGTATATATTCATCCATATACCATCGCCCACTGACAAAATAAAACAATCTTTATATTAAACTTTTCTTACATGGGTATTTCATGATATAGATCTACCTGGCATAAAAAATTCTTAACAACAGGTCCAATAAACACCTTTTCACACTTTACCTACTTGTACTTTACTGGTATGTCAAAGGTCCATAAAAATAACCAGAATGACAGACAGATACATGTAGATAAATAAGTATTCAATAAATTGAAATTATAAATGAAAAGAACTAAGAAGTGTTAAGGCTGGTCAAACTTGAGAAATAAAGGAGGTGTAGACATTATTTTAATCTTGAACTTTTAACCCTTAAATGTTTATAAAAACACTCAGTCTGATTAACTTTGTTCTGGGTAGCCTTAGGATACATTTATCATTTATGTTTGTTTAAATTGTTTGTTTGTTTGATTTGAGGTTTAACATTCCCTTCAACACTGTAAAGGTCATTTTGGAGATGTTGCTTCCAATTTTGTGGGACTTTTACCCGACATTGAGATGAAATGACATCTCAAGCCCTGTCGCCCAATGAAACCAATAGGGTTTATTAGCATGGACGGTTCGCCTCGCACCGCGGTTCCTGGACAGGCTTAGATCCTCTAAGCGGTTTACCAGTACTAGTGTGCGGGCCGGATTCAGCTCTGCATGGAAGCATCATGCAGCCCATATATTTCTTCAAGCCCCTATGGGTGGGGGCTTGTTTGTTTTAAATTCATTTCTTTCTTAGAATACTGTCTACCTTGCAGACATTTTCGGCAGGTGTACATTTACATACACTCCAGATTTGCAGGATGAAAGCCTACAGTATAAATTTTGTATAAATTACAGTAGGGATCGTTAACCAGCACAGGGTTCTCCCTGCACAGGGGGCCTCCAGTTAGCGCAGAATCTTAAGGGTGGTGTACTTTATGGCATTCATCCCTGCAAATGATACCAGTAGAGCATGTTCAGACACTGTAATTTTATAACCAAACTGGGGTCTGAGATTAATGGCCTGATCAACAATATTTAGGTCATTTTGAGCACACAGTTCCACAATTTTCCTGGCATGAGTAGGCTTATTATAGTGTAAGTGGTTTACCTGACCAGTGCACATTCTTTCGATGTTCAATCAGCGGAAGGGAGAGAATGCTCATGAATTTTTATCACAAGTTCAAAACGTTCAAGATCTTCATTTTTCAATCATCAATGTAGGCCTATTCATATCCATATTACCTTGAAGATACCTTGAAGATCGTTGACGGGCTCAGCTGTAAGGACTATCAGTCCTTTTTAAGCCCACCCCTTGTATGGTCTAGGTTTGGAACCGACTTATATTGGTCTCTCGTTTTATATAGTGTCATGTGGTGACAGATTTGTAAATGTGTCACTATCTGTTGCTTATATATATCAGCAACAAAAGTTAATGTCAATACTCATATAATATGTCTCCTTGCCAGTGTTTATCGATTCTTGTTTTAAAGTTGTTCACGTTAACTGCATCCACAACATACTGTGGCAGATTGTTCCACATATTAATCACATGATGAGAAAATTGGTTCAGGGTAAAGGAAGTAGAGCACCTGGACTTCTCTAATTTCAGACTATGACCCCTCTTGTTGAAATGAGCGTATGTAAAAAAATTCTCCAATGGACAGTCATCAAATCCTTTAACTATCTTAAAAGTCTGTATGGCATCTCCACGAAGACGTCTGTGTGCGAGTGATGGTAACTTAAGTTCTTTAAGTCTCTGTTTATATGGTAAGTCTTTTAACTGTGATACAAGCTTTGTCGCCCTCATTTGTACTCTCTCAATACTGTCAATATCCTTTCGCAAATATGGATGCCAAACAACATTTGCGAATTCCAGATGTGGCCTGACCAGCGCAGTATATAATCTCAAAAATGAATAATTATCCAGGTATTGAAATGATCTCTTTATTAGAGCTAGAATACTGTTGGCTTTATTAACTTTCTTGGATATGTGTTGACTGAATTTCAGGTTCTTAGAAAATGTCACACCCAGATCACACTCCTCATCAACAGCAGACAGGTTCTTGTCCATCATTGTGTAGCTATATTCCGGATTATTTTGCCCAAAATGTATAACCTTACATTTATTGACATTGAACTTGAGCTCCCATTTTTCTGCCCATGTCATGAGGTTATTTATGTCCTCTTGTAAAACGTCAACTTGATCTGTCGAGGCATGAAGTTTGGTATCATCTGCAAAAATCCACACTTTGCTTCTCACAAGCTCTGGTATGTCATTTACATAAAGTATGAACAAGATAGGTCCTAAAACACTCCCTTGTGGGACACCACTATCTACTGACTTCCAGGCTGATGAGCTCCCTTTCACAGATACACATTGCCGGCGACTGGCCAAAAAGTCTGCAATCCATGCCAAAAGAGTACCCTTTATGCCATATGATGAAATTTTCCTTAGTAAGCGTCTATGAGCGACTTTATCGAAGGCTTTAGCCAAATCCAGATACACAGTATCCCAACTTTTATGCTGTTCAACATATTCTGTCCAACTCTCAATAACGCCCAAAAGTTGAAGAGCACATGACCTGTTGTTTCTAAAGCCATACTGGCTGTTTGATAACATACTATTTTCATTCAAATGATCCATAATTGATTTTCGTACTAATTTTTCCAGCAACTTGCAAACAATGGATGTAAGGCTCACTGGTCTATAATTACCGGGGTCTGTTTTATGACCTTTCTTAAATATTGGGGTTACTCTGGCGTCTTTCCAAGGGGATGGTAGAGCTCCAGATAATACTGATTTCTGAAATATCATGGTTAACGGCTTCACAAATATATGTGACATACTTTTGAGTAAGAAAGGGTTAATATTATCAGGTCCCATAGATTTACTAGAGTCCAAATCTTTTAGAAGCCTCAAGACTTGTTCCTCAGTTATCTCAACAGTCTCAAGTGTTTTCTTTACACCTCTGTTAGTCACTTCGGGTATGGTTTCCATGTTCTCTTTGGTAAATACTGATGAAAAAAAGTTATTTAACAAGTCTGCTTTCTCCCTGTCTGACTTGGTAAACGACCCATCCTCATCCTTCAAACTGTATACACCAGAAACAGATTTTGTTTTGCTTTTGACATACCTCCAAAACTGCTTTGGCTCAGTTTTAACTTTTTGTGAAATAGACTTCTCATAATTCCTTTTAGAACTCTTCACATAATCATTTGTAACATTTCTAACACGTCTATACTCATCAAAGTCCTCCATTCTCCTGGTAGCTAAATACTTATTCCAAGCATGGCGTTTTCTCTTTATATGCAATAGTGTTTCTCCAGTCATCCAGAGAGGTTTAGGTTTAGAACCTTTTCTTGGTTTACTTTTGGGAACAAATTTCTTAACACTACTATCATATTTGTTAGAAAAATATTTCCACATTTCCTCCACACTTAAATTTTCATATATTACACCCCAGTCCTCAGTGCTCCAGTCAATAATAAAATTTTCAAGGTCACATTTTCTATATAAATATCTCTCATTACCACTGTGTGTAACAACGTATTCACAAATGAAATCAAATACAAGGGTTACATGGTCACTACAACCAAGAGAGGGCAAAACCTCAATAGTGTTGATATTGTTCTCGCTTTTTGTTATAATAAGGTCCAACAGATTTCTGGATTGATCATTTCTACAGCGAGTAAAGTGATTTACATGCTGGAAGAGATAATTGTCTCTTAAACATTCTATGAATCTAAACTCATGGTGTGTCTCATTATGTTGAGTAGTATAATTCTCCCAATTTATGTCTTTAAAATTGAAATCCCCCGTTATCAATATATTCTCACACAGGTCAGCTGCCTCACTTAATACATGGTTAGCAGTCTCACATGCCTGTACATCTGAAGGACTTCTGTACACACAACCAAGAATAACAGTTTTATTATTTGTAGACCAATCACACCAAGACGCATCATGATACAAGGAGTTTAAATACTGATTTGGTGATATGTTAAATTCTGATTTAGCATAAATGATAACACCACGGCCATTGTCTGTACTAGGAAAAGCACTGTATCCATCGATATGATAGATCATTGATTCACATGAAATATTGTCAATATTATATTTTGGAAGTACTTCTGTGACAAAAATAAAGTCAGCATCCGAAGAAGCAATTAGGGCCTGTAGTTCATCAACCTTATTCTGTAATTGATCCGCATTTGTATAAATACACTTACACTTCCTAATCAACATGTCAGTAAAGTTCTCATCTGCTGTTTCCTCAACTGAGTCCTGCTGAATATCATCATTACTCACATTTGCAGTAAACTCACTGTAATTAATAGTCTGACCAGATTCAAAACTGTCTGACAAGATACTGTTATCTGACAAAAGACTGCCATGAGAATTTTCATGACTAGAAATTGGACAATGAAGTAAACTATCATGAAAAGTATTTACAGTTTCTTCAGAAACAACACTCACATTTGAAGTAGACAAATCACAAATTACTGCAGTGTTCTCAACTTTACTACAATCTACATGTAAGTCACTAGAACTTGCATGAAATAGACAAGCGAAAAAAAAGATAAACAAAAGCTGCACTTTTGTGTATTTACTAGCGCCTTTTTATTATAAATGCATAATCGGCTGCATTTAATTCCCTGCACAAAGCATCTAAATCACTATTAAAAATGAAGCAATACCATTTTTTACCGGGTGCATACATTTACCGGAAAGCACCAAAATACCGGAAAGCAAACCAAAATACCGGAAAGCACATATAAATACCAAAAAGCACTTTGTACTTAATAATAATAATAATAATAATCGGCCTTATTTATAGAGGGTAACACATTTAGTAAACTAGTACTAATCTTCCATGTGGCCCTCTTTTCCTGGGTAGAAACCAGTACTAGCAATGTGGATAAAGTCTCTTGCTCAAGGAAACAACACTTGCCGCTCGTGGGTATCGAACCCGGTACCTCTCGATCCCGAGTCCGATACTTTACCACTGCACCACAGCCCTCCACTACTTGTTTTTTTTTCTGCGGAGTAACATGTTAAAAATGACATTTAGGCCTATGTATTAGATTTATATTGATAATTTTACCTAAAAAACTTAAATATTTATCCCCAATCCCCTAGGGTATTGTCAGAATGACATGCAAGTTTCAAGAATTACACGCTGCTATCTATATCTATCTTCATATACTACAGCAACCGTTTGAGAGTGTTGTGTGCAGTTTAAAGAATTTGAACCAGACCGTTCGGAATACATTGGTTAAATAATGTCTTTACGTTAGTTCAACATAGGGTGTCTATTCGGAGATCACCACCAAGAGACCATGTAAGGTTTACCAGGGTTTCCATTGCTAGAGCGGGGGTAGTGTCTCTGACTAAATACGGTGTATAACACGTCTGTTCAAGAATTCACATGAAGATATAGCTGTTTAGCGGGTAGTGGGGGCTATATAGCCCTTTCAACATTTTCACATATATCAAGCCGATCGTTTGGGTTGGCCAAATGGGAGAACCAGGGGAAAATCAGGCAGAACTTGTCTTTCACACATGTTTTTTGAGCGGGATACGAACCACCAATTAAGCGAGTGGAACTCAGAGAAAAACCAAACAGAACTTGTCTCTTAGGGACTCTCTTGCCACAAGTGAACTGTGCGGGGGCACGTACCACAGCGATGAGCGACCTATTGAGAAAGAGTCAGCGCTCCTATCCACTAGGCCACACGGGCCACGTGTGAGACGCCAAGTTCTGCAACGGAAGGTCAGGTGGTTTTTCTCCGGGTACTCCGGTTTTCGCCCACCTTTGATTAACGATCGGCTCGATATGAGTGAAATAATCTTGAAAGGGCCGTAAAACCCAAACCCAAAAAAAAAAAAAAAAAAAAATCCACTAGGCCACCGAGATACGTTGAAAACAATGTATAGGTACAATGCAATGACAACGGCGTGTAAAAGTGATGTTACATGCATTATAGAAGCAGTATTTATCTTTATTATATTGGAAATACAGAGAAAATAAATCAGATTTTATCCAGTGTTTTATTCTGTTGCAAAGATAGTTCTTTGAATAAAGTATAAAAATCAGGAAGAATGAACAACATACTTACAAATATACAAACATACAAGTAATTGTTTTCAGGTAGTATTATGTCGAGGATTGTACATCGCCCCGCCCATCGGGGCTCTTGAAGAAATAGACTGGGCTTTAAGGTGCTTCCGCGCAGAACTGAAACCGACCGCTTAGAAGGGCTGGGGCAGCCCAGGCAAAGTGGTGCGAATTAGACCGTCCATGGATATAAACTTGGAAGCAACGTCTCCAGAATGACATAAACAGTGTTAACGGGGGCATTAAACCTCGAATAGAACAAACAAACCATACAACAATGTACGGATCGTTTAACTTTTTAAGGGCTTGTAAACTCGGGGCTTTGGAACTTTCTTTTTTTGAACATTCACAAAGTTGGTCCCTGACCCGAGGACATTGCGTGCAGAAAACTCGAAGAAAGAATAACTGAATCCTTCTAAATAAGTTAGTGTTATCGTAATCTCTATTGGTAAGAAATTCTCATTGAGGCGGTATAACGAGTACCCACAAGAATTTTTAGGACGAAAAAGGGAAAGATAATATTTTCTTTTATGACTGGCTTCATCTTATTTCACTCATATTTGGGTCAATGTTAAACATATATATTTGCATCTTCACTTATATTTTTGTACACAAAAATCACTATCAACCTTAAAGGAGCCGTCTGATCTGGGACCACACTGTTTGCAACTTTGAAAGTAAACAGCAGACGACAATTGTTGTGATTGGCATGTTAAAGGGATAAAGGGATAAATGACATAAGGCACGTGCCAACAATTTATACAATTATCTAAATGTGGTGAAACTTTAACAGGTATTCATTCGTTAATCCACAATCAAGGTATTATGCATGACAATTTCTTCTCTTTATTCACCTGTGCGTCTGATCAGACCCGTAGCAATGGATGATTTCTGTCACTTGGTTTGACTTTTGATCAGACTGCGCAAATCATTACGAAAACACGTCTATACAAAAACATTTTTTTTTTTTTTAATTTTAAGATTAAAAATTGTGATATTTTTCTTATTCCAGCTCAAAATATAGACTGTGGGTACTCGTTAGAGACGCCTTATCGTACCCAAAATCTATATTTTAGAGCAGGAAGATGATGTTTACCCCTGTAAATCCCATGTTTTACTATGTAAAAGTGGGGTTCAATGGGGGTCAGAATAATATAGGTGTGTTTCCATGATGGCACAGACTGATCAGAGACCGTGATGGGCACCCATGTAAAATATAGAGCATTTGTCTTGATCGCAAGTTATAAGTTCAGAGAAGAACCATAGCTGTTCCAGATATGTTATATATTGCATTTAGATACAATTTTCGAATGTATTCCAGTATATATAAGTGCTTTTTGGTATTTATATGTGCTTTCCGGTATTTTGGTTTGCTTTCCGGTATTTTGGTGCTTTCCGGTAAATGTATGCACCGTTTTTTACCGATGGAGTCAGCCATTTTTCCAATGCGGTTAATACAAAATGTACGATTCTAAACGGAACGAATTTTTTTTTTTTTTTTTTTTTTTCATTTGGTCACATTTGGCCATTACCTCAGCTGGATGGGTGGCTAAATTTAGAATTTAGCTAATAAATAAAAAAGGAGCCCGAAACTGACAGCACCCATTAACCCTTATGTTAAAAAAGCCCAACTATATATATATATCAAAGTCTTTTTTCAAAAGAAAACCAACTAAAAGTCTTTTATTTTGCCGGGCGTTTCAACCGGAACCCCGGTCTTCTTATATATATAGAATGTCAAATTTAAGAGCTTCTTAGTCTGAAAAGACTGATTGGTAAACTGTATAACCAATCAGCAACCAAACATATCTATTAACTGAGGTAGTGGCCAAATGTAAGACATAAGACAAATTTTATTTGGGCATTTTATTTAAAGTTGGAAAGTGCAACACTATTATGTATAGTTATTTACTCGCTTCCTGAAATAAAATATGCACATATTAAATACAGATTATCACACCATAATATTTACATTGTTACATTTAGCATCAAGTACACAGACACAACAAAAATGATTATCTATCTATCTATCTATCTATCTATCTATCTATCTATCTATCTATCTATCTATCTATCTATCTATCTATCTATCTATCTATCTATCTATCTATCTATCTATCTATCTATCTATCTATCTATCTATCTATCTATCTATCTATCTATCAGAATTGTTACCGGTGACACGTCAAAAGACACTCATACACCAGGACCTGTGATGTGGGAAGTTAGTCCATAGCTCTAACCAAAGAGGTAAATTTAGATACACAATCATCAGCACCTTCAGCTGTCGAAATAATTGAATCGGGAAGGGCATTCCAATATCTAATGATTCTTCGGAAGAACGACTCTTTATAAATGTCAGTTCTTGCAGTAAGGGTCTGAAACGCCAACGAATGGTGATTTCTAAAGTGTCTAGCTGGGGGAACAAGGTCATCTGTTGGAATGCTGGCAGCACCCTTTAGACCTTTGTATAAAAGGATTAGCCTACAGTCTTTTCTCCTTTTCTTGAGAGACTCCCATTTTAATTTTCCAAGTATTCCAGTCATGCTCCCAGTTTCAAAGCAGTAATTGCCTGTTACAAATCTAGCAGCTCTATTCTGAACTTTCTCAATTTCATCGTTAAGGACCACTCCACTGGGGTCCCAGATACAACTACCATATTCCAAGATTGGGCGAACAAGACCTTTATATGCTGCCTCTTTAACATCCTGAGGGCACTGATGAAGATTTCGCCTCAGGAAACCAAGCGTTCTATTTGCCTTAGTACACATGTTGCTAATATGAGTATTCCATCTGAAGTTGTGTGAGATTGCCACTCCAAGGTATTTAATGGAGTCCACATTCTCGAGGACCGTCCCCTCTAAGGTGTAAGAAGCCTCAACTTTATTAGATCTCTTCCTAGTTATCTGCATAATATTGCATTTAACTGGCTGAAATCTCATGCCCCATTTTCGGACCCAACATCCTAATCTATCTATGTCAGCCTTAAGTTTCAATGAGTCATCTGTATCTTTAATTTTCCGGTAACAAACACAGTCATCTGCGAACAGTCATATTTCTGAGTCAATGTCAGTGAAAATATCATTGATGTACAGGGAGAACAAAAGTGGACCAAGAACGGTCCCTTGCGGGACTCCAGACAAAACCGGAGCCCACGCCGAATATTCACCATTAACAACAACCCGCTGTTTTCTGTAGCAAAGAAAGGAATCTATCCATTTGAGGGTCTTTCCCCCAATTCCATAACCAAATAATTTAGATTTAAGTAGTTCATGAGGAGGGGTGTCAAAAGCCTTCTCGAAGTGCAGAATAAATGTGTCCACCTGTCCCCCTTTGTCCAAGATTTCTATCTATCTATCTATCTATCTATCTATCTATCTATCTATCTATCTATCTATCTATCTATCTATCTATCTATCTATCTATCTATCTATCTATCTATCTATCTATCTATCTATCTATCTATCCTGCTTACGCCCCGCGGGAATTTTAGCAGGGTCTGCACGTCTTGCTATGAAAAAGAAAAAGTAGAAGCATGAAAGTTAATAGGTTAAAATATAGATCGGCAAGGGGTTGAGATATTAAATGAATGACTTGGACGGATCAACCTTAAAAGGACTGAAGTATGCAGTCGGACTGAAAGGCTAAAAACAGTTTAAAAAGGCATATCTGCCTAGGGCTTGGGGAACTGCAACTGTCCAATCTCGGCCTTAAATATGTCAAGACATGGACAAGTCACAGCTTTCTCTGGGAAGGCATTCCACTGAACAATGGCCAGTGGAAAGATGGAATACTTATATGTATCCTTGCCAGTATAATTTTGTTCTGTAATAAAAAAATATATAAATGTACTCTCAAATAAATTGACTACCATTATAGATCTAAATATTCAAGCCAAAATACGAAATGACCAAATATTCGATGGCTTTTTAGCAAGGAAAATAAAATGTAACGCCAAAATTAAAAGTAGAAGTAAAACAAAGATCAGGAATCGATACAATTAACCCACTCCACCCATCAAAGACACCAAAGGGAAAGAAACACAAACATTAAGCGACCAGACAATAATGGAAACCCAAACAAAGGAAGGCCACAAGGACAGTTACTTTCCCACAAAATGGCCATATGGCCATCCAAAACAAAAAAGACACAAGCGACACACAGAGCAAGTAACAAACAACATCATAAATAAACCGCCACAGAAGAACCGCCTTGGAACGGTCAGTGGAATGATTTCCACTAGGGGGCTTAAATCGATTTTACGTGGCCACAATCCTCGCCCTTACTTCCGTCGCGATTTAGACAAATAATTTGTTCAGTCCGCATGAAGGCCTCCTAACTCATCAGAGCAACATCTCCGTGAACACAAAAAATCAAAGAACCACAGAGGTGAAACCGAACTAACTATCAGAACAGAACAAACAGGAATAGGTCTCCCCGCTCCATGCATTTTCCTGGTTCCTGAATGCGTTAAAAATATGAAATGTCTCTCATGTGCTGTGAGAGAGAATTCCAGATTTTGGCTGCTGTGGAGCAAAAGGATCTGGTACCATATTTGACTGTTCTCACCCGAGGCATCTAGACTGTCTTCCCATACATAACATAATAATGGTGAAAAGATCATTAAAATAAACAGGAGATGAAATATTTAAAACTTTAAATGCTTCCAATGCCACTGCCCTCTGACGCCTGACCTTCAGTGAGACCATTTGAAATTTCACCGACAACGAATCATAGCTAGAGCTATGGTCGCTGCAGATATATTTCAATATATATCTATATTTAAAATGATACTTTACAAAAGGAAAGCATTTTAATGATAGATTGGTTCCCTGCAAATTTTATGAAGGCTAATCATTAAAAAATTTCAAGCAATAACTATAAGCCAGAAAACTAATGCAATTACATCTTTTTAAATCAATGACACTGTCATAGATTGCGACGACAGTGTTACACTCTTATATGTCAAATTGATTTGAATTTAAATGTTGATAAACATATTTCAGAAAATCCGACAAAATAAGGCAAGCTCACCATTTTTAAGTCTTTTATTATGTCAAATTTTAACTATTGCCCCAGCTCTAGCCTGGCATTTTTGTAGCCAGGGTAACACTAGCAATGGAAAATAAGGGCTCTAAGATTTATCAATGATGCGTTTATCTCACCATGTTTGGTTCTTTTAGCCGAAAACAATGCATGCCCACTACATATAGGACGTTTGAAGGCTTTGGCTGGCGAGGTCTTTAAAATACTGAACAAAATATCTCCAGCTTACTTACAAGACCTGGTAAATGAAAAACTCTGGAGTAGCTGGTTTAAAGGAAAACTGTTCTAAATCTGTGGGCAAATTTTGTTTAATGTTCTTAATGCTAGGATTACCAGATGGCACGCCATCAACTTGCTCTCTTTATTGATATCGGCATGATGATAATGATGATGATTCTGCGGTAATCATCCTGGCACCAGGCACCAGAATTGTTACTGGTGACACGTCAAATGACATTCATACACCAGGAAACTACTGTAGTAGGAGGAGAAAAATCTGTAAAGAAAAATCCAGTCTTGTGCCCCGACCGGAGATTGAACCCCCGACCCTTGGGTAACAAAGCAAGTGACAAAACCACTAGGCTAAAAAGGTCCGAACCAGTTAGACTGGTCAGTTATGCACTCTATAAACCTATATACATATTTATTATGGTTGTCGGCCCCCGCCCATCGGGGCTTGAAGAAATATATGGGCTTCATGATGCCTCCACGCAGAGCTGAAACCGACCCGCACACAAGTACTGGTAAACTGCTTAGAGGATCTAAGCCTGCCCAGGGAAAGCGGTGCGTGTCGGACCGTTCATGCTTATAATGCCTCAACTGGGAGACATTGGAAGAGCGTAGAAGATCTGGACGACTATGTATGTTATACCGGATAACAAATAACCTTGTAGATATCGACCCAAGTATCTACCTACAAGTCAGTGACAGTCGGACCAGAGGCCAGGCACGCTTTTTCCAACCGAGAACAGAGTATCCCGCCTACAGAAATTCCTTCTTCCCCCGTACAGTCCGGGAATGGAACGGCCTACCAACTTCTGTGACGGAGTCAACATCCCTCGAGGGCTTTAGACAACTGCTGTCTTCAGCCCAACCAACCAAGTAATCAGCCAGATCCACCTGTATATAGTTTTAATGACTACTGCTTTAAACTGTTAATAGACTTGACGAGGGATTGCTGTGTCTTCCCGACATGTTGCAGTACGCAGGACCAATTACGTTTTTGTGACCCGGTCCTTTATTGGTAGAAGAATAAGAAGTAGAAACTCTACTACTTTCATTGGGCGACAGGGCTTGAGATGTCATTTCATCTCAATGTCGGGTAAAAGTCCCACAAAATTGGAAGTAACGTCTCCAAAATGACATTTACAATGTTGACGGGGACGTTTTAACCTCAAATCAAAATGGTCGTACTACTACATATTATTCGTTTCGCTCATAAAAGTCAGATTGAAAATTAGCAATTTTCTATTAACCGTAATCGATCCAATATGTTGCTGATGTTGAGATCAAAATGTCAACAGAGTAGTTTTGAGAAATACCAAGATGGAAAGTGAACTTTATTCTCAAGTTCCTCCACTTCCACCAAGATTTAGGCTTAGAGATCTTATTTTAGGTGATACTTTATTCGCTGACAATGACAGGTAAAGTACATTTTATTTGTTTATAAATGGTGTTTGTTACATCATGGTTTATATTTTTATTTATCATGAGTTTTTTTCGTTAGGTACAGGAGTATGGAACTTGGGAATGGACATGCATTTTTTTTTAAATATGTTGTGCACACAATATATTTTAAAAGTTGTGCCAACAAGATATTATCTTGTGTAGATAATTTCAATTTTAATTTGATATTTTAAAAGTTGTGCAAACAAGATATCTTGTGTGCACATTATGTTGTCTGCACAAGATCTGTGTTATGCAAACAATAATATGTTGTGCAAACAAGATAATATCTTGTGCGAACAAGATAATAAGTTGTGTGCACAAGATATATTGTGTGCACATATAAGTTGTGTGCACAAGATATTAGGTTGTCAGCACAATCTCTGTGTTATGCAAGCAAGATATTGATATCTTGTGTGCACAAGATACTAAGTTGTGCGAACAAGATATGACCTTGCATGCACAAGATAATAACGTGCGCACAAGATATTATGTTGTTTGCACAAGATAATATCTTGTGCGCACAAGATATTATCTTGTTCGCACAACATATTAAAATAAATTGCATGTCCCTTCCAGGGTTCTGTTCAAGAGTGGCAAAAATTAGATAAATTATATATATCTCAATAAGGTGGTTCTAAAGAGCACACACAACTATAGCAAGCCATTTTACTATTTATTATGGAATGTAGATATCTTATTTATTATATAAGATATCTTATATATTATATTAGATATCTTATATAGCATATAAGATATCTCATATAACAAATAAGATATCTAATATCATAAAGTAGATATCTTATATTCTATATGAGATATCTTATTTAATTCTGCGATTCAGATATATGATATACAAGATATCTTATATCTTAAATAAGATATATAACATATAAGATATCTTATATCTTAAATAAGATATCTGATTTGTCAATTAAGATATCTTATTTACTAAAACATATAAGATATCTTTTATGCTATATAAGATATCTAATATACTAAATAAGATATCTAATATAGCATATAAGTTATCTTATATAACATATCAGATATCTTATATATTATATAAGATATCTCATTTATATTGGTATATAAGATATCTTAATTGGTATATCAGATATCTTATTTAACATATAAGATATCTTATATAGCATATAAGATATCTTATTTAACATATAAGATATCTTATATACGTTTGATAAATAAGATATCTTAATTAACATATAAGATATCTTATATAAATTCGAAAGAAATGACAAATAATAGTCGCTCCCTCTCTTCCGGTAGGGCACTGGAGAAAATGGATTATAAACTGTATTGCAAAAATGCTTTCTTGAAGTGTGTTTATAAATAAAACGAGTTTCCCAAACAGGTGCGATCAGATAATAGTCTACATCGTTGTTTTTTTTATTTTGAGAGAGAGATAGATAATATATCCAGCTTGCTATCGTTTGTATAATTTAAGGCGATCGCTATTGACAGCCGGCTGTCACCAGCGAAAGTTCGCTGGAGACAGCCGGCTGTCTCCAGCGAACTTTCGCTGGTGACAGCCAGCTAAAATATAATGATGGTGTATTGATAAATAATTAAGTTATTTACTGATTTTAATTCTCTTAATATGCTTGAGAACAATTTTTTTATGGCTTTGAATATCAATACATGAATTTTATCATTCTCAAATACTTTTATTAGCTATTTTTGAAAGCTGGCTGTCACCAGCGAAAGTTTGCTGGAGACAGCCGGCTGTCTCCAGCGAACTTTCGCTGGTGACAGCCAGACAAAATATATGGATGGTATATTGACAAACAAGAGCTCTTAGAAGACAACATAGCTCCCTTTGGGGGCCTAAGTTGGCTGAGGGCAAATTATCAAAAATGAAATTATTCTTCTGTACAAAGCCCAACCGACTGCAGCAATTAAAAGAGATACACTGAAGAAGAAATCTTGTTTTAAGCGTTTTTATTTGGAAAAAAAAAGAATTCCAATTTTGAAGGCTTTTGTCCCCCAAAAAATGCCATTTTCTTATGAAAAAGAGCTAAACAACCTCGAGTCTCTTTGTACAAAGGTAATGTGCTGTGGCCATGCCTTGCCCCTCCACTTCATAAAAGGCAATAATTTATATCTTCGAAACCATTCAAATCAAATCCCTACCATACAAGCATAATTATACATTATGATTGAATATTCTTGTTCCTTATGATATGATGCATTCAGTGATAGCTCTAACTCCTCCACTTCATAAAATGCCTACTGGTAATATTTAAAATACAGAGTCCACGTGGGTGCTCATTTGGGAATGGGGGTTTGTTGAGAGACTTTATAATTGGTTGATTAGAATCATATCATGTTAACCCATTTTGTTCCGAAAACCCCAAAATGGATACCCTGGCAAACAGTGTAGGCGAAGATCAGACCAGGGACACAGACTAACAGGTGCCCAGTCGCCCAAGGCGCCTAAGTTTTGGATTAAAATGCCTATTAACTTAATGCAAAATTTGGATTTATGGCAGTCTGGGCCCCTAAAGCAAAATGCTCAGTCCGTGTCCCTGCAGACACGGCATCTGATCAGGTCCTACATTATTTGCAAAAAGTTGAGCTATTTTCCAAATGAATTTTAAAGATAATACAACCTTTCACCCCTAAATTTCAAAATGGACTCCTGCCATAGGAAGATTCCATTTGGTAATACATGTACATGGCTGCCAGTGGGCAGTACCCAACTGAGCCCTGGTGGGCAGTGGCACATAGACCTTTTGTTTGGTGGGGGGATGGGTGGGAGAGGTGATGGGCAGGGGAGACTTCACCCAAGCTGGATCTTATTTTGGCTCACTTGAGCCGATCAGCCACCATCATTGTCATTATCCGTAAACTGGGGAAAATACTTTAATTTAAAATGCAGGATACCAGAAAGCCCTGAAACCCACTGGTTTTACATAGAATCATAATGGTGACACCTTTAAAAATTTTCTTGTTGGGAACCAGAATGTCCAGGTCCTTGATATTTGTAACTTCATCTTTGTTCACAATTGTTCAAATTATTGCCCTGGGATCAAAAGTAGCCCTACCCCAGGGGTCACTTGTTAAACATAGACTCATATATGTTTGATTTTCAATACACCACAACCTCATACATAACATTGCTGTTTGGGAACAAAGCACAACGTATGCCAGATAAACAAACTTGTTATATACAACCAAAGATTTAACTGTATAGAATGAGATTACAGTATGTTGTAAAAATGATAAATCAATGGCAATTTAATAATTTTAGGACCACAATATACATCATGAAACTATTTAAAGTATTAACATAGGTTCCATTAAATGACTTATTTATTGCTGGACAATATACTTTCTATATATTTTTGCTGGCTGTCACCAGCGAAAGTTCGCTGGAGACAGCCGGCTGTCACTAGCGAACTTTCGCTGGAGACAGCCGGCTGTCAATAGCCACTTCCATAATTTAATAACCCTACCTAGACAGTGGAAGTGTTAATTGAACTTCAAACTCTGCTGCTCACTACATTTATTTTGACAATCGAATATTCGCTACGAGTCACAATGAGCAAGACCATGGCGCGGCCAATCCGAGTCGTCAGCCACACACCTACAGCTTTTATGCACCCCTTCTCCGCTCGGAGACGGATGCGCCAGGTCAGCGTTCCATGGGAGAAGTCCAACACAGACCAACAGCGACATGTCAGTTAGCTCAAGCCTGAGCAACCTGACCCTGACGTCTGCGTCAGCAAGTTCGTCGCGAATTACGGTTGTTCCCAAAGAGAAGAGTTCCAAGAAGAGGACCAGGGAGAACACTTCGGAAGAGGAGCCGTCTAAGAAGGAAGACGCTAAAGTTACCGGCACAGATCCAACCGGCCTATAAAGAAGCCAGAAGAATCCTATCGTGGCTTATCAAGAAGGTTCGAATGACGGAACACCAGCGCGACACCCGAAAAAACGGGATACGCCGGTGGCAAACCATTTCAACCTCCTTGACCATGCCCTCGAACAAATGATATTTCAAATTATTGAAATCTTACCATCAGACCCTGATGACCATAGGAGTACAAACCCCCGAAAAATCGAGGAATTGTACTGGATCTATCAGCTACACACTCTCCGACCGGTCGGGACTAATGTTCAGGGATAGAGACAGGAAATTTCAGCCATGCACCTTTCACATTTATGTCCCCTTACTCCTCTCTCTATCCCGAACATGCAACCTATAAGTTAGCTCTAATACGTTTGCAATTACGGGGCAAAGACGCCCCAAAACTGGCATTAAGAGGACGTCATAACGTCGCACGATTGTCGCACAAATAACAAACTACGGAAATGCATCCATGTTTGGAATGTAACATGACATACAAACACCCAAAAAGCCTGCGGAGACACCTGGAAACGGCACACAAACGACTCCGTATCTTATGCCAGCATGGTGGGCTATTATTCACTAGAAAAGACTCTATGTGTGAGCATATTCGTAACAAACACGAAGGAATTACAGGGGAAAGTCGAAGTGTCAAGGACCCGAACACACGGGACTTCACAATAGAAAATTCACAGTGGCCAACTTCGAAATAAAGGTATGTAAATGAAAACAAATAAGTTTCATTTGACCGTTTATTATAAACAATTTCATACCTTTGCATGTAAACAATCATCTTATACATGTTATACAAACATTCTCTCCCCCATCCCACCCGTCAATTAACATAAATTAACAATACATTGCAAATGCGCCTCATTTCAGTAACCCCACAAAGCCTGTAAATAAACAGCGAAAATGTATTCCCTTTCAAAGACTGTCCAAAAATTGGTACCGGTGCCGACAATAAGATACATACGATACATATAAATACATGTATTTAGGCTACCGATAATACAAAGCGGCCCCAAACGGACCAATAACGTCACAATCCTAACCATAATAGTAAAGGAAAACGTCGCCCGGCCCCATAGGGGCTGGTGAACGTCTTGTGCCCATTAACAACAATGGATTATAACGTCACCGGCCCCCCAGGGGCCGGTGACGACGTTCTCTCCATAACAACTAAATGGAAATAACGTCAACCGGCCCCCAAAGGGCCGGTGACAGTCTTCACAAAGGCAAAAACCGCCCACCAGCCCCAAAAGGGCCGGTCTACATACATAATGATGGGTAACCATGGGTGACCCAGAGGGTATATAAAGAGCGAAAATCGCACAGCTCGTCACAAATCTGTGACAAGCGCACACATCCTCTGATGAAAGCCTACTATTAGGCAGAAACTAGTTAGGAATTATTCGCTACGAGTCACAATGAGCAAGACCATGGCGCGGCCAATCCGAGTCGTCAGCCACACACCTACAGCTTTTATGCACCCCTTCTCCGCTCGGAGACGGATGCGCCAGGTCAGCGTTCCATGGGAGAAGTCCAACACAGACCAACAGCGACATGTCAGTTAGCTCAAGCCTGAGCAACCTGACCCTGACGTCTGCGTCAGCAAGTTCGTCGCGAATTACGGTTGTTCCCAAAGAGAAGAGTTCCAAGAAGAGGACCAGGGAGAACACTTCGGAAGAGGAGCCGTCTAAGAAGGAAGACGCTAAAGTTACCGGCACAGATCCAACCGGCCTATAAAGAAGCCAGAAGAATCCTATCGTGGCTTATCAAGAAGGTTCGAATGACGGAACACCAGCGCGACACCCGAAAAAACGGGATACGCCGGTGGCAAACCATTTCAACCTCCTTGACCATGCCCTCGAACAAATGATATTTCAAATTATTGAAATCTTACCATCAGACCCTGATGACCATAGGAGTACAAACCCCCGAAAAATCGAGGAATTGTACTGGATCTATCAGCTACACACTCTCCGACCGGTCGGGACTAATGTTCAGGGATAGAGACAGGAAATTTCAGCCATGCACCTTTCACATTTATGTCCCCTTACTCCTCTCTCTATCCCGAACATGCAACCTATAAGTTAGCTCTAATACGTTTGCAATTACGGGGCAAAGACGCCCCAAAACTGGCATTAAGAGGACGTCATAACGTCGCACGATTGTCGCACAAATAACAAACTACGGAAATGCATCCATGTTTGGAATGTAACATGACATACAAACACCCAAAAAGCCTGCGGAGACACCTGGAAACGGCACACAAACGACTCCGTATCTTATGCCAGCATGGTGGGCTATTATTCACTAGAAAAGACTCTATGTGTGAGCATATTCGTAACAAACACGAAGGAATTACAGGGGAAAGTCGAAGTGTCAAGGACCCGAACACACGGGACTTCACAATAGAAAATTCACAGTGGCCAACTTCGAAATAAAGGTATGTAAATGAAAACAAATAAGTTTCATTTGACCGTTTATTATAAACAATTTCATACCTTTGCATGTAAACAATCATCTTATACATGTTATACAAACATTCTCTCCCCCATCCCACCCGTCAATTAACATAAATTAACAATACATTGCAAATGCGCCTCATTTCAGTAACCCCACAAAGCCTGTAAATAAACAGCGAAAATGTATTCCCTTTCAAAGACTGTCCAAAAATCGGTACCGGTGCCGACAATAAGATACATACGATACATATAAATACATGTATTTAGGCTACCGATAATACAAAGCGGCCCCAAACGGACCAATAACGTCACAATCCTAACCATAATAGTAAAGGAAAACGTCGCCCGGCCCCATAGGGGCTGGTGAACGTCTTGTGCCCATTAACAACAATGGATTATAACGTCACCGGCCCCCCAGGGGCCGGTGACGACGTTCTCTCCATAACAACTAAATGGAAATAACGTCAACCGGCCCCCAAAGGGCCGGTGACAGTCTTCACAAAGGCAAAAACCGCCCACCAGCCCCAAAAGGGCCGGTCTACATACATAATGATGGGTAACCATGGGTGACCCAGAGGGTATATAAAGAGCGAAAATCGCACAGCTCGTCACAAATCTGTGACAAGCGCACACATCCTCTGATGAAAGCCTACTATTAGGCAGAAACTAGTTAGGAATTATTCGCTACGAGTCACAATGAGCAAGACCATGGCGCGGCCAATCCGAGTCGTCAGCCACACACCTACAGACTTCAAAATTTAGCATAATTTGGTCCAAAATTAGCATCAAAATGAGGGAGTCTCCCTCCTGATAAGGGAGGTATCACAGATATTATTAGGAGACCTCTAGCTCTGGGAAAATTGAAATAAGGGGAACTTCTATTCAATAGATGCCCAATAACGAATTAACCCTTATCATGCTGAATATTTTAATAAGCCAAACCCATTTCTGACTATCAGCCAATCATATAACATGATATAATGCTTTCATTCAAATTCACAAACTGAATGACAAACAGTCAGTGTAGATCCTGATCAGATGGCTTCTAGCCATCTGATCTGGATCTACACTGTTTGCAAAGGTAGGGGCTGTCGCGAACAGCAAGATAAGAGTTAATAGGTGGTGTGTGTTTGGTATTTTCCTTATTTTTGCTCTAAAGGTAGATCGTCAGTGCAGTAGCTTGAAGTCTGGTCTGAAATACATGTCAAAATAGCCCAAATTAACAGTCCCATATTAAAGGCGAGCCAAAGGCAAATTGGATTTTTTATTTCGGCCATTTTGACATGCATTTCTAATGCCTCCAGATAAGAGGGGGTATCCACAAATTCGTTGCTCCCAATTTTGTGGGACTTTTACCCGACATTGAGATGAAATGACTACTCAAGCCGTCGCCCAATGAAACCAATAGGGTTTATAAGCATGGATGGTCCAACTTGCACCATTTTGCCTGGACAGGCTTAGATCCTCTAAGCGGTTTACCAGTACTCGTGTGCGGTCTGTTTCAGCTCTGCTTGGCAGCATCTTGCAGCCCATCTATTGTTTCAAGCCCTGACAGGTGGGGTCAACACTGTTTGATGCATGGCATAACTTATGCACCCTGCATGCTAGGCTTTTGAAATTTCATATAATTTTTTTATGAATTCCTCATGAAAAAGATCGCGGAAATGTATTGTTTGTTCACATCAGGATTATGCCCCTTTCCTGAGTTATTGTCTCTTCAAAAAAATTTTGATGAAATTTTGTCAACAAAATACGTAAAAAACTGTTAAAGCTAGAGCCTTGAATGTTGATGAGTGGATTGCTAGTGATGAGTAGCTGACCTGATTAACATTTGAAGAAAGTCTGAAAAAAAAATACTTCATGAGTTATGGCCCTTTGTAACTTTGGGCATTTGTACATTGCATGCTTAGGGTCCCCGCCCATAGGGGCTTGAAGAAATATATGGGCTGCATGATGCTTCCACACAGAGCTGAATCCAACCCGCACACTAGTACTGGTAAACAGCTTAGAGGATCTAAGCCTATCCAGGAACTGCTTTGCGAGGCGGACCGTCCATGGTAATAAACCCTATTGGTTTCATTGGGCGACAGGGCTTGAGATGTCATTTCATCTCAGTGTCGGGTAAAAGTCCCACAAAATTGGAAGCAACGTCTCCAAAATGACCTTTACATTGTTGACGGGGACGTTAAACCTCAAATCAACCAACCAGCATTGCATGCTTTGTAATGGAGATGTGAAAAAATGCTCTATGTTGCACAGATGTGTTATCATAATGCAGTGCTGTCAGTGCTTTGATTTTATCTTTTATTATGAGACCTATACTTCTGGGAAAATTGAAATAAGAGGAACTTCTATTCAATAGATGCCCAATAAGGAATAAATAGGTGGTGTGTGTTTGTGTTTGGTATTTTTCCTAGGTAGTTTGTGAGCACAGTAGATTAACCCATTTGGTACCAGAAACCCCAAAATGGGTACCCTGGCAAACAGTGCAGAACGTGGCGTCCGATCAGGGCCTCCACTGTTTGCTAAAAGTTCAGCCATTTTCCAAATAGATTTTAATGAAAACACAACCTGACACCCCTAAATTTTGAAATGAACTCCTGCTATAATATATAAGGAGGAAGATTCCATTTGGTACAAAAAGGGTTAATACACGTCAAAATAGCCCAAATTAACAATCCTATAAGGCAGGCCAAAGGCAAGTGGGATTGTCAATTTGGGCCATTTTGACATGCATTTCTCATAGCCCCAGATAAGAGGGGGACAGTCACAAAGTCTTATTGTAGGTTTTGACTGTTGCTCAACAATAAAAATAGATTTTCATCAGCTCTAGAATATTCCTTGAAGCTTTAAGGGCTAAATGCAGCAGGTCGACCTTGTGTTTGATAGCTCAGTCGGTAGAATGCTCCCACTGTATGGGAGAGGCCCTAGGTTTGAGTCCCAGTTGAGCCATGTTGTTTTTCTTCCCCTGTGGCATTTGCCCAGAATTGCGTCTGAGAGCATGAAAGCAAATGGAAGATAAGTATTGCAGCCGAACTGGATAAGACTTAGAGATTTTGGATGGAGGCAGGGGTGAGATGTAACAGGTCAACCATGTGGCTCGATAACACATTTGGTAGTGTGTTTGCACGGAGGGTGAGAGACCCTGGGTTCAAGTCTCGGTCAAGCCATGTTCCCTATATAAGTCTATCTAAAACCAAAGGGTCTTGGGGCGGGGTCATTTTGCCCCCCCCCTATCATAATGCAGTGCTGTCAGTGCTTTGATTTTATCTTTTTATCATACCTGTGATAAATTTTTTTAACTGTATGAGGGAGATTTGCCATTGTGATGAGGGAGATGTAAAGAATATACCGGTATAGGGAAATTCTCAGTTCAAATGAGGGAGACTCCAAAATTTTAATGAAATTTAGCCAAAATTGGTCCAAAATTAGCATCAAAATGAGGGAGTCTCCCTCCTGATGAGGAAGGTATCACAGGTATGTTTTATTATTCATGAGACCTCTAGCTCTGGGAAAATTGAAATAAGAGGAACTTCTATTCAATAGATGCCCAATAACGAATTAACCCATTTAGTACCAAATGGAATCTCCCTCCTTTTATAAAGCAGGAGTCCATTTCAAAATATAGGGGTGTCAGGTTGTGTTTTCTTCAAAATTTATTAGGAAAATGGCTGAACATTTTGCAAACAGTGGAGGCCCTGATCAGACGCCGCGTTCTGCGGCATCTGATCTGGGCCTGCACTGTTTCCCAAGGTACCTGTTTTGGGGTTTCTGGTACTAAATGGGTTAATAGGTGGTGTGTGTTTGGTATTTTCCTTATTTTTGCTCTAAAGGTAGATTGTGAGCGCAGTAGCTTGAAGTCTGATCTGAAATACATGTCAAAATAGCCCAAATTAACAGTCCCATAAGACAAGCCAAAGGCAAATGGGATTATTGATTTCGGCTGTTTTGACATGCATTTCTAATGCCCCCAGAAAAGAGGGGGTACCCACAAATTAGTTGCTCCCAATTTTGTGGGACTTACCCGACATTGAGATGAAACGACTACTCAAGCCGTCGCCCAATGAAACCAATAGGGTTTTTAAGCATGGATGGTCCAACTTGCACCGTTTTGCCTGGGCAGGCTTAGATCCTCTAAGCGGTTTACCAGTACTCGTGTGCGGTCTGTTTCAGCTCTGCGTTGAAGCATCTTGCAGCCCATCTATTGTTTCAAGCCCCGATGGGTGGGGTCGACACTGTTTGATGCATGGCATAACTTATGCACCCTGCATGCTAGGCTTTTGAAATTTTATATAATTTTTTTATGAATTCCTCATGAAAAAGACAGCGGAAATGTATTGTTTGTTCACATCAGGATTATGCCCCTTTCCTGAGTTATTGTCTCTTGAAAATTTTTCGATGAAGTCTTGTCAACAAAATATCTAAAAACTGTTTAAGCTAGAGCCTTGAATGTTGATGAGTGGATTGCTAGTGATGAGCAGATGACCTGGTTAACATTTGAAGAAATTCTGAAAAAAAATACTTCATGAGTTATGGCCCTTTGTAACTTTGGGCATTTGTACATTGCATGCTTTGTGATACATAGCATAACTTTAGAGCCATGTATGGTAGGATTTTGAAATTTCACTTATGGATTCCTCATGAAAAAACATGTGACCCATATTTTTTTGGCAGGATTATGCCCCTTTTGGTCTGAAATACATGTCAAAACTGGGGTTTACAGGGGGTATACATTATTTTTCTTATTTCTGCTCCAAGACATAGGTTGTGGGTACTCATTAGAACCACCTGAATGAGGTGGGTCTAATGAGCACCCACAACCTATGTTTGCAGTATAAATAAGAAAAATATCTCAGATTTACATCAGAAAAGTACCTGGTAGCCATTTTGGAGATGTGAAAAAATGCTCTATGTTGCACAGGTGCATTATCATAATGCAGTGCTGTCAGTGCTTTGATTTTATCTTTTATTATGAGACCTATAGATCTGGGAAAATTGAAATAAGAGGAACTTCTTTTCAATAGATGCCCAATAATGAATAAATAGGTGGTGTGTGTTTGTGTTTGGTATTTTCCTAGGTAGATTGTGAGCACAGTAGCTTAACCGGTTTAGTACCAGAAACCCCAAAAGGGTACCCTGTCAAACAGTGCAGGCCCAGATCAGACGCCGCAGAACGCGGCCTCTGATCAGGGCGTCCACTGTTTGCTAAAAGATCAGCCGTTTTCCAAATAGATTTTAATGAAAACACAACCTGACACCCCTAAATTTTGAAATGAACTCCTGCTATATGTAAGGAGGAAGATTCCATTTGGTACAAAAGGGTTAACCCTTGTCCTGCTGAGCCCGGATATGCCTTATCTTTGAAACAATGTAGATCCAGATCAGATGGCTTCTGAAGAAGCCATCTGATCAGGATCTTCATTGTTTGCCATCCAGTTTATAAATTTGCTGCAATAATTTGCATCACGTAATCTGATTGGCTGATAATCAGTGGTGGGTGTGACATATTTAAATATTCAGCAGGACAAGGGTTAGTACATGTCAAAATAGCCCAAATTAACAATCCTATAAGGCAAGACATAGGCAAGTGGAATTGTCAATTTGCGCCATTTTGACATGCATTTCGCACAGCCCCAGATAAGAGGGGGATAGCCGCAAAGTCTTATTGTAGGTTTTGCCTGTTACATAACAATAAAAATGGATTGTCATCTGCTTTAGAATTTTCCTTGATGCTTTAAGGGCTAAATGCAGCAGGTCGACCTTGTGCTCGATAGCTCAGTCCATAGAGTGTTCCCACTGTATGGGAGAGGCCCTAGGTTTGAGTCCCAGTTGAGCCATGTTGTTTTTCTTTCCCAGTGGCATTTGCCCAACATTGCGTCTGAGAGCATGAAAGCAAATGAAAGATACATTGTAAGTATTGCAGCCGAACTGAATAAGACTTAGAGATTTTGGATGGAGGCAGGGGTGAGATGTAACAGGTCAAACATGTGGCTCGATAACACAAGTGGTAGTGTGTTTGCATGGAGGGTGAGAGGCCCATGTTCCCTATATAAGTCTATGTAAAACCAAAGGGTCTCGGGGCGGGGGCATTTTTGGTCCCAGAGCTATAATTTGAACAATCTTGATAGAGGTTAACTAGATGAAATTTCACACCAAATATCAAAGTCCTAGGCCTTGTGGTTTCACAGAAGAAGATTTTTATGCTCCCCGAAGGGGGAGCCATATAGTCGTCCCTTTGTCCGTCCGTCTGTGCGCAGGAACAAATGTATACTTGTGTGTTTAAAAGTATGGACACTTCCATTAAACTCAATGCGATTTATTCCGTCAGGGTCTTGTGTGTCTAAAATAGTAACTTGTGTGTCTTTTTTTCCAAGAAATTCCAAGAAATTTCCAGGAAATTTGACACACAAGGGCACTTTGTAGGGATGAAGACACACAAGTATACATCCGTAAAGACGTCCGTCCGTCCGTCCATCCGTCCATCCGTCACGCTCTATATCTCTAAAAGTATTAAAGGTATTTAAGTGAAACTTGATATACTGATAGAGGGCGATGAGGGGAATCGTTAAATACAAGAACCATAACCCTATCACCAGTATTTATGGAGTTACTTCCCTTCTTAACTATTTCAATGAAAAGATTGTCTGGAGCATAGGAGCATATCTCTGAAAGTATAGAAGGAATTTAAGTGAAACTTGATACATTGATAGATGGCTATCAGAGGAAGTGCAGAGTGCAAGAACTGTAACTCTATCACAAGTAATTACAGAGTTATTTCCCTTTTTAGTTTTTGCTATATTAAGCTTGTCCGGAGCATATCTCTAAAAGTTTTAAAGGTAATTTAGTGAAACTTGATACACTGATAGGGGGCTATGAGAGAAATTGCAGAATGCAAGAAGCATAACCCTACCAACAGTATTTACGGAGTTACTTACCTTCTTAATTAGGGCCCCACACAGTATTTTGGGTGCCCTATAGTAATCTCCTTGTCAGTCAGTTTCAAATCGAAACCAAAACATTTAACCGGTTATAACTTTAAAAGTATTATCCCTACTCCCATGAAACTTCACACTCATACTAACAATCTGACAAACCATATTGCTTTTGTCCGTGTGTTTGTCACGCCTTAACCAAAAAACTTAACCTCGGTCATAACTTCAAAAGTATTTGCCCTACTCTCATGAAACTGCACACACTTACTTACTATCACAAGACCTACATTCTGACAAAGGGTCATAACTATATTGCTTTTCGGTGTTTGTTTGTCAGGCCATAACCAAACAACTTAAACTCAGTCAAAATTTTAAAAGTATTTATCCTACTCTCATGAAACTTCACACACATACTTACCATCACAAAACCTACATTCTGACAAAGGGCCATAATTATGTTGCTGTTTTTCACTGAATTATCTCCCCTTTTTCAAAAATATCTCCTGTTGTTTCATAACCATGGGTAATAGGGCTTTCATATTTCACATATGTATTCCTTGTGACATTCTTCATTGAAAATCACTTACTAGGGAACACAAAACTGAGTTTTTTTTCTTATGGTTTAAGATTTTTAAAGATTTTCCCTATATAAGTCTATGTAAAACCAGTGGACCCCTGTGTGGGGCCATTTTAGGTCTCATGGCTATAATTTGAACAATCTTTGTAGAGGTCCACTAGATGAAGCTTCACACCAAATATCAAAGACCTAGGCCTTGTGGTTTAAGTGAAGAAGATTTTGTAAGGTTTTCCCTATATAAGTCTATGTAAAACCAAAGGGCCCCTGAGCTGGGGCATTTTTGGCCCCAGGGCTATAATTTGAACAATCTTGGTAGAGGTCCAGAAGATGAAGCTTCATACCAAATATCAAAGATCTGGGCCTTGCTGTTTCAGAGAAGAAGATTTTTAAAGATTTTCCCAATATAAGCCTATGTAAAACCAAAGGGCTCTGGTGCGGGGGCATTTTTGGCCCCAGCACTATAATTTGAACAATCTTGATAGATGTCCACTAGTTGAAAATTCACATAAAATATCAAAGACCTAGGCCCTGTGGTTTCACAGAAGAAGATTTTTAAAGATTTTCCCTATATAAGCCCATGTAAAACCAAAGGGCCCTGGGGCGGGGGCACTTTTGGCCCCTATGATTTGAACAGTCTTGGTAGAGGTCCACTAGATGAAGCTCCATACCAAATATCAAAGGCCTGGGCCTTGCGGTTTCAGAGAAGAAGATTTTTAAAAAGTTTCCCTAAATACCGGTAATCCTACATGTATGTAAAACCAAAGGGACCCGGGGCGGGGGCATTTTTGGCCCCAGCAATTTAATTTGAACAATCTTGGTAAGGGTCCACTAGATGAAGCTTCATACTATAAATCAAACACCTGAGCCTTCTGGTTTCAGACAAAAAGATTTTTAAAGGTTTTTCCCTTTATATAGATATAAGTCTATGCAAAACCAAAGGGCCCTGGGGCTGGGGTATTTTTGGCCCCAGGGCTATAATTTGAACAATCTTGGTAGAGGTCCACTAGATGAAGCTACACACCAAATATCAAAGACCTCGGCCTTGCGGTTTCAGAGGAGATGATTTTTAAGTTTTCATTAAAAAAATCTATTTTTGGCTCCCTTAACCTTGATGTGCAATGGAGCAGAGCCATTTGAACAACTTTGAAAGGGGACCACCTAAGGATCATTCCTGTGAAGTTTGGTCAAAATCGGATTAGTGGTTTCAGAGAAGATGTCGTTTGAAGAAATTGTTTATGCATGGACGTACGATGGACGAAAAGTGATCCCAAAAGCTCACCTCGTCACTACATGACAGGTGAGCTAAAAAAGTGAAACGTAACGTAAGGGCCTAACAGAATCCTATTATGAAAGTTTCAGTCCGTTACATACATGTACCACAAACCACAGTGACACCATTGGAAACAGAAAATTTAACACAAACTGGAAATTGCTAAAAAAAAAACCCATCTGGTTACAGCCCTGCCCAGATTACTTAGGGGTATGAAACTTTTTAAGAAGTTGGCAGAGCTTCTCCTCTGCAACTTTTTCACTGGTTGTGTTTGAGTAAGTAAGTGGAAAGTCATTTGTGTTCATTAAATCAACACCAACACCAACACAAAATAATCTTTATCATGTATTAACATCAAAGTTTCACCATCATGGTTTCTTCAGCAATAGACATAGATGACGTCACATGAAAATGTAAGTTGATGCGGTGCGTCACGCCAGCTACGTTAAACAAAAATTAGCGGCGATGTGCATTAAGTAATCTGGAGCACAGCAATTCACACAACACGCATACATGCGGCATGTGAAGACCAAGATTAGGGTCAGTGTGACACCCCCACATCCACACATGCTCAACTCATCCGAGCACGAAATCATAAACTTCAAAATTGTTGGCATTTTAAAATTTATGAGCAGGACAAATAACAGTCTGTGCTGATCTGAGCAGGAAAACTGCCTCTTCCATATGTATTTCAGTATTTATGAGCATCATAAATTTCATGCTCAGCAGACCCAAGCATGAAAAGAGTTCTATAACCCCGGGGCCAGGCCACGCAGATAAGCCTGCACATCCGTGCCGCCTGATTAAAGTCCCCATCAGCTGCATAAAAGATGACTAGGTTCCCAGCGAAGACCCAGATCCTCTAAGCGCTTTGAATTTTGAAAACATTCATTGGCATTTCGTTAGTTATCAAGTACTAATTTGAGCTACATAGGGAATCATCAATTCAGGATCTCTATGGTCATTTACATGCGGAAGCCGGAACTTGACCTACTTTATGGTAATTCAATTGAATATTAATTCCATCAGAGAGACTGTTTTCATAGAAAAAAGGTCTGGTTAGCTCAGTGACCATATTGATCGACATTAACCCATTTTGTACAGGAAATTCCAAAACAGGATACTGGCAAACAGTGGAGGTCCAGATCAGACGCCGCAAAATGCGGCGTCTGATCAAGACCTACACTTTTTGTGAAAAGTTTAGCTGTTTTTCAAACAGATTTTAAAGATAATGCATCCTGTCTACAATTGATTGCTATGTATAAGGAGGAAGATTCAATTTGGTTTAAAATGGGCTAATGAGATTGTTATGATAAAAATCCATATAGACTAGTAATTAACCTTTACCCTGCTGTAGGCGACAAGCCCTATCTTTGCAAACAGTGTAGATCCAGATCAGATGGCTTCTGAAGAAGCCATCTGATCAGGATCTACACAGTTTGACATTCAGTTTATGAATATGTAGAAATAAGCTGCATCAAGTAATCTGATTGGTTCAAAGTCAGAAATGAGTGTGGCTTAATTGAATATTCAGCAGGTTAAAGGTTAAGGAGAATGAACTCACCTGATATATTTTCTGCCATTCTTTTACAAGTTAGTACCAAGTTTACCATAACAAGGGCACAGTACACACACATATTTCTTGTCCCCGCCATTCGGGGCTTGAAGAAATAGATTGGGTTGCATGACGCTTCCACGCAGAGCTGAAACTGTGTGCACATTAGTACTTGTAAACCGCTTAGAGGTCCGAAGCCTGCCCAGAAAAAATGGTGCGAATCGGACCCTCCAAGCATATAAATCCTATTGGTTTCATTGGCTGGCAGGGCTTAGAAGCAAAGTCTACAAAATGACCTATACAGTGTTGACAGGGACGTTAAACCACAAATCAAACAAACAAAACCGTATTTGCCGTAATAAGTGCACAGTACGCTCAGATACACGTATTTCATTTTTTGCACACCGGGTAAGGAAATCCTGAACTTAATGCTCATTAATAGAAATTCTTATCCTACCCAGGTTAGGATAAAAAAACTGAGAATTTTCGTGCGATTGATATGTACTGGTTGAATTGGAAGTCATGTGTACACCGATGATTGTTAACCCATTGCATGTGGGAAACCCCTAAAGGGGTACCTTGGCAAACAGTGCAGGCCCAGATCAGACGCGGCAGAACGCGGCGTCTGAGCAGGGCCTGCACTATTTGCTAACAGACTTTTCCTTTAAAAATAGAATAAAAAGGAAAAAATTGGCCGGACACTCCTTATATGTCAAATGGACTTGTCCAACATATAGCAATGGAATGGAAGAGTCCACTAGTATGCAATGGGTTAAGTTTGACGCTTCAAATAGTGAGGTCAAAAGTGCGGCATTATTGTCATCAAAATATGGCAGAAGTCAACAATCAAAGTGACTGCATTGTAAAAGTTCCACCCACAGAAAAGAAAGATATGGAAGAAAAAGAATCTTACATGGGAGTGAAGGGTAGATAGAAAAATCCTTCCCAAGGGATCAATGACCGGCATCACTCGGCAAGCCTAGAGCTGCTGGACCTTTGGGACCGATTTTACACTCGTGTAAGATTCCTATGTTCTAGAACTGACAGCACAGGTGGTTTGTCTCTGAGTGGAGGCTTGGAAAATGGACCTAAAATGGTACTTAGACTTTCTTCTGACAATTAAATTCCTGTATTTATAGCACCCTAAATTGGTGTCAGTTCTTTTGCTTGTAAAGGTATTGGTATGTTCTTATTATTAAAACATGTACATTTAGGCTAATTTAGCAAATATGGTAATGCAACATTTACTATGTTTTTATGCCCCCGCCGTTCGAAGAATGGTGGGAGGGCATATAGCGTTGCCCCTGTCCGTTCATCCATCTGTTTGTCCGTTAGTTCGTCTGTCCCAAACTTAAACACGGTCAGTAACTTTCTTATTTCTAGATGGATTTTGAAATTACTTTGCAGAAACGTTAACCATCATGAGACGAGGTGTCGCATGCAAAATCCAGGTCTGTACCTCAAAGGTCACGAACGTGCTTAGAGGTCAAAGGTAAATAAAAAGGATCCGAAACTTAAACGTGGTCAATAACTTTCTAATTTCTGAATGGATTTTGAAATTACTTGGCAGAAATGTTAACCATCATGAGACGATGTGTGGCATGCAAAACCCACGTCCGTACCTCCAAGGTCAAGGTCATACATGTACTTAAAGGTCAAATGTCAAAAAGGGTCCGAAACTTAAATACGGTCAATAACTTTCTTATTTCTAAATGGATTTTTATTAATGACAGATTCCATCTGTCTATTCTTGCTGTGCTGCACGTTTAAAGTAATTCAGGCTTTTTCTTCCGGCTTTGACCGCCATAGAAATATGAGTCCGCACAAAATGTAGTCCGGTTTGGCGCAGTAATCAATATTGTATTAGTTATCCTGTAAGCGTAATACAAACTTTTGAAGCAGACGACTTGACGATTCAGCATTGCATATGAATCAGCTGCATCACGCGGCGGGCTTGGCGAAGATTGTATACCCAGATCAATGCGGCGTCTGCTCAGCAGTCTGCTCAGGTTTTACACTGTTTTCTATCAGTGCTGTCAATATTTAATCCTTAAAGACCAGCCTGCTGTTGGACCAGGTCAGGTGTAGACAAGAATATTAATGGGGTTTCTTTCTGACTTTCGAGGTCAAGTTTAGGTCAGTTTATTGACTTTGTGTGGAGAAATTGAAAAGAAAGGCTGCCCCTTTCAACCCTGGAATATGGTACAGATACTTAATGTAGGTCCTGTGATATAATTCTAGGTGCCATATATTTAGCAGAATGGACGAGCCCAACTTCAGTGATGGAAGAGTGCATTCCAGAAACCCAAGGCAGTGAATAAATCAAAGCACTGACAACACTCATGCCGATTGTCTCTAAATGCAGGCTGGTCATGAACGGGGACTTGGACTGATTCATTTAAACTTAAGATGTTAGTAACTAATGCAAAAAAGTGTAGAACAAGATCAGCACCGTGTTGTGTGGCTTTTGAACTGAGTTTACATTGTTTGCCAGATCCAACATTTGATTCATGTGCAGATTTTACAGATAACACTTACATGTACCCAACACTGACAAACGAAGCGGCTATGTTTGGGTTGATTGTTTGGCATTCGACCCGAAGTTGATAATAAGAAAAGCGCTTAAGTGCTAATGTCTATGTGACTATCACTGACTTGTCAGAATTACTTTTTGTCTTGTAGAAAATAGCCGCAGTGAGATCTGGGTATTCCATAAGACGGAACAGGGTTATCCTAGAATCAAAGGGTGAGCTTGGCAAACAGTGTAGACCAAGATCAGACGCTACCGATTGTGTCTTCTTATCAAAATCTTCACTATTTGTTTGGAATTTCAGAGTTAAATGAAACAGTTTAAATCTCAGTCCAGGCCTATTACTCCAACCTACACCCCACACTCTCAGTGCTTTGATTCTGAAACCAAACGATTACAACAGACTTAGGCACCATGTCCTTAAGCTAAAAAGGTTAAATCAATTAACCGGGACGTGTGGTTACCAGTCCGGCTTCGTCGATCCTGTGCACCACCCTCACACCAGTACGAATAGAAACCACATGTTCAGGATCAAATGTGTAATGTAAGGTCGTGCCTAGAAAAGAAGAAACTGAAATTTGTTCTCAAAAAAGCATTTAGTGAGAGCGTATTGCAACATTTTTTCATTAAAGGATCATGAGCGATTCGACCGTCAGACGCATATGCGAAACAGATTTCCGCCGGCAGCTGCTACAATGTACCTGTAGATAAACAAGGGGTCTCAACTACCGACTAATAAGCACTGACACTGATCGTCACCCTTATGCGATGCACGTTTGAGAGCTAGACGTCCCTGTCGTGACCAAAGTTAACGCGTCGACACAGTACGGAACACTTACGCTAGTGCATGAAATACGTAAATTGGCGTCTAAGCGACTGACATATGCGTTTCAGTGACAAGTCGCACTTCGTTTCCGGGTGTTTCGACGTATAGGTGTAAGGTATGCCGAGGCGACGCGTGCGAAATAGAGCATGACGTATCGGGTAAAATAAGCGTAATTGTGGGACGAGCTATTGCGTGTAGTTAGTGTCATTAAGAACATTCAAGATCATAGCTGAAACGTGGATTGAACAGCGAGACGTTACATCAATCAAGTGCTTCGGCCTCACATGGTTCCATTTATTTGTTTCCGCTCAGAATCCGGGATATCTTATCCAGCAGGATTACGAGCGGGCTCATAGTGCCGTTCTTACTCAAAAATGTCTTCAAGCCAATGGAATTCATGTACTGGACTAGCCAGCCTTTCTCCTCCGATCTCTTTCCCATAGAGTATCTTTGGGTAGAGGTGTCCACAACCGACTAGACAAAAACTGTTACTTATGGACAGTAGCATTGTTAAAACTTGAATTTTAATGTTTCGTTTTGAAAACGCAAATAATTTCTTTCAAAAATTTGAAACAACGAATGGCGTTTCATAATACAACCGGTCTATAGACATCTGCAAACATATCATATACTGGCATTTGCAGAACTAGCTTTCTAAATTTTAAGCTCTTTTTAGAAAGGTTTTCTGTAAGTTTTCACAATGTTATGATTTTCTCATAGAATCTGTCATTTCAGTGCCTTTGGCGCTTTGATATTACTTGGCAGAAATGTTAACCATCATGAGACGATGTGTCAAGCGCAAAACCCAGACCCATACCTCCAAGGTCAAGGTCGTACTTAGAGGTCAAAGATAAAAAAGTGACCAAAACTTAAACACGGTCAATAACTTTATTATTTCTGAATGGATTTTGAAATTACTTGGCAGAAATTTTAACCATCATGAGCTGATCTGTCTCACATAAAACTCAGGTCCATACCTTCAAGGTCAAGGTCATACTTAGAGGTCAAAGATTAAAAAAGGGTCCAAATCTTAAACACAGTCAATTACTTACTTGTTACTGGATGGATTTTGAAACAGAAATGTTTACCATCATGAGACGACTTGTCATGCCCAAGTTTCAGGTTGGTACCTCCAAGGTCAAGGTCATACTTGGACGTCAAAGGTAAAGAAAAACTTCTTTTTCTTGTGTCTGGTTATTCTGAATGTTTTTGGAAATTACTTGGCAGAAATGTTGACCATCATAAGTCGATGTGTCATGCACAAGACCCAGGTTGGTACATCCAAGGTCAAGGTCATACTTACAGGTAAAAGGTAAAGAAAAGTGTTTTTTCTTGTGTACGCACAATATCTTTGTTGTTTCTTGATGGATTTTTCAGGCGGGGGCATCCGTGTCCTGTGGACGCATTTCTAGTCTAAAATAGCAGGTCCATGTAATGACCACCCTTGTAAAAGACACTTTCGTATAGAGCAAAATGGGTTTGCAAAAACAAAGATTATGGGTGCTTGTTAGAACCCTCTCATTGAGGTGGTTCTAACTGCATTATAACACATTCAAGCTATTTGTGGAGCAGAAATAAGAAAATGGCAAATTCCAAATTTAAATGACATCAAACATGTTATCATATACTATGGGTGTGTTATCATAATGGCAATGGGAATTCTTTACAGTATTCATCATGATAGCACTTTTGTATCGTACAATGCATTCTTTCATAGTTCCAAAACTCACTTTTTTGTCAAGCCTGCTATTAGCATGGTGAGATATAGGCCTCCGATTTTCCATACGTTCGTCTGTCCATTCGTCAATCCATCAACATTTGCGACAACCCTAGCTTGCACCCAAATGGTAAAAGTTCATTTCTCAAGAACTATAAGAGCTTCATCAATGATATGGATGGCAACAATAATGCAAGCATCAATATTTGACCATGGTCTACTTTTCATGGTTCACTGACTTTGAAAACCATTGCATCAAACCTAACGCTTACCCTACTATTTATGTTCATTTCTCAAGAACAGTAAGAGCTTCATTAATGATACTTGGTACAAACTTGCATCTGGGGATGGCAATGATAATGCAAGCATCCATATTTGACCATGACCCACTTTTCATGGTTCACTGACTTTGTAAACTATTGTGTCAAACCTAGCATCCACCCCACCATTCAAGTTAACTGTAAGAGCTTCATTAATGATCTTTGGTACAAACTTGTGTCTAGTATCATGGCAATTATAATGCAATTATACATATTTGACATTGACCTACATTTCCTTGTTCATTGACTTTGTGATCTATTGTGTCAACCCTAGTGTTCACACTTGTATTCAAGTCCATTTCTCAAGCACTATAAGAACATCATTCAAGCTTGCATCTAGGAGTGGTTACTTTCATGCAAACATTCATGTTTGACCTTGACCTAAATTTCATAGGTCTGTTACTTTGACCCCTGCAGGCGCAACATAGCCATCGGTGGAATGCTTGCTTCTGATTTTGTTTAGTTTGTTTGATTTGAGGTTTAATGTCCCTGTCAACACTGTAAAGGTCTTTTTTGAGACGTTGCTTCCGATTTTGCGGGACTTTTACCCGACATTGAGATGAAATGACATCTCAAGCTCTGCCGCCCAATGAAACCAATATTGAATAGGGTTTATAAGCATGGACGGGCCGACTGGCACCGCTTTGCCTGGGCAAACTCAGACCCTCTAAGCAGTTTACCAGTACTCGTGTGTGGGTCAGTTTCAGCTCTGCTTGGAAGCATCATGCAGCCCATCTATTTCTTCAAGCCCCGATGGGTGGGGGCCGCCTTGCTTCTGATGAAACATTCTTAATAATTCTCCAAACTTAGGTTGTGGGTACTCGTTAGAGCTGCATCAATCATTGATGAGACAGTTTCTCCTTTGGACCACAACATTAGTGTTATAAAGAGGTTGTGGTGTAATAAACCATTCAGTATTCTATGTGTATATTTTCAGAGTTCGAGTTGAGTTCTTCACGAATGAGAAATCATTTAAGGAGAGACTTCAGCTGTATTTCATCAAGAATCAACGATCAAGTAAGTTTTTAACCCCTAACATGCCAATCACGACAATTGTCGTCTGCTTTGCCATCTGCTGGTTACCTTAAAAGTCATTTTTGCAAAAAGTGTGGACCCAGGCAAGACTGCTCCTGTAGGAGCAGTCTGATCTGGGTCAACACTGTTTGCCTGTGTGCAAAAATATTTTTAAAAAGTTTGCAAGAAGATTCAGCAAACGACATAAACAGACGACTTCTCAACAGCTTATAAGGGTTAACCTGTTAGACTGAATGGAATCTTCCACACTATGTATAGCAGGAGTCTAATTCGAAAATGGGAAGTGTGAGTTGGGTTAGTTTAACCCTTATCTTGCTGAATATTCATTTAAGCCACACCCATTTCTGCCTATCAACCAATCAAATTATTTAATGTTATTTATTGCTACAAATTCATAAACTGAATGCCAAACAGTGTAGATCCTGATTAGGTGGCTTCTTCAGAAGCCATCTGATCTGGATCTACACTGTTTCAAAAGATGGGGGTTGTCGTGAACAGCAAGATAAGGGTTAAGAAATCCATTAAGAAAATGGTTGGGGCAGTGAGTGGTCCATTTTACAGCAAAGGCCATGATCAGATTTTATATTTGTTGATGCTGATACAATGTAGCTTGGCCTTTCAATGGCCATGCATACTTGAGGTGTGTCCTTAAAATTCCTGATCGTCTGATTGGTTCATGTGATAGCAAACTGACCTATCATAATCTATCTATGTACTTAGAACAGAAAAGAGTATAATGCAGTCCCAGATAAATTGGGGCTGTACAGTGACATCCATCAAGCTATGTTGTAGGAAGCTCTCTATCTTTTACTGAAATAACTAATTCTTCAGAAGCTTCCTGCCTGCTATTGTCCATGTGACTATATATCGCTGACCATGTACAAAATCCAGGTTGGCAAACCTGATGTAGGCCCAGCTTAGACACCACACAATGTGGTGTATTCTACAGTGTCTGATCAAGGTCTAACCCATTGCATGCAGGAAACCCCTAAAGGGGTACCTACCTTGGCAAACAGTGCAGGCCCAGATCAGATGCTGCAGAATGCTGCATCTGATCAGGGCATGCACTATTTGCTGACAAAATTTTCCGTCAAAAATCAAATAAGAATGTAAAAATAGGCCTGACACCCCTTATATGACAAATGGACTCGTTCAGCATATTGCAATGGAACATTCCACTGGCATATAATGACTTAACGTCTGTGTTCAGGACGATTTTTCCTTCAGGGACAATGAACCAATCAGTGCTCTCAGTGCTCCGATTATGTATCAGCTTGCAACAGAAATGGTGTGTGAGAACATAGCAATTACTTGTTTGATTCCTGTCAACACTGTATAGGTCATATTGGAGAAGTTGCTTCCAATTTTGTGGGACTTTTACCCGACATTGAGATAAAATGACATCTCAAACCCTGTCGCCCAATGAAACCAATAGGGTTTATAAGCATGGACGGGCCGATTCCCATCACTTTGCCTCGGCAGGCTTAGAAACTCTAAGCGGTTTACCAGTACTCGTGTGCAGGTCGGTTTCAGCTCTGCGTGGAACCATCATGCAGCCTATATAATTATACCTTCAAGCCATGGTTGGCGGGGGCCAAATATAGCAATTAACCCATTGTATGTGGGAACCCCCTATAGGGGTACCTTGGCAAACAGTGTAGGCCCAGATCAGACGTCGCAGAATGCGGCGTCTGATCAGAGCCTGCACTATTTGCTAACAGAATTTTCTGTCAATAATAGAATAAAAATGAAAAAATAGGCCTGACACCTCTTGTATGACAAAAGGACTTGTTCAAAATATAGCAATGGAAGAGTCCACTAGCATAATAGGTTAACTAAACAGCCTTAGTCTGTGTTCAGGACGGTTTTCCCTTCAGAGACAATCAACCAATCAGTGCTTTCAGTGCTCTGATTATGTATCAGCTTGCAACAGAAATGAGAACGTAGCAATTAATGATGTGATCTGATTTTCAGATAATAATGATAAATGATATTCCATCCGTATCACAATTTAACAATAATATATTGCATGCTGCAGCTAAAGTGTGGGTTGTTTTTTAGCTCGCCTTATGAAAGAGAGGGGGAGCTACTGCCATATCCCCGGCGTCCAACGTCGACATCAGTGTATATATTTGCTTAAAGTTTACCTGTTAGCTCTATTATAGCCCCGCTTTGAAAAAGTGGGGGCTATATTGGATTTGCCTTGTCCTTCTGTGATTCCGTAATTCTGTAATTCCTTAATTCATGATACAGTCGAACTTCAATGGCTCGAACACCTTTGGGACCTCGAAAATCTGTTCGAGACAGGGGTAGTTCGAGCCACTGATGTGACTGCCAGGAGGCATAACGAGATTCTTTTACATGTAGATATCTTTTCGGTGTTCTATAATGAAAATGTACGCTGTGTGTACTCATTAGAATCACCTCATCGAGGCGATTCTAATGAGTACATACAGCATACATTTGCAAGATAAAAGACTAAAATCTCCTTAATCATACCCCACTATTTCTTATGTAGAGGATTTCGCTAGGGGCTCAAGAATGGGTTCGACACATCCATGGTAAACGAGTCATCAGTGTTAGAGCCATCGAAGTTCTACTGTAACACAAAAACTGTTAGAGGTACTTTCATGAAACTTCACACAAATGTAAAGCACTATGAGATGATGTGCAGAGCACATGAACCATAACTCTGGATTGCCTACTTTCGGAGTTATTGCCCTTTGAACATTGAAAAATGGCAACCGTAATTCCTTTATTCATGATAACTCAAAAACCGTTTGAGGTATTTTCATGAAACTTCACGTCAAATGTAAAGCACTATGAGCTCATATGCAGAGCTATGGATTGCCTACTTTTGGAGTTATTGCCCTTTGAACATTGAAAAATGGCAATTTTAATCTTGTCCACTCCATAACTAAAAAACCCTTGAAACTTCAGACAAATGTAAAGCACTATAAGACGATGTGCAGAGCACATGAACCATAACTCTGCTTGCCTACTTGGAGTTTTTGCCCTTTGAACATTGAAAAATGGCACTTGGTAATAATCCTGAAATCTGAACACTGACTTTTCCCTAGCACAGATGTGTTACAAATTTGCAGTTGCAATGCTATCCTGTAATGAATTTGGTTTATTAGATAAGTCTGCAATACCAATTTCAATCCTTTTTACCACCTTTAATTAGAGGCTGAAAGCTGAAAACATTTTTTTTTCTTGTATTTTTCTTTTCTGATAGCGCTATAGGCTATAGTCATGTCCTCTGACAGTTCTAGTTTGTGATGTTTTACAAATTTATCTTCAAATATAATTAACAATTGATGAAAAACAGTTTTTGGCTTAAATTGGACTTTTTTCAGATGTTAATTATTTCCTCTGTATTACCTCCCTTATTTGTAGTGGACAGAGCTTTGGACTCTGAAACAAAGGGTAGTGAGTTCAAGTTAGAGCTTAGGACTCTGAAACAAAGGGTATGAGTTCAAATCCCGGTCGAAGATTATTTTTTTTCTTTCTAAAAACACATAAACATTTATTATTACTTGGAAGTTTGTAAAAAATTTTTTTTTTATCAACTAAAGATTTCATGTTTTTTGTTTGTCTGTTTGTTGTTTTACAGAGCAAAGGCATGAAAATAGGATTTCTTGTTGATTTGTTCTTAGGGATCCATTTTTGGTTCTCGTTCAGTTGCTGCAATCTGTTCAGCTCTTTTACACAAGAAAATGACTATTTGGGGTAAAACCTGCAAAATTGGAATAGTACTTTTTTTTTAAAATAAATACCTTTTACATCAAGATATCTTCTGCAGTGGTTCTTAGAGGTACTATCTGGTTCTCTTTTAATTACTGCAGTCTGTTTAGATAACTTGCCCTCATCCATCTTAGGCACCAAAAGGCAAGCTATGTTGTCTTCAGACAATTCTTGTTTTTTGTTGTTGTTAGAAACAGAGCTTGATATTTCACTCTGATTGTTGCCCCTGGAGACCATTAGAATGAAATGATGGACTCCTCTTTCAAAAGTTGTCAGGAAAACATTTTGAATAAAGTTACTGGTTGACTCCTCCATTGCTATACGTTGGACAAGTCCATTTGTCATATAAGGGGTGGTAGGCCTATTTTAATTCATTTTAATTCTATTTTCGATGGAAAATTCTGTTAGCAAACAGTGCAGGCCCTGATCACACGCCGCATTGTGCAGCGTCTGATCTGGGCCTGCACTGTTTATGGGTTTCCTGAATGCAATGGGTTAGTCATTAACCCTTGTCCTGCTAATCCCGGATATGCCTTATCTTTGAAACAATGTAGATCCAGATCAGATGGCTTCTGATGAAGCCATCTGATCAGGATCTACATTGTTTACCATTCAGATTGTGAATTTGTTGCAATAATTTGCATCAAGTAATCTGATTGGTTGATAATCGGTAGTGGGTGTAGCATATATAAATATTCAGCAGGACAAGGGTTAACATGTACCAGTAGGTTGTTTTCAGGAGTCAGTTTTGATAATGGGAGGTACAATAATTTTAATAACTTGAAAAGTGTGTTTCCGTCAAGGGAGAATTCTTCGAAGGGTTGAAGTAAACGAAATGTGAATGGGATTAATAGCACATCCTGTAGAACTCTAATGACAACATTAAATGAAGGCCCCTTGTAAGGCATGTCAATTAAGGCGTAACTATACCTAATTTAGTGACACAGAGGCCTTTCTGATATTTAATCTTCATCAGTGTGTCTCAACCCCAAAGTTTTGAAACTGAAACGGATGATGGACAAGACCCAACAAACACAGCACATCCCCCTCCGAGCACACATCGACCGACTTAGCCTATGAGACAGGTCAGCTGGAGGCATCAGGCAAGGGTCCCCCACCGAGCCAACATCAGCAAACATGACCCACACTCCACGGAAGTCCCGGGCATCAGGAAGGAAATAAATGTAAATGGAACATATTTGGTAATGGTGCAGTTTTGCCTGTATTCAGTGACGATGAAATACTAAACAAAATCAGATGTCACAACAATTAATACATATACCGTAAATAGAAAATGTTTTTTCATGTGAGCTTGGTTTGAAGGCAGTACTTGTGTATTGATTACTTCAATGAAATAATGTTTGCTTGTCGCCTTGCAGTGATTACAATTCCACACTTTAAACAAAATAGTTCAGAACGAATTCTTCTGGGACAAGTCCACTTCATTTCTCTTCTCAGAACACTCGAAAACCCATCTTTTTCTTCATTTCTGTAATCACAAATTCTGTTCCAAAATTTGCATTATAGACAAATGAATAGTTTTCAATTGTAGCTTAAAAATCCTGAAAATTGGAACACCTTGAAGACTTTCTATAATTCTCCTGAAATGTTAACAAATTTGTTACACGATCCTGCAAGGTGTCCAAAAGGTGCAAACGGATTGGCAAACAGTGTAGACCCTGATCAGACTGCTCCTTCAGGAGCAGTCTGATCTGGGTCTGCACTGTTTGCTTAGTCATATCTGTCCCAATGCATAGGATCATTAAGGTATGTGTAACAACCTAAGCGGCAGAAAAGTAATCAAGATGACTGGATACACAGCCGTATATTATTTATCGCCTTTTCATGGCCCTTTTTTATTGCCATTTTTGAAAGAGAGATGGTCTTAATTTTGTGACTTTCCCAGCTAGCATGCAACATATGGCATCACTCTGATGCTACTATATACAACATTTTCTCGGCCCCCGCCCATCGGGCTTGAAGAAATATATGGGCAGCATGATACTTCCATGCATAGGTGAAACCGACCCGCACACGAGTACTGGTAAACAGCTTAGAGGATCTAAGCCTGTCCAGGCAAAGCGGTGAGAGTCGGTCCGTCCATGCTTATAAACGCTATTGGTTTCATTGGGCAGTAGGGCTCATCTCAATGTCGGGTAAAAGTCCCACAAAATTGGAAGCAATGTCTCCAAAATGACCTTTACAATGCTGACGGGGACGTTAAACCTCAAATCAAACAAACAATACAACATTTTCATAATGAAAAATATTTCAGTAAGTAGTGACATCACTGTGACATTGTTACACTGTTTGGTGCTATTTGGGTTCTGATGTTTACTTCCTTGTATAGTTTTCAACGAGCCCCATCTGAATAAGGGTCTACTGTAAAAGGAAATAATTTAAGCCTTATCCAGCTGCATAAATTAATCGAGCCCCTCCCACTGCTGATTATCAACCAATCAAATTACTTGATATATTTGTTCAATTCACAAATTGGATAACAAACAGTGTAGATCCTGATCTGGATCTACACTGTTTTCAAAGGTAAGGGTTGTCGTGAACTGCAGGATAAAGGAACCCTTATGGACAAGGGCAGCAATCTATTTTTAGCCAGATCTCAGTTGTTGAAAGTCAAATATCAAATATGTTGTTTATACATTAAGGGGCTTAATGGTAAAATCGACCCACATATTTTGACTGTAAATGCGGCTCATCTTTACAAGTTTGCCACCCATCTGTTTGGTGTGGTTGTTACCCTGCCTTTTTGAAGTAAGGTGAGGGGACAAAGTTTTCAGTGTTACCGTGTTTCCATTTTTAGCTCACCTGAGCAAAGCACAAGGTGAGCTTTTGTGATCACCTTTTGTCCGTCGTACATGCATTGTTCAGCGTGCGTCGTGCGTCGTCAACATTTACCTTGTTAAGACTCTAAAGACCACAATTTTGCTTCAGTCTTCATGAAACTTTACCAGAATGTTTGTCTTAATGATATCTGGGTCAAGTTCGAATATGGGTCATGTCAGATCAAAAAGTAGGTCAGTACATGTAGGTCAAATCATAGAAACACCTTGTTTAGACTCTAGATGCCACAGTTTTGGTCCAATCATCCTGAAACTTGCTCAGAATGATCATCCTGACAATATCTTGGTCAAGTTCGAATATGGGTCATGTCGGGTCAAAAAGTAGGTCAGCAGGTCAAATCATAGAAAAACCCTATTAAGATTCTAGAGGACACAGTTTTGGTCCAATCATCCTCACACTTGCTCAGAATGATCATCCTGACAGTATCTCTTTGAAAATCAAATATGGGTCATGTGGGATCAAAAAGTAGGTCAGTAGGTCAAACCATAGAAAAACCTTGTTAACACTCTAGAGGCCACAGTTTTGGTCCAATCATCCTCAAATTTGCTGAGAATGATCATCTTGACAATATCTCGGTCAAGTCTGAATACAGGCCATGTCGGGTCAAAAAGAAGGTCAGTAGGTCAAATCATAGAAAAACATTGTTAAGACTCTAGAGGCCACAGTTTTGGTCCAATCATCCTCATACTTGCTCAGAATGATCATCCTGACAATATCTTGGTCGTGTACGAATATGGTTCATGTTGGTCAAAAAGTAGGTCAGTAGGTCATAGAAAACCTTGTTAACACTCTAGAGCCCAAAGTTTTGGTCCAATCATCCTCAGACTTGCTTAGAATGATCATCCTGACAAAATCTCGGTGAAGTTAGAATATGGGTCATGTGGGATCAAAAAGTAGGTCAGTAGTTCAAACCATAGAAAAACTTTGTTAATACTCTAGAGGCTATAGTTTTGGCCCAATCATCCTCAAATTTGCTAAAAATGATCATCCTGACAATATTTCAGTCAAGTTTGAATACGGGTCATGTGGGATCAAATAGTAGGTCAGTAGGTCAAATCATAGAAAACCTTGTTAACACTCTAGAGGTCACAGATTTGGTCCAGTCATCAAACTTGCTCAGAATGATCATCTCTACAATATCTAGGTCCAATTCTAATATGGGTCATGTTGGGTCAACAAGTAGGTCAGTAGGTCAAATCATAAAGAAAACCTTGTTTACACTCTAGAGACTGCAATTTTTAGCTCACCTGAGCAAAGCTCAATGTGAGCTTTTGTGATCATCTTTTGTCCGTCGTAAGTGCGTCGTGCATCATTCATCATTTGACGTGCGTGGTCAACATTTACCTTGTTCATCCTCTAGAGACCACAATTTTGCTCCAATCTTCAAGAAACTTTACCAGAATGTTTGTCTTGATGATACCTGGGTCAAGTTCGAATACCTATGGGTCATATCAGATAAAATCTAGGTCCAGGTCTTTGATATTTGGTATGAAGCTTCATCTAGTGGACCCCTATCAAGATTGTTCAAATTATAGTGCAGGGGCCAAAAATGCCCCCCACCACCACCCCCGGGGCCCTTTGGTTTTACATAAGCCTATATAGGGAAAATCTTTAGAAATCTTCTTCTCTGAAACCGCAAGGCTCAGCTAGGTCTTTGATATTTGGTATGAAGCTTCATATTGTGGACCTCTACCAAGATTGTTCAAATTATAGACCAAAATCTTCTTCTCTGAAACCTAAAGGCCTAGGTCTTTGATATTTGGTACGAAGTTTCATCTGGTGGACCTCAACCAAGATTGTTCATATTATAGCCCTGAGACCAAAAATGCCCCCTGCCTCTGGGCCCTTTGGTTTTACATAGACTTATATTGGGAAAATCTTTAAAAGTTTTCTTTTGTGAAACCACAAGTCCTAGTTCTTGGATATTTCGTGTGAAATTTCATCTTGTGAAATTTCATCTAGTGGACCTCTATCAAGATTGTTCAAATTATAGCCTTGGGACCAAAAATTCCCCCGCCTCTGGGCCCTTTGGTTTTACATAGACTTATAGGGAAATCTTTAAAAATCTTCTTCTCTGAAACTTCAAGGCCCATGTCTTTGATATTTAGTATGCAGCTTCCTCTAGTGGACCTCTACCAAGTTTGTTCAAATTATAGCCCTCGCGCCACAAATACCCCCGCCCCGAGGCCCTTTGGTTTTGCATAGACTTATATAGAGATAATCTTCGAAAATCTTCTTCTCTGAAACAGCAAGGCCAGGTCCTTGATATTTGGTGTGAAGTGCACCACTATCAAGATTGTTTAAATTATAGCCCTGAGGCCAAAAATGCCCCCGCCCCGGGGCCATTTGGTTTTACATAGGCTTATGTAGGGAATGTCTTTAAAAAAAAAATTCTTCTCTGAAACCTCAAGGCCCAGGTCTTTGATATTTGGCGTGTATCTTCATCTAGTGGACCTTTTGCCAAGATTGTTCAAATTATAGCCTTTGTTGATATTTGATATGAAGCTTCACCTTTTTAGACCTCCCTCAACATTATGCACATTATAGCCCTGGGGTCAATATTGGCCCTCCCCGGGGCCCACTTGTTACTCTATGGATCAGGTGAGCGATCCAGGGCCATCATGGCCCTCTTGTTTATACTTCTGCTTTTGAGTAGCGGACCAATCATTTTGAAATTTTGATATACTATATTTGTTCAGTTCACAAACTGCATGACAAACAGTGTAGATCCTGATCTGATCAGGATGTACACTGTTTTCAAAGTTAAGGGTTGTCGTGAACAGCAGGTAAGGTAAGGATTGTCGTGAACAACAGTCTGAAAAGAAAACCAACAGTTAGACTCCAATGGGCCCAACCAGGGACAGAGCATCATGCACCAATCAACATTACATAAAATTAGATAGTAAGCCTTTATGTTGGAACCGTCAATAGAATCTGAGGCCTGACCCACCGGCTTGCAATTAAAGAGGGAAGCAAAGTTGTCAACCGTGATTGGGTTAACTACCATGCATGCAGTCTGTCATATAAGAAGAATTGCCCTGAAGAATTGGAAATACCTCAGAAAAACATCCTCACAGATACCGGTGTTACTTTTTCCATAAAAATACATGTATCTGTGTTTGTATAATGCAATTTTTATATGACGTCTTTTAATTTTGAACTACTAGACCCTATTTTAAGGGGAATGGATACATGAGACACATTTTACCAAGGGAGATAACTTTAAGGGCTTCCTGTTTGCTATTCCATAAACTGATTCCTGCTGTAAAAGAGGTCTACACTCAAAGGAATGAATTTGCTCCAATTCTTTCCTTTGAGAGTAGACCCCTGTTGCTAAGGGGCACAAAAATAGTTCTTGAAAGATTTGTCTCCATTGAAGATATATATGTTCCCTTAGCTAAATAATTCAGGGGCCATTTGTTCAAAACCAATGACATCATTAGTTAATGAATGGTTAAAACTTTGATCATTTAATATTGCAAAATATATTGATATTCATGCCAAAAAAATGTGAGTAGCTTTCCTTATACAAAAGCTACTCACATTTTTTAGCAAAATACTCACATCTCTTAGCAAAAATACCAAACTTGATAGAAACGTTAACAGTTATGACCATTAACCAGCTTGTTCAGCTAACGATGCTTTGAACAACTAGACCCAGATCTTGTTTCCTCACAGACTGCACAATATGTTTCTTACATCCTTTTCAATGAAATAGATATATAGAGATTTCGCAGTGAAATCGAAAATCAAGTTTTTTTTTTCACTGTTTGGGACTACTAAGTAGTATTTTCTCAAAATCTAATTCTGTGGTCAGTTTTTCCACTGTCAGATGATTGAAAATTAATGAACTGTATTAGAATTGATGCTAAGCCGTGCATATGTTACAAGGCTGTTAATGATGTCATTTCGACGCTGATGCCACGTATTTTGTCGCGCGATGTTAGATCTGTCCGCACCTTCTTTGGGGAACTAATCTCTCAATTATTTCAGTAACCATTCATTGAAATGCCATCCCAGGCTTTTTCCTAGGCACAAACTTTCGGTTTACACCCAATATTATACAAAGTAAATGCGTTGGAGGCCACTAAATTGATTCAAAACGCCCAGGAACAAAGTTAGTTTTCTCTGAGGGTGAGTGACGTGATAAGTGAAGCTAAACATTGCCATTTTGAAGCATGTAAGAAACAGAAAATTTGATTTTTTTAGTGTAAAATAAAATTTTATTTCATTCATGAACACTAAAACTGGTATTTTCACTCATGGCTACGCCACTTGTGAAAATACTGGTTTTGGTGTTCATTTGGGGAAATAATATAAGAATCTTTTATGGGTGTGAGGGGTGGGTGGAAAAAATCTGTCCTGAGGGACACTGTCCAGCATCACGAGGCTTGCCGAGTGATGCCGGACAGTGATCCCGAGGGACGGATTTTTCTATCCACCCCTCACACCCATATTGGATTCTTTTTCTTGCATACTTTCCATTTTTAGCGCGGTTTTTAGGGCCCCGCACTGAAAGTGTGGGTGCCCTATAGTAATCACTCCGTCCGTCTGTCTGTCTGTCTGTCCGTCTGTCCATCCACAAATTTTCCTACTCCTCTGATAGCGCTGCCGGGGCCCTAGTCAGTTTCACTGACAGCTCTAGTTTAATGCTGCAGTCACTTCGGTTACCAATGTCCACCATATTGTGTTGACACTGCAGGAATGTTTAGTGACGTCACGTAACATGCTGTGATGTCAACCTTAATGACGGACAAAATCAACCAGTGCATTTATCAAACACGCGATTATATTCGATTTTGAGTCGGAACATCAGGGTCCGAACATAAATTTCTATCCCAGGGTAAAATCACAGATTTCCTTGTCTGGTGTGCAAGAAAATTCGATCTTACACTGAAAAAATCAAATATCCTCTATCTATTATTCAGCCCCCGCCCATCGGGGCTTGAAGAAATAGATGGGCTGCATGATGCTTCCACGCAGAGCTGAAACCGACCCGCACATGAGTACTGGTAAACCGCTTAGAGGATCTATGCCTGCCCAGGCATAGCGAGTCGGCCCGTCCATGCTAATAAACCCTATTGGTTTCATTGGGTGGCAGGGCTTGAGATGTCGGGTAAAAGTCCCACAAAATTGGAAGCAACGTCTCCAAAATGACCTTTACAGTGTTGACGGGGACGTTAAACCTCAAATCAAACAAAAAAAAAAAAATCTATCTATTATACCTGTCTCATTTATCCCCTTTTATTTTCAGGCTTACGCATTAGAATCTTCAACCTGTTGATCAAGTTGTTGACGTGTGTGTTATACGTTGTACGGGTTCATACAGAAAAAGCACCTCTGTACTGGTGGGTATAATACCGGGTGTTAACCCTTTTGTACCAACTGGAATCTTCCTCCTTATATATAACGTGTGTTTGTGTGTGTGAATTCGGGGTTTAACGTCGCTTTCAACAATTTTTCAGTCATATCACGATGGTGTCTGGTTGCGACAGGGAGCTAAATGCTCAATTTTATAGTGCTGCCTCACTGAAGTATCATGTCCCAGACACATTACATGATACCACACCCAGTCACATTATCCTGACACTGGATCGACCAGTCCTAGCTCTACCCTGTAAATCTGAGTGCCAAGTGAGGAGCAGCTAGTACCATTCTTAACGATTTTGGTATGTTGCGGCCCGGGATCGAACCCGTGACCTCCCGTTCCCCGGAGAGGACACTCTACCAACTGAGCTGTCGGGACCGGTATTATATATAACAGGAGTCCATTTCAAAATTTTATGGGTGTCAGGTTGTATTTTCTTCAAAATTGATGTGGAAAATGGCTGCACTTTTTGCAAATAGTGTAGGCCCTGATCAGACGCCACATTCTGCGGCGTCTGATCTGGGCCTGCACTGTTTGCCATGGTACCTGTTTAGGGGTTTCCGGTACTGAAATGGGTTAGTGCTACAAAAGTAAGGAAGGCTAGGACTGCTTATGGTTTGTTTGATTTGATTTGTTTGTTTGATTTGAGGTAACTCATAGCTTCAGATAAGGCAGTTTTTTTCACCAAAAAAGAACTGATATTTTGTTTATTTGTGCACAAAAACATATACTAACAGCCTATTAATTTAAACTAGAATGTATTTTCAGACATAGAAAGTGGCACTTTTTTTTCAAAGAAAATCTTGTGCATTATGCAGTGCTTTTTTGGCGCTGCCATTGAAAAAGTCAAGAATACATATACTTTAGTGTGCCTGGCAGGGGGTTAGCAGCTAAGTCTGTGCCGTGCCAGGCACACACTTAACTCAGCTAACCCCGTGCCAGGCACAGACTTAGCTGCTAACCCCTTGCCAGGGACAGACTTAGCTGCTAACCCCATGCCTGGCACAGACTTAGCTGCTAACCCCGTGCCAGGCACACTACAGTATAATATTTATACCGCAATCAGGCATTCTAGTAACCTAATAAAGGGGGTCAAATAACTGCACGCTATAATCGGTAGTTCGGCCCCCTCCCATAGGGGCTTGAAGATATATATGGGCTGCATGATGCTTCCACACAGAGCTGAATCCGGCCCGCACACTAGTAATGGTAAACCGCTTGGAGGATCTAAGCCTGTCCAGGAACCGCGGTGCGAGACAGACCATCCATGCTAATAAACCCTATTGGTTTCATTGGGCGACAGGGCTTGAGATGTCATTTCATCTCAATGTCGGGTAAAAGTCCCACAAAATTGGAAGTAACGTCTCCAAAATGACCTTTATAGTGTTGACGGGGATGTTAAACCTCAAATCAATCAAACAAAAAACAAATATAATCGGTAGTGACCTAAAATTCCTTCTACTGACCTATAATACGTCTAGTGACCGTTTATAGACCGGACCTACTTTTCAGGTCACTAATTTACAAGTGTAAACAATAACATGCAACCTTTCATACATGGTAAAACAACGAAACTGCAAGTTAAAATCTTTGCAATATTTATTTAAACAGATTTTCAGAAATTTCGGCTAAATTCTTACCTTCTCAGCTTTTCCTGGTTTTATTTACCCTTTCCAATGACTGCACTGCTATGCGCAGTTGCGTCTCAACCTCGAAAATATTTTTTAAAGCTAAAATAAACTATTTCGTATTTGCAGATTTTCATACAGAAAGTAAAGCGCTGGGAAACTTTTATTCGAGTGTCCATGTCGTTTCCTACTTCATTGTGGCGCGGTGACGTCAGAAACTTTGAACTGGTTGACGTCATGTTATACTACGTGTGCGCGCCATGGCACTGAATGTCGTTTAACATGCCACACTGTCTGCTGTCTTTTTTGCTTAAATTTGCTTACTTATTGCAAAACCCCTTGATTGTTTTGAATTGCGGTATTAACTAAATGCATGATTAGTGTATTTAATAATAAAATATAATCGGTTCGCCGCGACAATTTTATAGGGGCTCGCTAAAGCTCGCCCCTATAAAATTGTCTAAGGCTCACCGATTATATTTTATTATTAAAGACACTTACCATGTATTTACTATATATTGTATTCTTTACTTTTTTAATGGCAGCACCAAAATAAATTTGGCACAGGGTTAGCAGCTAAGTCTGTGCCTGGCATGGGGTTAGCAGCTAAGTCTGAACCTGGCACAGGGTTAGGAGCTAACCCTGTGCCAGGCACAGACTTTGCTGCTAACCCCGTGCCAGGCACAGACTTAGCTGCTAACCCCGTACCAGGCACACTACAGTATAATATATATTGTATTCTTGACTTTTTCAATGGCAGCACCAAAAAATCACTGCATAATGCACAAAATTTTCTTTGAAAAAAAAAGGTGCCACTTTCTATGTCTGAAAATAAATTCTAGTTTAAATTAATAGGCTGTTTATTGTAGGTATTCATTAGAAGCGCCTCACTGAGGCGCTTCTAATGAATACCTACAATATATGTTTTCGGGCCGACATAAGAAAAATAATATGTGTGGTACCCCTCTTATCTGGTGCTATGGAGGTTTAACATCCCTGTCAACACTTAAAAGGTCATTTTGGAGACATTGCTTAAAATTTTGTGGGATTTTTACCTGACATAGAGAGGAATTGACATCTCAAGCCCTGTCGCCCAATGAAATGAATAGGGTTTATAAGCATGGGCGGTCAGGCACTCGCACCGCTTTGCCTGGGCAGGCTTAGCTCCTCTAAGTGGTTTACCAGTACTCGTGAGCAGTCGGTTTCAGCTCTGAGTGGAAGCATCATGCAACTCATCTATTTCTTCAAGCCCTGATAGGTGGGGGCCATTATGGTTTGTTTGTTTCTTTCTTTGTTTGAAGTTCACCAGCCCAGTCAATACTATTCAGATCATATTGAGCCAATCAGTTTACCTAATCACACTTTTTCTGAGCAGGCTTATACATGTGATGAGTTACGAGAGCTAGTCAATAAGTAACCAGCCTATCCCATTTCCAATTGACCGAGACAACAAAGATTTTCATGCCTTGTTTCAACACATGTTTTTGGCATGAGGACACCCTTATCGTGTCATTCACTCATAAGATATTGAACATCAAACATGGCTAGTGATGCAAAAGCAAGCTTTTCGTCAAAAGTTGAGTACCATGCTGTAATTTGGTACTTGTATTTGAAAGGGAAATACATTGCGTGTTGACCAATGTTTATGGGTCTTCTGCACCATTGTGTGCACAAGTTAAATTCTTGGTTGGGGAATTCAAACGCGGTAAAACGGCTTTAGAAGACAAAACCAGGTCTGGATGCCCATGAGATGCCATCAACGAAGAAATCTGTAACAAATTACGGGATCTGGTGTTCTCTGATAGGAGAATTAAGGTGGAAGAAATAGCGAATGCATTACACATTTCACATGGTAGCGTTTCAACAATTTTACATGATTGCTTGGGTATGCCTAAGCTCACAGCCCGTTGGGTCCCAAATTCTGTTAACGACAATCAAATAGCAACCAGAGCATCAGTATACAGCGCATTGTTGAAGCGGTTTAGGTCAAAGAAAGATGATTTTCTTTCACTTCCAGTGACTGAAAATGAGACCTTGGTCCATTATTATGAGCCAGAGAATAAAACTCAAAGTCTCCATTGGGTAGGGCCGGGTTGTCCAAGGCCAAAGAAGATCAAAACACAACCATCTGTTGACAAGGTGATGGGAACAATATTTTGGGACGTACAAGGCGTTATTATGTTGGATGTTCTAGCAAAGAAAAGTACAAAGGATTAAAGGAATATTGGGCAAATCATTTTATGTAATAAACTTATAATAATGCTGAACAAGACAGCCCCTACTTTTGAAAAAGTTTATTGCTTAAAATGATTTGCCCCATATTCTTTTAACCCTTTTTGCACGAAATGGAATCTTCCTCCTTATATACAGCAGGAGTCCATTACAAAATTTAGGGGTGGCAGGTTGTGTTTTCTTTTAAATTTATTTGGAAAATGGCTGAACGTTTTGCAAACAGTGTAGGCCCTGATCAGATGCTGCGTTCTGCGGCATCTGATCTGGGCCTGCACTGTTTGCCAGGGTACCTGTTTGAGGGTTTCAGGTACTACATGGGTTAATCCTTACAGCACCAGTTATGCCAGTCACAGATACTTTCTTTCTTTTTTTTTCGGAGAGAATAAGGCTTGGCATACAAGTAACATGTGAATAATCTTCTCCCTTCCACTGATTCAAGAAGGGCAGTTGTCATTTTCTATCAAGGCTGTCACGTTTACACAATGTTCAGAAAATTAAACAATTTGGTTATAATGAATTTTTTCGTTAATATAACTAGCTAGATTACTATAGATCTATAGATTTGAGATGCCCCTCCATCCCATCCTGCATGGTTACTTCTACTCAGAATTAGTGGGCCGACCTCAGTAGCTCGGTCATATGCGCGGTTGACTGGTGTTCAGGAGGACGTGGGTTCGATACCTGCCGGGGTCGGCAACATTTTTCATGGAGATTGATAATGAAATCTTGTCTACGGTCATTCTCTCCTTTCTGCTGATTTGAGAAGGGCAGTTGTCAAATTTTGGCCAAAGAATGTGCACTGTAGTGTGGTTAATAGGGCTGACTATCGATGCCAATTTTGACTATCGTGATAGTATTGCTATTGTGGAAACTACTATCACGATACTATCACTATCGTGGCATACTATCACGATACTATCGTGTTACTATCGGGAACACTTATAAATGATTCATAGATGTTATATCACTCACATAAAATGGCTAAGAGTGACAGAACGAGTTAGGAAAATTCCAATGGCCTAAAATTGTATGTTTATTGTGTGTTTCAATATCAGCATTCATTCCCTCGGGGCTATTCCAGAAAAAACATCATGGGGAGACGGCTCTTTATATTATATCCCCACCACCGCCTAAAAATAGTTTGCTGCTTCCAGTATATATGCCTGTAAGTGATGGTTATCATAGCTTTAATACCTTTGCAGTGTTTGAGATTTTCTGCTTGTGAAAACTGACAGATGCTGATCGTTCTTCGATTCTTTGATGTTTGCCGCCTATGTTAAATTAATCTGTGGATTCAGTTGATTAGGTAACCCGATTATTACATAGTATTACGTAATCACAGCACGCTATTTTAGCACCTCTTTAAGGGCGACATGAATCTAACAAACTGCATTAAAACTTGAACTTACATATTTTTTATTTGAAGTTAGCATCAAAAGCTAGACTATCAAAATAGAAGTAAAGCAATTATCAAGTCGGTTTTTTCATTTAGCAATATGTACAGGGCTTGACCTAGGCTCTTTGACTCTGTGGACATTTAGTCCTTGCACAAAAGACAGCTAAGACAGGCAGCAATAATAAAACAAAGTTTTCATGTAATGAAATTTGGCCGTTTCGACATGTTATTTTTTCTGGAATATCCCTCTATTATAATACAAAGACAACCAAAAATAGAATCAGAAAGACCCACGAAAAATAAAAACGCCAATTTGTCCCAGGTTGTCCAGTGTCCACCATCAAAACGTCCAGAATCACCTTAAGAAAGTACTTGATAGACTGAGACCTAAGGCCTCGCGCTGCACGTTTTTTCCCCCTACAGGATGACGACAGGAAAATAAAACTTTGTCTGCTTAAATATTCCCCAAAGAATTCAATCCCAATCGGTCAGGCCAGCCGACTGATGACATCATCATTGATGCATTTGTGCATACTCTCCGACTTATCTGAGTCTATCATGTACTCGCATGCACATTCTGTGCATTTTTCGAGAAATGCATTTCTAATGAGACCACAAAAGTGCGGTTTAATAGTCTGGTCCTTATGCGCAAAAAGAGTCACATATACAACAAGTTAAACTGCATTATACCGTCATTTATTACGCATTTATTTACCTATATGAATAAGTCAGCACACAGCAAAAACAAACATTTCTTCATACAAAAGATCAGCTTGTGCATCTTGCAAATGTCTTCGAAACTGAACAGGGAAATGGCGTTTGTCCCAGAAGTTATACTACGCAAGGATAGTACAAACAGCAAACATTTATATATGACTGCGCAGGCTGATCTGAGCCTTCACATGTCGCACAGGTTTCACTGTCATGTTTTCAAAAGGTTGCATGCAACAAACTCGTGATCAAACTATCATTGACGTTTTGTTATTGAAAAACGCGGGAAAATTTCTGACTGCCTCAACTGCACGTGCAAAAATGACGGCGGGAAATTCATCGCCGCGAGAAATTCACCACACGGCAAAAAACTATGATACACATGTGCGACCAGCGAAGACTCAGATCATCATGCACATATGTGAAGGCTTATCAGTCTGTCCTGATTACAGCTGAACGGATTTCCTAAGCAAAAATACTTGCGTAATTACACAACAGTACAGGTATATTTTCAAAGTATATTCAAGAAAAATACAAAAACAATCGAAACTATCGATAGTTGAGTGAACTATCGGCGATAGTACTATCGATGCATTGCTATCGAGGCAGTCCCTATCGTGATGCATCGAACTATCGATGCATCGTTACACCCCTAGTGGTTAACCGCTTACGTATAAGCCTGCCCAGAAAAAATGTGGATAGGTAAATTGACCGGCTCAAAAATGACCAAAATAGTGTTGACTGGGCTGTTAAACTCCAATGCAAACAAAGAAACAGAATTAGTGCTCCAATCACAGTTGATATTTTTAGGGGCTCTTTTCCAAGAAATTTTTGTTGCAACACATTTGACTTCTGTTACACTGGTGCTTATGGTGTGTCATACTATTGCTTCAGTCTCATCTATAAACTACAGTGAAATTCCGCTAAATTAAGACTAATTCTGCTTTAAAAAGCTTATAAATAAGGGTGCAATTACTCTGTCTTTGTGTTTTCTGCACACAATGTCCTCTGGTCAGGGACCACCTTTGGGACTGTTCAAAAGTGGTCTTTAAGACCACTTTTGAACAGTCCCAAATGTGGTCTTAATATAGGAATTTTACTGTATTTCGTTTTAAGTTGTGATGTGACAATGGTATAGGGAAGTGCAGCTGTATTATTACCGCAAAAAATGGAAAGGTAAAGAATTGTAAATGGTTTTTACTATCATTTCATACACCATACAACCTGATTATCACTGCTGGCGGTGAGAGAAATGTTATCATTGCTCTAGAATCAACTTGTTATTTTCCACTCCATACAAACTTGAGACGCAAACTAACCTCGCATCAAACACAAAATGTGTCCGTTTAAATGTGTGAACGTGGCAGCCCTAGTTTCTAGCAAAAAAAATGTATTGATTAACCACCTAACCCTTGTTGTACCAAATGGAATCTTCCACCTTATATATGGCAGGAGTCCATTTCGAAAATTAGGGGTGTCAGGTTGTGTTTTCTTCAAAATTTATTTGGGAAAAGGCTTAACTTTTTGCAGTGTAGGCCCTGATCAGATGCCACATTTGTGGCATCTGATCTGGGCCTGCACTGTTTGCATAGGTACACCTTTAGGGGTTTCTGGTACTGAATGGGTCAAAAGCCTGGCCATGTAAACTGTGGTTAGGTTAACTGACCAGATTTATACCAGGTTGTGTCTTTTGTTATCAAGTTTATCAGGCAAGGCTTCAAGAATGCTTGTAGAATCGAGAGGCTTGCCGAGGGATTCTACATGCCTTCTAGAAGCCAAGTCTGATAAACTTGATGTCAAATGTCATGAATCTCATATTCTATTTATCAGTTTATCCCCTTGTACACTCTTTAAATATGCAAATCAATTGTCCTAATTGTGTTCCGAATTCCGGCATGCAATAATCGGTCAATATATTCAGTATCATAATCGGTCAATATATTCAGTATCATCTTCCTATGATATTTTTTAGGGCCCCGCACTGAAAGTGTGGGTGCCCTATAGTAATCACTCTGTCCGTCCGTCCGTCTGTCTGTCTGTCTGTCTGTCTGTCTGTCTGTCTGTCTGTCTGTCTGTCTGTCTGTCTGTCTGTCTGTCTGTCTGTCTGTCTGTCTGTCTGTCTGTCCATCTGTCCGTCCACATTTTTTCCTACTCCTCTGATAGCGCTGCCGGGGCCCTAGTCAGTTTCACTGACAGCTCTAGTTTCCTCTAATTTTTCCAATTTTTTCAGTAATAATAACATTTTTGCCAATTTTTCGAGGACTCTGGTTCATTCATGAAAGCAGAAGCCTCCGTGGTCGAGTGGTTACGCTACTCGACTTGTAAACCAGGGGTCGCAGGTTCGATCCCGGGCTTCTCCAGACTTTCGGATGAGTCTTTAAACCGAGGTCCCGTCTCCATATGACCTTAGCTGTTGATGGGACGTAAAACTCAAACACTCACTCACTCATTCATGAAAGTGCAATGTCGCATTGACCTAATAAAGTTCACTTGTCCTGAGATAGCATGCTACAGTGCAATTGATATAGGGGGTAACTGATAAGATCTTAACTGAACATGTAATGTCAAGCCTTATTTTCTTGAAAACATTATAGCAGAAGTTAGATTCTCATCTACTCTAGAATTAACCTTGGTGCTTGAAGGTTGAACATCATCAGACAGTAATCTTTGCCGCTTTCACAACAGCTGAGAATATTGCAAAATAAGAGAGATGTTATTGCGAAATAAGTGAAATGTACTGATGTCTTTATCAGGAGAAATATGATTCTAATAGAATTATTGTACTTTCATAATTCAATAACTCATATCATAACTGAAGCCAAGGGGTTCCCGCTTGAGATTTGCACTGGCATTTTCATTTCTGGAATGAATCTTTACAGCAAGCCAGTTTACCCTGAAGACGTCAATCACAGCAAGATGTCAATCACAGCAATTGTTGTCTGCTTTGTTGCCTGCTTGTTACTTTAACCCTTTTTGTACCAAAAGGAATCTTCTTTGTTATATATAGTTATTATAGCAGGAGTCCACTGCAAAATTTAGGGTTGTCAGATTGTGTTTTCTTCGAAATTTATTTGGAAAATGGCTTAACTTTTCGCAAACACTGTAGGCCCTGATCAGACGCCGCAGAATGCGGCGTCTGATCTGGGCCTGCACTGTTTGCCAGGGTACCTGTTTTGGGGTTTGTGGTTCAAAATGGGTTGAATTTCATTTTTATACCCCACCACACGATAGTGGCGGGGTATTATGTTATACCCTCCGGTGTCCGTCCGTCCGTCCGTCCGTATGTCCGTCCGTCCGTCCGTCCGTCCGTCCGTCCGTCCGTCCGCACCATTTCCGATCGATAACTTGAGTAATTTTTAACGAATTTTTTTCAAATTTTGCATACATGTATATATCGGGAATGAGTGGTATGGGATTGTTAATGGGCAAAATCCCTTAACATTTGACAGAGTTATGGCCCTTTTTAGTTCAAAATAAGGGGTTTTGGGGCGTTTACGATCAATAACTTGAATATTTTTTCACGGATTTTCTTCAAATTTTGTATACACATTGGCATTGGGTATGAGTGGTTTGGGATTGTAAATGGGCAAAATACATTAACATTTAACGGAATTATGGTCGTTAAAAATTCCGATTAAATGGTTTTTGGGGACTTATTCCTTTACTATATGGAATATTTGGATGAAACTGCACTGATGTATAAAGGACCATAATAAGCAGGTTTTGTGTTGTGAATACACAAAATACGTTAACATTTAACGAAAAATTGGTCGTTAACAATTCCCATTAAATAGTTTCTGCATATATATTCCTTTAATTTATGACATATATTGATTATCACTGCCAGTGTAGTGGTTAGAGTGCTGGACTACAAATCCTATTGTTGACTATGAATCTGAGGGGGCGTGAGTTCCAATCTCCGTCGAGGAATGGAAATTTTTTTTTTTTTTTTCGTTTTTTCTTTTTTTTTTTTTTTGTGTGTTCTTTTTTCTTTTTCTTTCTTTTTCATTTTGGCAATGAATTTATTTATTTTTTTGTATTTTTTTTTAATTTTCCTCATTTTTGGTTTTTCATTCCTTTTTTTTCCCTTTTTTTTTTTTTTTTCACCCTTTTCTTCTTTTTGTTATACCCCATCACACGATAGTGCTGGGATATTACAATATACCCTCCGGTGTCTGTCCGTCCGTCCGTCCCCACCATTTCCGACCAATAACTGGATTAATTTGTGCTATGAATCTGAGGGACGTGAGTTCAAACCCCCGTGGAGGAATGGAATTTTCTTTTTTTTTCCTTTTTTTCTCGTTTTTTCTTTTCTTTTTTTTCCGTTTATTTTTCTTTTCTTTCTTTTTGCAATGAATTTTTTTTTTTTTTCGTTTTTTTTTTTTCTCATTTTTTGTTTTTCATTCCTTTTTTTTACCTTTTTTTTTTTTTTCCTTTTCTTCTTTTTGTTATACCCCATTACACGATATTGCTGGGATATTATAATATACCCTCCGGTGTCTGTCCGTATGTCCGTCCGTCTGTCCGTCCGTCCGTCCATCCCCACCATTTCCGACCGATAACTTGATTAATTTTTCACATTTTTTTTTTTCAAATTGTGCCTACATGTTTATATCGGGAATGACTTTTTTTTCTTTTCTTCTTTTTGTTATACCCCATCACACGATAGTGCTGGGGTATTATAATATACCCTCCGGTGTCTGTCCGTTCGTCCGTCCATCCACAGCATTTCCGACCGATAACTTGATTAATTTCTCACAATTTTTTTTGGAGTTTGCGATCAATAACTTAAGAATCTTTTCATGGATTTTCTTCAAATTTTAAAACACTAAAGGACACATATTATTGCCAAGGACAGTCACTCTGCTTTTCTGGTTATTGTATTATCTGCCCTTTTGATATACATGTATGTAGTTCCTTTACTATATTGAATGCCTTAGTGAAGTTTTACAGATAACTATAACACTTAAAAGTACCACTATTATGGGCAAGGCTATAACCATATTATCTTGCAGTGGTGGGGTATCATGCAGTGTTAGCGTGCTTTTATTTACAAACAATGTGGACCCAGTACTTCTGCCTGTATGCTAAAGTAGGTTTGAGGTCCTCATACGAACTGAACAAATTAATTTGTCTTAATCGCGACGGAAGTAAGGGCGAGGATTGTGGCCATGTAAAAGCGATATAAGCCCCACAGTGGAATTCTTTTCCGCTGACCGTTCCATGGGGTCTGTATTATTACCGCAAAAATGGAAAGGTAAAGAATTGTAAATGGTTTTTACTATCATTTCATACCTGATTATCACTGCTGGCGGTGAGAGAAATGTTATCATTGCTCTAGAATCAACTTGTTATTTTCCACTCCATACAAACTTGAGACGCAAACTAACCTCGCATCAAACACAAAATGTGTCCGTTTAAATGTGTGAACGTGGCAGCCCTAGTTTTTAGCAAAAGAATGTACTGATTAACCACTTACAAGCCTGGCCACACAAACTGTGGTTAAGTAAACTGACCAGATTGGTTAGGTAAACTGACCAGATTCTACATGCCTTCTCGAAGCCAAGCCTGATAAACTTGATGCGAAATGTCATGAATCTGGTATTCTATTTATCAGTTTATCTCCTTGTACACTCTGCGGTTAGGAAAACTGACCAGATTTATACCAGGTTCGTGTCTGTTGTTATCAAGTTTATCAGGCAAGGCTTCAAGAATGCTTGTAGAATCGCGAGGCTTGCTGCCTTCTCGAAGCCAAGCCTGATAAACTTGATGTCAATGTCATGAATCTGGTATTCTCTAAAACAGTTTATCCCCTTGTACACTCTTTAAATATGCAAATCAATTGTCCTAATTGTGTTCCGAATTCTTGCATGCAATAATCGATCAATATATTTAGTATCATCAGACTGTATTCTTCCTATGATATTTTTTCCTCTAATTTGTCCATTTTTTTTCAGTAATAATAACATTTTTGCCAAATTTTCCAGGACTCTGGTTCATTCATGAAAGTGCAATGTCGCATTGACCTAATAAAGTTCACTTGTCCTGAGATAGCATGCTACAGTGCAATTGATATAGGAGGTAACTGATAAGATCTAAATAGTGTAAACTGAACATGTAATGTCAAGCCTAATTTTCTCGAAAACATTATAGCAGAAGTTAGATTGTCATCTGCTCTAGAATTAACCTTGGTGCTTGAAGGTTGAACATCATCAGACAGTAATCTTTGCCGCTTTCACAACAGCTGAGAATATTGCAAAATAAAGAGAGATGTTATTCCGAAATAAGAGAAATGTACTGATGTCTTTATCAGGAGAAATATGATTCTAATAGAATTATTGTACTTTCATAATTCAATAACTCATATCATAACTGAAGCCAAGGGGATCCCGCTTGAGATTTGCACTGGCATTTTCATTTCTGGAATGAATCTTTACAGCAAGCCAGTTTACCCTGAAGACGTCAATCACAGCAATTGAGGTCTGTTTTGTTGTCTGCTTGTTACTTTAACCCTTTTTGTACCAAATGGAATCTTCTTCGTTATATATAGCAGGAGTCCACTGCAAAATTTAGGGTTGTCAGATTGTGTTTTCTTCGAAATTTATTTGGAAAATGGCTTGTGGCCATGTAAAAGCGATATAAGCCCCCCAGTGGAATTCTTTTCCGCTGACCGTTCCAAGGGGGTTCTTCTGTCGCGGTTTATTTTTGTTATGGTTTGTCTTGGGTGTTTGTGTCGCTTATATTATTTTATTTTGGATAGCCTATTGGCCATCTTGTGGGAAAGTAACTGTCCTTTTGGCTTGCCGCTATTGATGTTTCCATTAGGGTCTGTTGTTTCATGTTTGTGTTTCTTTCCCTTTGATGTCTCTGATGGGAGCTGTGGGTTAATTGTATTGATTCCTGGTCATTGCCTCCACTTCTACTTTGAAGGTACAACAGACAACATTTTCAGATACAGATTTTCTTGGCATCTATGGGGTTAATAGGATTTTGTTTGTTTGATTTGAGGTTTAAGGTTCCCATCAACATTGTTAAAGATCATTTCGGAGCCACTGCTTCCAATTTTGTGGGACTTTTACCCGACCATGAGATGGAATGACATCTCAAGCCCTGCCGTCCCCTGAAACCAATAGGATTTTTAAGAGCATGGTCGGTCCGCTTTGCCCGGTTTACCAGTACTCGTGTGCGATCAGTTTCAGCTCTGCGTGGAAGCATCATGCTGCCCATCTATTTCTTTAAGCCCCAACAGCGGGGGTTGGTATGCAGAAGTAAATTTGAAAAGATTACAAAAACATACAACAGACAACATTTTCAGATGCAGATTTTCTTGGCATCTTTGGGGTTATTAGGAGCAAACTACAAAATCTGTACCATAATTTTGCTACTTTGCAAAGTAAATTAAATAAACAGTAAAATTCCTATGTTAAGACCACCTTTGGGACTTTTCAAAAGTGGTCTTTAAGACCACTTTTGAACAGTCTCAAAGGTGGTCTCTGACCAGGTGAAACTGTGTGCAGAAAATATAAAGAAATAATAACTGAAACTTTCTAAATAATCTTTTTAAATCAGAATTAGTCTCATTTTTTGGTGTCTTAATAGCCGAATTTTACTATATATTGTGTGTACTAGTTAGAATTGTCTCAGTGAGGCAGTTCCAACAAGTCACAACAATATGGAAAGAAAACTATTGTCTGCAACACCCTTAGCTTGTTTGTTTCCTAGGCCTTGTATGTAGTCAGCTGTGATTTTGCATAAATCTGGTCTGTCATACGAGTACCAGAACGAGGAAAAAACTGAAAGGTCACAGGAAAGAAGATCTAATAAGGAGTCTCGACTTTTAACCCATTGAGTACCAGAAAGCCCAAAATGGGTAATTGGAAACAGTGCAGGCCCAGATCAGATGCCGCAGAATGCGGCATCTGATCAGGGCCTACACTGTTTGCAAAAAGTTAAGCCATTTTCCAAGTAAGTTTTGAAGAAAATACATCCTCAGACACCCCTTAATTTTGGAATGGACTCCTGCTATATATAAGGTGGAAGATTCCATTTCGTACAAAAAGGGTTAAGCACTAGTGTGGTTTTGCTATTTAGGAGTCTTAACCTTTACCACCCTCTGGGCTAATTCAGCAGACGACAAATTGATTGTATTTTTTTCTTATTTGTCCCAAAAAACAGGATTTGACTTCTCATGCAAATTGTCTCCACGGGAGACAATTTGTTGTCTCCATGGGAGACAATTTGCATGAGAGGAGACACTTTGTTGTCTCCATGGGAGACAATTTGCGTGATGTGTCAACTGTTCTCTATGGGAGACAATTTGTTGTCTCCATGGGAGACAATTTGCATGAGAGGAGACACTTTGTTGTCTCTATGGGAGACAATTTGCATGATATGTCAACTGTTCTCTATGGGAGACAATTTGTTGTCTCCATGGGAGACAATTTGCATGAGAGGAGACACTTTGTTGTCTCCATGGGAGACAATTTGCGTGATATGTCAACTGTTCTCTATGGGAGACAATTTGTTGTCTCCATGGGAGACAGTTTGCATGAGAGGAGACACTTTGTTGTCTCCATGGGAGACAATTTGCGTGATATGTCAACTGTTCTCTATGGGAGACAATTTGTTGTCTCCACGGGAGACAATTTGCATTAGAGGAGACACTTTGTTGTCTCCATGGGAGACAATTTGCGTGAGATGTCAACTGTTCTCTATGGGAGACAATTTGTTGAGATTTCAACTCCTGTTCTCCATGGGAGACAATTTGCATGAGTTGTCAACTCCTGTTCTCCACAGAGTCTATTTGCCTGAGATGTCAACTCCTGTTCTCCATGGGAGACAGTTTGCATGAGATGTCAACTCCTGTTCTCCACATAGATGTCAACTCCTGTTCTCCATGGAAAACAATTCAAAGCATTAAATTGGTTTGAAACCTTAAAGTTTGATGATTTTCAGTCTTCGCGAAATTTTTTCTACAGATGGAGGACAGCTGTCAGGCAGACTGAAATCTTTTATAAGACAGAATAAATATCTGCAGGACTGAAGGCATATTTGTTGTCAGAATATTAATTTCTTTGCTAAGATTCACAGGACATTTGTCAGACAGACTAAAGGTTTTTGCAGGACAAAATGCAAATATGCCAGTTTTGTCAGACAGCCCTGCGTTTTTCGCGATGACTGGATTTCTGGATGTACATATTAAGTTCAACTTCAGTAGCTATCGTAATGATCCAAACTATTTGGACAGACAGGCCAAAGCAATCAGTGCAGACCCAGATCAGACTACTCCTGAAGGAGTAGTCTGATCAGTGTCTACACTGTTTGCTTTTGGGATCACTTTTTGTCTGTCATCTGTGCGTGCATGTGTGCGTGCGTAAACTTTTTCTTCAAACGACATCTCCTCCTAAACCACTGATCACATTTTGACCAAACTTCACAGGAATTATTCTTAGGTGGTCCCCTTTCAAAGTTGTTCAAATGGTTCTGGTCTGTTGCACATCTAGGTCACAGGAGATAAAAATAGATTTTTTTACTGAAAACTTAAAAAAAATCTTCTTCACTGAAACCGCACGGCCCAGGTCTTTGATAATTGGGATGAAGCTTCATCTAGTAGACCTCTACCAAGATTGTTCAAATTATAGCCCTGGGACCAAGAATGTCCCTGCCCAGAGGCCCTTTGGTTTTACATAGACTTATATAGGAAAAATCTTTAAAAATATTCTTCTCTGAAACCACAAGGCTTTGATATTTGGTGTGACGCCTCATCTAGTGGACCTTTATCAAGATCGTTCAAATTATAGCCCTAGGGCCAAAAATGCCCACCCCGCCCCAGGGTCTTTGGTTTTACATTGGCTTATATAGGGAAAATCTTGAAAAATCTTCTTTAAAACTGCAAGGCCCAGATCTTTGATATTTAGTATGAAGATTCATCTAGTAGACCTCTACCAAGATTGTTCATATTATAGCCCTAGGACCAAAAATGCCCCTGCCCTTTGGTTTTACATAGACTTATATAGGGAAAATCTTTTCAAATCTTCCTCTCTGAAACTGCTAGGCCCAGGTCTTTGATATTTGGTGTGAAGCTTCATCTAGTGGACCCCAATCAAGATTGTTCAAATTATAGCCCTGGGACCAAAAGTGCCCCTGCCGTGGGGCCCTTTGGTTTTACATAGACTTATATAGGGAATATATTCTCTGACCTTGGCCTAAGATGATATAGAAGCCTCCGTGGTGCAGTGGTTATGCTACTCGCCTTGTAAATCAGGGATCGCAGGATCGATCCCGGGCTTCTCCAGACTTTCGGATGAGTCTTTAAACCGAGGTCCCGTCTCCGTATGACCTTAGCTGTTGGTGGGACGTAAAACTAAAACTCACTCACTCACTTGGCCTAAGATGAAAATTAAAACTTATTTTTCACAGAAACCACTGCTCCATTTGTAACGGTCGCATGACCAATATGGCCGCCATGCCCATATAAGGTAAAAACCCTTCAGAAATCTTCTCCAGAACCAATGGGCCTAGTATCAGGTCACATGTCCAAGATGGCTACCATGGTAAAAACCCTTTAAAAATCAACTTTGCAGAAATGAAATGTCCTCATAAACTCTCAGCATCTCAGCACTCAGGTGAGTGGCTCAGGACCATTGGTCCCCTGGTTCTTTTTGTAAGTGTCTTAAACAGTTTCCGGTTTATCACGTGATTTCCTTATATTGAAGTCACGTGACCACTTCTACTTCTGGTAAAATGGCAACTCTCTGTTGATAAATAGTGTATAGAAATATGAAGAAAATCGAGGCAAATTCAAGGGGGTAAGGGCCTCCTTTGTTGGGGTACCCCACCCCCTGTAACTTCCCAGATTTTTTTTTCAGCAGCTTTATATATGGGTTAATGCCGCCGGGTTGGAGCAATAAATGTGGCATTGATTGATTGGAGGTTTAACGTCCCCATCAACACTGTAAAGGTCATTTTGGAGACGCTGCTTCCAATTTGTGGGACTTTTACCCGACATGGAGATGAAATGACATCTCAAGCCCAATGAAACCAATAGGGTTTATAAGCATGAACTCGCACCGCTTTGCCTTGGCAGGCTTAGATCCTCTAAGCGATTTACCAGTACTCGTGTGCGGGCTGGATTCAGCTCTGCATGAAAGCATCATGCAGCCCATATATTTCTTCAAGCCCCTATGGGCGGGGGCCACATAATGCATTTCATTTTGTAATAGCTTCTTGTAATGGTTTTCAGATTATAGGATTTTGTAATAATTGGCTTGTTGCTGAATCATAAAACAAACAGTGCATTTCACTTGTTTATAGATTACTTCTGTTATCAAAGGACACAAATTCAGTAGCTGCAAAATGTCAAGTTTGTTGTCGGCAGTTATTCCTATGAGAGTCACTAAACAGATAAATAGTTAACCCATCTCTTGCTGAATATTCATTTAAGCCACACCCATTTCTGTCTATCAACCAATCAAATTACTTGATGTAATTTATTGCTACAAATTCATAAACTGTATGTCAAACAGTATAGATCCTGATCAGATGGCTTCTTCAGAAGCCATCTGATCTGGATCTACACTGTTTCCAAAGATAGGGGTTGTCGTGAACAGCATGATAAGAGTTAAAGGAATTGATGTGAGACACTATATCTAGCTTCCAAAGGTCACAATCAGGGCATCATTTTCAGGAATGTACTTGTGCTGTTGTCCATTTGTTTTGTTTGTTTGTTTGTTTGTTTGATTTAAGGTTTAACGTTCCCGTCAACACTGAATAAGTCATTTTGGAGACATTACTTCCAATTTTGTGGGACTTTTACCCGACACTGAGATGAAATGACATCTCATGCCCTGTTGCCCAATGAGACCAATAGGGTTTATAAGCATGGACGGACCGACTTGCACCGCTTTACCTGGGCAGGCTTAGATCCACTAAGTGGTTTACCAGTACTTGTGTGCGGTCAGTTTCAGCTCTGCGTGGAAGCATCATGCAGCCCGTCTATTTCTTCAAGCCCCGATGGGCGGAGGCGAATTGTCCATTTGTAAGTCTATATCCCTTCAACCCATAAGATGCCACAGAAAAGTGCATCTGAAAATGTCATCTGTTTATTTCATTGCTAACTTTTTAAACCTATTTTTGCATACAGGTTGCAACAATGGCTTTTAAATTTACCAGCAGACAACAAAGCAGATGACAATAGTTGTGGCTGGAATCTTAAGCATTAACCCAATACAAACGAGAAATTTAAAAAAAAAAAAATAAAAAAAATAGTACATACCGGTCCAGCAGACGATTCACATATAATGCCAAGTCTTATTTAGCTGGAAAATAAGAAAACAATATTTTGAAAATGCCCTCTGCTAAACTTGCATAGCAGCATGCTGTATGCTTGTCGTTTTTCCCTACATACACTGCTATCAGTCCTGGGGGCCTGGGAAAGATGATTGGCTGCCTGGTACCACACTTACAGAACAGTCAGTAGGTAATGAACATAAATCCACACTCTATATCTTATTTTGAATTTCTGCAGTACATGCAGTTCTGAAGTTGTTGACATGGAGATCGAGTTGTAAACAAAGGACGGATATCAACATAGGGAAATAGGGTCATTTCTGTTCATTTATATTTACCTCTTGGTTTCCTACTACAGTTTTGAAAGTGCATGTGAGATGCAAGTGTTGCATAAAATTTACAGTGTGGAGACACTACACTGACACTGTTTTTATACCCCCACAAATGAAATTTGGGGGGGGGGGGGGGGGTATATAGGAGTGAGCTTGTCGGTCGGTCAGTCGGTCTGTTGACTTGGTTTCCAGACGATAACTCAAAAAGCGCTTCACCGATTTTTATAATTTTTGGTACACTGATGTAACATAATAAAATACAGGTCAAGTTCGATTTCCACTACAATTCGTCAATTTTCAACATAGTTATGGCCCCTTTCAAGTGAAAAAATTGCAAAATGGTGCTGTTGTACTATCAAGGCAGTTTTTGTGGGGGTATTCATCACCTTTAGTGATAGCTCTAGTTGCCATTTATGGAAACACTGATGCAAGTGTTGCATAAGATTTACAGTGTGGAGACACCACACTGACATTGTTTTTGCCATTTATGGAAGCACTGATGCAAGTGTTGCATAAGATTTACAGTGTGGAGACACTACACTGACACTGTTTTTGCCATTTATGGAAACACTGGTACTTTTGTTTACCCACCATATAATGGTTTTATGGAGCCATTAGTAATGTTGTTTACCCACCATTTAACCATTACCACTCTCTGGACTATTTCAGCAGACCACTAATTGTTGATATTTTTCTTATTTTTCCCAGAAAACAGGGCTTGACATCTCATGCAAATTGTTTCCATAGGAGACAATTTGCATGAAATGTCAAATCCTGTTTTCTAGGAAAAACAAGAAAAATATTTCAAGATGTTTGGTGAAAAAAAATACCCAGCAGCAAAATGGCAGGTAATTCGTATGATAATAATGCCAGTCACTGTTTTTAACCCAGCAATTTATGGAGGCACGGGCCCTGTTGTTTACCCTGGCCGTTTTATGGAGACACCAACACTGTTATTTACACAGCATTAGCTGGAGGCACTGGCTCTGTTGTTTACCAGCCATATTATGGATGGCTTGGTTATGTTTATGTTGTTTACATAACATTTTATGGCAGAACTTGAATGGCAGTTATTTTAGGTCAGGTTGAAGCCCTACATATTCAGATTGAAGTCTGACAAATTCAGTTACCAACTAGAACATTTGATATCTTCACAGATATTAAGAAGAATATCAGAAATTACCCATGCACACCAGTATTCTTGAGTCCCCAGACAGATTCTGATTGTTGAATACTGACAATCATTATTCCATTTGGCTATCTTTGGCTACTGAATATAAATTCTCTAGCAGGGTTTTTGTCTATCTTACATGATTGGTCATTTCATATGAAGTTATAAAAAAAGGCATTGGCAGGTTTCATAAATTTCATATGAAAAGGCCATCAGTGTAGGATTCTGTTTATCATAATATTATGACCATTTTGAATTGGATTTATCACCTTCAAGGTTGACAGTACACATGGTTGACTTGGATGTCATCACAATGTTTCTTGTCCCTGCCAAAGTTTTATGTAACTTATGGTCGGACATTTGACATGTAATGACATTATGCCACTGAATAATAGCATCTTCATATGATAAATGGGCATGAGCAGAAAGTGTGTCCCAGAATGAGTACATTTAAACGTCAGAAGAATTCTGTATGTGCTCGAGATGGCTATGCATAGAACTTAGGGCTTTTGTCTTTTCAGTTCTGATATAAGAGATCTTACTGTTGTACTTCCCTCTTTTCAGTTCTGATATAAGAGATCTTAGGGTTGTACTTTTCTCTTTTCAGTGCTGATATAAAAGATCTTAGATTGATATGAGAATTTAGGGTTGTACGTTTCTCTTCATTTCTGATATGAGAGATCTTAGGGTTGTACTTTTCTCTTTTCAGTGCTGATATAAGAGATCTTAGATTGATATGAGATCTTAGGGTTGTACGTTTCTCTTCATTTCTGATATGAGAGATCTTAGGGTTGTACTTTTCTCTTTTCAGTGGTGATATAAGAGATCTTAGATTGATATGAGATCTTAGGGTGAATTACTTTTCTCTTCAGTGATGATATAAGAGATCATGGGGTTGTACTTTTCTCTTTTCATTGCTGATATAAGAGATCTTAGGGTTGTTTTTTTGTTTTGTTTGTATTGGAGTTTAACGGCCCAGTCCACACTATTTAGGTCATTTTTGAGCCGATCAGTTTACCTATCAACACTTTCCTGGGCAGGCTTATATGTAAGCGGTTAACCAGTACAGTGCACATTCTTTCGCCAGAAACTGACAACCGCCCTTCTTGAATCAGCGGAAGGGAGAGAATGACAGTAGAAAAGATTTCATGATCAATCTCCACGAATGTTGCCGACCCCAGCAGGAGTCGAACCCGCGTCCTCCTGATCACCAGTCAGACGTGCATCCGACTGAGCCACTGAGGCCGGCATCTTAGGGTTGTATGTTTCTCTTTTCAGTTCTGATGTAAGAGATCTTAGGGTTGTACTTTTCTCTTTTCAGTTCTGGTATAAGAGATCTAGGGTTATACTTTTCTCTTTTCATTGTTCATATAAGAGATCTTTGAGGCTTGTACTTTTCTCTTTTCATTGTTGATATAAGAGATCTTTGAGGGTTGTACTTTTCTCTTTTCATTGTTGATATAAGAGATCTTTGAGGGTTGTACTTTTCTCTTTTCATTGTTGATATAAGAGATCTTTGAGGGTTGTACTTTTCTCTTTTCATTGCTGATATAAGAGCTCTTAGGGTTGTACTTTTTTCTTTTCATTGCTGATAGAAGAGCTCTTAGGGTTGTACTTTTCTCTTTTCATTGCTGATATAAGAGCTCTTAGGGTTGTACTTTTCTCTTTTCAGTGCTGATATGACCATACTTAGGGTGTTCTTCTTCTTTTCAGTGCTGATCTAAGAGTATTTAGGATTGCACTTTTCTCTTTTAGTGCTAATATAAGAGACTTTTGGGTTGCACTTTTCTCTTTTTAGTTCTGATATCAGAGATCTAAGGGCTGTACTTTCTCTTTTCAGTGATGAAGTAAAAGGTCAAGGCAATACAACAAGACATGTTGATTGTATTGAAGTCATTGACAAAGATGAGTTTCAGGAGCATCCTGTGATACGATGGTAAATTATATAAACATTCCTTAAAACTCCAAGCTCCACAGAAGCAGATGACATGCTTGTTATTTTTGTACCCTTCAAACACTGCAGAAAACACTAGAGCAGACAGCAGTCAATTTTTTTTCATTATTTTTCAGTGAAATTAGGTTTGACATTTCATGTAAATTGTCTATCCAGCCGTCGATTCACATTTACTATCAAGCCCTTTTTTGGCTTAAAGGTAAGACAGTAAAAACAACTTTGAAAATGCTATCTGCTGCTCATGATTAGACTTTGGAGTTTTTGTTTTACTATAATTAAAACAGTTGTCTGCTTTTGTCCTGAAAATTTTATATTTTATGTACCCTGCTGCCATCCTAGGTTGTTGTAACTATATGCTCAGTGCTTGCCTTTTTAGTGGTGTGAAGTTCATTTAGCTTGCTTGCTAATGCTTCAAGAACAATATTAAGGCACATGTCAATCTGATTTTTTCTTCCTCATTTGGGAGAAAAAAGCCTTGACATTTTTTATGTGAATCACATTTGAAGATGAGATCAGTAATGTTGTACACCACAACCTCATTATAACACTATTAATGGGGTCCAAAGTTGAAACCATGTTAATTAAACAACTGTTATGTCCAAACAAAAATGTGTAGATTATATAGAAAAATGACCATTTATAGTCATTTTTGTCGCGCCTGCTATTAGCATGGCGCGATATAGGCACCCGGTTTTCCGTCCATTCGTCCCTACATCCGTTCGTCCTTTTGTCAAGGCGTCAACATTTGCGACCACCCTAGCGTTCACCCTAATGTTCAAGTTTATTTCTTAGAAGCCTCTGTGGTGCAGTGGTTACGCTACTCGCCTTGTAAACCAGGGATCGCAGGATCGATCCCGGGCTTCTCCAGACTTTCGGATGAGTCTTTAAACCGAGGTCCCGTCTCCGTATGACCTTAGCTGTTGGTGGGACGTAAAACTAAAACTCACTCACTCAAGTTTATTTCTCAAGAACTATAAGAGCTTCATTAATGATACTTGGTTCAAACTTGTATCTGGGGATGGCAACTTAAATGCAAGCATCCCTATTTGACCTTGACCTACATTTTATGGTTCACTGACTTTGTAAAATATTGCCACCACCCTAGCGTTTACCCCAATGGTCAAGTTTATTTCTCAAGAACTATAAGAGCTTCATTAATGATATTTGGTACAAACTTGAATCTGGGGATGGCAACTTAAATGCAAGCATCCATATTTGACCTTGAACTACATTTCATGGTACACTGACTTTGTAAAATATTGCGACCACCCTGGCGTTCACCCCTAATGGTTAAGTTCATTTCTCAAGAATTATTACAGCTTAATTAATGATACTTAGTACAAGCTTGCATTTAAGATTGGCAGCTTTTATACAAGCATCTATGTTTGACCTTGGCCTAGATGTCATGGTTTGCTGACTTTGCACCCCCACATGCACGACATAGCCTTCGGTGGAATTCTTGTTCTGTATAATCTACACATTTTTGGGATCAATCTTGAAATTGTGTTATATCCAAACTTTGTTATAATGAACCATGTTATTACAAGGTTGTGGTATATCAGTAACCATTTTTGTTTCGCCTGCTAATAGCAGGCGCGATATAGGCGCCCGGTTTTCCGTCCATTCGCCAAGGCGTCAACATTTGCAACCACCCTAGCGTTCAACCAAAGGTTCAAGTTTATTTCTCAAGAACTATAAGAGCTTCATTAATGATACTTGGTACAAACTTGTATCTGTGGATGGCAACTTAAATGCAAGCATCCATATTTGACCTTGACCTATATTTCATGGTTCACTTTGTAAAATTTTGCGACCACCCTAGCGTTCACCCTAATGGTAAAGTTTATTTCTCATGAGCAATAGGAGCTTCATTAATGATATTTGGTACATACTTGTATCTGTGGATGGCAACTTAAATGCAAGCATCCATATTTGACCTTGACCTACATTTCATGGTTCACTGACTTTCTAAAGTATTGCGACCTCCCTAGCGTTCAGCCTAATAGTCAAGTTTATTTCTCAAGAACTATAAGAGCTTTATTAATGATAATTGGTACAAACTTGTATCTGGGGATGGTAGCTTAAATGCAAGCATCCATGTTTGACCTTGACCTATATTTCATGGTTCACCGACTTTGTAAAATATTGCGACCACCCTAGCGTTCACCCTAATGGTCAAGTTTATTTCTCAAAAACTATAAGAGCTTCATTAATGATATTTGGTACAAACTTGAATCTGGGGATGGCAACTTAAATGCAAGCATCCATATTTGACCTTGACCAAAATTTTATGGTTCACTGACTTTGTTAAATATTGCGACCACTCTAGCGTTCACCCTAATGGTTAAGTTCATTTCTCAAGAATTACTACAGCTTCATTAATGCTAATTAGTACAAGCTTGCATTTAAGAATAGAAACTTTTATGCAAGCATCTATGTTTGACCTTGACCTACATATCATGTTTGGGTGACTTTGCGCCACTACAGGCGCGACATAGCCTTTGGCAGAATTCTGGTTGTCTCAATGTTTGCTAAATCTGGAAATAATCTTTGCAGATGATGAAAACTAATTTGCAGACAGAGCGTAATTGGTACTTATAGTTTATTTGTTTTAAGGTGAATAGATTCACTCTGAATTTCTTCAACTGCTTTGGAAAATTCTAGAGCAGATGACTGAGCAAATACCTCAAACACTAATATTTCAAACTACTGCTTAAGTCAAACTAGATCTGAGGTTTGGTATATGCTCCTTTTGTTTGAACTCCTTTTATCTCGAACAACTGTTAACTCAAACAAAAAATATTTCAGTTCCGTGGAGTTTGTGAGATACAGTACGGCTCATGTATTTGAACCGTTTTTCTTTTTCATTCCGCGGACAACTTTTTAAATCCATGTTTTTCCGCCGAATTCTGAGTGAAAATATTTTACTCCAAGTTATGCACTCGATATTCCAAGGAAATTCCGCGGACCTCAGAGCTTACCTGTGAGTGTTTGCGAGTATTTGCGAGTGGTGATTAATTTAATTAAACTTTGACAATGGGATGGTCATTTTTTTTCTCTGTATCAGAGGCCAATAATGGCGGCCGAAACCCGTCAAAATTTCGCTGACAGTTATCAGCTTTGATAATTTGTTTCTATATTGTCCGATAATACTTCACATTAAAATAATTAAAGAATGAAAGACAAATGATTATATTATATCAAAATTATTTTCTTTTTTTGAAAATATCAAAATTACATGGAGAAATTTTGAGTTTAAAAGAAGCCAATAATGGCGTCCGAAACCCGTTAAGATTTCGCTGACAGTTATCACCTTTGATTATATGTTTCTCATTTGTCCAATTATATTTCACATTAAAATTATTGAAGAATGAAAGACAAATTATTATATTATATCAAAATTATTTTCTTTTTTTGAAAATATCAAAATTACATGGAGAAATTTTGAGTTTAAAAGAAGCCAATAATGGCGTCCGAAACCCGTTAAAATTTCGCTGACAGTAATCACCTTTGATTATTTGTTTCTCATTTGTCCGATAATACTTCACATTAAAATTATTAAAGAATGAAATACAAATGATTATATTATATCAAAATAATTTTCTTTTTTTGAAAATATCAAAATTACATGGAGACATTTTTAGTTTAAAAGAAGCCAATAATGGCGTCCGAAACCCGTTAAAATTTCGCTGACAGTTATCACCTTTGATTATTTGTTTCTCATTTGTCCGATTATACTTCACATTAAAGTTATTAAAGAATGGAAGACAAATGATTATACCGGTATTATATCAAAATAATTTTCTTTTTTTGAAAATATCAAAATTACATGGAGAAATTTTTAGTTCAAAATGACCGATTTTGCACTATTGTCTGAAGGGAAGCTTGCCGGTTGATTGACAGTTTACTAAGAGAGACAACTCTAACTGACTGCAGACAGCGACCACATATTAGGCAATATGACGTTATCATGGGGATTGATTCTTACAATTACCTAATTAAAATTTCTAAGGTAATTACATCAAATTTTACCATAATTTTATATTGTTCAACATGCTTTCAATTACGGACTTGAAAGTGTTGAATGTACTCATCATGCCCAACTGATTCCCTTGTTTGAAATCACTGTACAGTTTCACACCCTGGGTAATTAGTGATTACCTATTTGTTGACTTTTGACATCGTTTACATTATAATAACTATCTGGGATATATATTATCTTATAATTCTGTATAAATGTATATGATGGTAAAAGAACATTAAATAAACACAAAAAAAATACCCACGTATTTCGTCAAATTTCTCTGAGTATTTCTGCATAACTTTGCGAGAAAATATTGCCTCCAGGTAAGATATTACGACTCGGAATAATTTCGCGAACTTCGCGTACCGCATACTTAGCGCAGGCCTTGCGAGTGTTTTCGAGGAGTGTCCGCCAAATATATACATCTACTGGAACAATTCCGAGTGTTGGGAAAGTGCTCGAAATGCCGAGATTCGCAATAAAGAGTTTTTTGGTTCTTATACCTGAGCCGTACTGTAACAAGTTGACTATTTATTTCATTTTTTTTCAGAGAAAATAAGTCACCCCTTCCCATCAGGGCTTGGAGAAATAGATTAGGCTGCGTGATGCTTCCATGCAGAGCTGAATCTGACCACACACAAGTACTGGTAAACCGCTTAGAAGGACTAAGCCTGTCCAGGCAAAGCAATGTGAGTCAGATCGTCCAATGCGTATAAGCCTTCTGGTTTCATTGGGCAACAGGGCTTGAGGTGTCATTTCACCTCAATGTCGGGTAAAAGTCCCACAAAATTGGAAGCAATGTCTCCAAAATGACCTAAATTGTGTTGATGAGGACGTAAAACCTCAATTCAAACAAACAAACAAGAGAAAATAAGGCTTGATATTTCATGTGAATCATCAATCTAGCAGATGATTCACATGAAATGTCAAGCTTTATTGGGCTGATGATTCACATGAAATGTCAAGCCTTATTTTCTTTGCAGTATAAAAAAAAAATACTTTGAAAATGTCGCCTTGAAGAGTTTAAAGTAATTGGGTGAAAAAAAAAAAAAAACAACTTCACCATAATAAAAATATCACAAGTGGAAAGCCAAAAGGACAATTACAAAGGACAATTACTGTCCCACAAAATGGCCAAACATCTATCCAAAAAGCTATTAGCAATGCATGCATGCAAAGATAAAGTAACCACAACCTCATTATAACACGGTTCGTTACAGCATGGTTATGGATAGAACACGATTGCAGGACCGATCCCAAAAATGTATAGGTTATATAGAAAAATGACCTTATATGGTAATTTTTAATCCCCCGCCGCGAAGCGGAGCAGGGATTATAGGAATGGCCTTCGTCTGTCCGTCGGTCTGTCTGTCCGTAACACTTTCTTGTCCGCTCCAAATCTCCTGAACCCTTTGATAGATTTTCATTAAACTTTGCTCAATTATTCGTCTCAGTGAGCTGGTGTGCAGAACCCATAAATGAACCATGCCGACTCAAGGTTAAGGACACAGTTGAAGGTCACGAGTTTGAAAATGGGAATTTGTGTCCGTTCCATATCTCCTTTACCCTTGGAAGGATTTTCATTAAACTTTGGTCAAATATTCTTCTCAGTGAGCTGATGTGCAGAAACCATGTCCGTCCATCCATCTATCAGTCCGTCCATCCGTCTGTCTGTCTGTAACACTTTCTTGTCCGCTCCTGAACCCTTTGATAGATTTTCATTAAACTTTGGTCAATTATTCGTCTCAGTGAGCTGGTGTGCAGAAACCATAAATGAACCATGCTGACTTAAGGTCAAGGTCACAGTTGAAGGTCACGAGTTTGAAACTTCAAATTTTGAGTCCGTTCCATATCTCCTTTACCCTTGGAAGGATTTTCATTAAACTTGGTCAAATATTCTTCTCAGTGAGCTGATGTGAAGAACCCATGTCTGTCCATCCATCCATCCATCCGTCTGTCAGTCCACACCAACGAAACAACATTTAGGGGGCAAAAAATTTGGACAGTTTGACACTTAGGTATATATTCGTGAGTCCAAATGGGGTTTATTCCGTAATTTTGGTACTTGAGTGGCAAAAATTCGCTCTTAGGTGGCTTGCCGCTTAAGAGAATTTGCCGCTTAAGTAGTCAATATGCAGACGTCTAGCCACTTAAGTATCCATTCGTAGAGATGTCCGTCCGTCTGTCCATCCGTAACACTTTCTTGTCCGCTTCATATCTCCTGAACCCTTTGATAGATTTTCATCAAACTTCACTGCAGATTCCATAAATGAACCATGCCGACTTAAGGTCAAGGTCATGGTTGAAGGTCACAAGTTTGAAACTTTGAATTTTGTGTCCGTTCCATATCTCCTTTACCCTTGGAATGATTTTCATTAAATTTTGTGAAATATACCCCACAGAAAGCTGATGTGCAGAACCATAAATAAACCATGCCAACATAAGGTCAAGGTCACAGGTGAAGGTCACAATGTTGAGCCTGGATACAAAGTGTGGTGGGGGATTTGGCTGTCCTTCAGACTGCTTTCTTGTCTATATACATGTACATGTAATCTATACATTTTTGTTTGGATATAACATGTTTGTTTAACTAACATGATTTCTGCTTTGGACCTCATTAATAGTGTTATAAAGAGGTTGGGGTTTATAACAAAAATAAGCCACAACAGAAGAACCTCCTTGGAACGGTCATTAAAAATTTTTTACTGGGGGGCTTTTAACTGATTTTAAATGGCTACAATCCTAACCCTTGGTTCTATCATGGTTTAGACAAAAAAATTGTAAAGTCCGCATGAAGGCTTTCTATATTCAACTCATCAGTGCAAAATCTATGAGAACATAAAAATCAAAATCAAACAAATACAGAGATGATGTCTTGACAGCATGAAATAACTGAAATGCTGGAGAAAAAAACCAACATCTGGACTCCAGTTTGGCTTCTTTTGGAAATCAGAAGTGTTGTTTTTTTTTTATCATATATGAATCCCCTTTCTAAATTGTGAGTGGGAGATAAGTACACCTGACTGAAGGATAGACTGGGAATTCTCTGCTTTAACCATTATGTACTGGAAACCCAAAATGGATACCCTGTGGAACAGTAAAAATAGATAAAGTTTTATTTAATGTTGCATATCCAAAACAAATAGCATATGCTCAGTAGAGCTTTTATTGCAACAAACAAAGTATCTTTTAACAAATACTTATACCTCTTTTAACAAATACTTATACCTGCTTTCATGTATCTTCCTAGGACTACCACTGATAATGCGAGCGTCAGCCATTAGAGCACCTAGTGGAACCTGTGACCTCCCATACCTGAAGCAGACGCTCTACCATTGAGCTGTCGATGCAGACCCAGATCGTATGCCACAGAATGTGGCTTCTGATCAGATTAGGGCCTTCACTATTTGCAAAAAGCTCAAACATTTAACCCGTTGCATGCGGGAAACCCCTAAAGAGCTACCTTGGCAGACAGTGTAAGCTCAGAGCAGATGCAGAACCTGAATAAAATTAGAATAAAAGCGAAAAAAATAGGCCTACCACCCCTTATATTACAAATGGACTTGTTCGACAATCAACATATAGTAATGGAAGAGTCCACTAGTATATAATGGGTTAATTTCTGAAACTAACTCAACTTGACACCCCTTAGTGTTGAAATGGACACCTGTTATACATAGTTAGGAAGTTTCCATTCAGTTGGAAATCAGGGTTAAGAAGCCTACTGTTAGAAGGGAGACAAATCATTTTATTCAAGAGTTGTTTCCCTTGAATGTGATTCCATTTCCTTTTACTGCGGGGTTGGATGAGATGAACTATATAACTAATGCTTGAGAACTTGTAGCTCAATTCCAATATATACACAGACAATAAAATTCAACATTTAATCTAAAACCTAACAAATGTGGGCTTGCATTAGACAATAAAAATTCTACATTTAATCTGAAACCACGTAATTATGGGCTGGCATTTGTGCATGTAGGCAACAGGCTGCAGTACATGTCATCAATAATATACGACTCTTATGGTTGGCTTTTGGCTGTAATGTCATTGTCTCTTATTTCATTTCTATGACATTTTCAGCTTACCATGACTCCAGTTAAGGGTCATATCTGATCATTTGTTCTCAGAAAAGTGTTTTCCAGTTCTCTGCAACAACATACGTATATGTTGTAAGTACTTGTTAGAATCGCCTCTGTGAGGCGATTCTAACAAGTACTCACAACATATTGATATTATGTATGCCAGAACTGTGTCTATCTTGTGCTCTGTCTGATTAACCCTTTTTGTACCAAATGGAATCTTCCACCTTATATATAGCAGGAGTCCATTACAAAATTTAGGAGTGTCAGATTGTGTTTTCTTTAAAAAATATTCGGAAAATAGCTGATTTTTTTTTGCAAACACTCTAGGCCCTGATCAGACGCCGCATTCTGCCTGCACTGTTTGCCCGGGTACCCGTTTTGGGGTTTCCAGTACAAAATGGGTCAATAAATAGTTCCTGTATAATTTCCATTTTAGTCTGTTGTATTGTTCTCTAGGGTGCAGAGCGTTGCACACATCACTTGTGATTGTGCAATATCGGATGGTGACATCTAGCATTATTGAATTGATAAATATTTTATTATTAATATTCTTCCATATCATGTTCGTGTTATCTATTACTGCGCCACGACTCAAAAGAATGTGTCTTTTGACATGCATATTCAGTATTTTTGTTTGTTTGTTTGATTCGAGGTTTAACATCCCCGTCAACACTGTATAGGTCATTTTGGAGATGTTGCTTCCAATTTTGTGGGACTTTTACCTGACATTGAGATGAAATGACATCTCAAGCCCTATCCCCCAATGAAACCAACAGGGTTTATAAGCATGGACAGGCTGACTTGCACCACTTTGCCTAGGCAGGCTTAGATACTCCATGCGATTTACCAGTTCTCGTGTGCGGCCGGTTTCAGCTCTGCTTGGAAGCATCATGTAGCCCATATATTTCTTCAAGCCCCGATGGGCGGGGACCAATTCTTTCGTGGAGATTGATCTTGAAATCTTTTCTACGGTCATTCTCTCCCGCTGGTTCAAGAAGGGCAGTTGTCAGTATCTGGCAAAAGAATGTGCACTGTACTGGTTAGCCGCTTACGTATAGAGCCTGCCCAAGAAAAGTGTGGATAGGTAAACTAACAAGCCCAAAAATGACCTAAAATAGTGTTGAATGGACCGTTAAACACCAATACAAACAAACAAACAACAAACAGGACCCTCTGTCTACAGGGAAAAGTGTTTATTTTAATGGGTCAAGGAACAGCCATTTAGTACAAAGTAATAACTGATCAAGCTGCACATGTGCACATGCTGATCTGAATGATTGCACTGCACACATTTCCGAAAGATACATTTATACTGAAACATTCAAACTTTAAACTTTCAAAAAGCAAAGGCACCCAGGGAACTGATTAGAAATTCACTGACTGTTTTATTCTGAATAATCAACAAAAATTAATTTGCACCCCCCCCCCCCACCCTTTTTGTTGAAAAACATAAACAAAACAAAAACAAAACATACCATATTGATCCTAAGTATTGGGACAGACTGACCTAAGCAAACATTGTAGACCCTGATCAGACTGCTCCTGAGCAGTCTGATCAGGGTCTACACTGTTTGCCATTTGATCTGCACTTTTTAGGCCCCTTTCTGGATAAAACTTGTAAAATAAACTTGTAAAAAGTTTAGGAGAATTACAACAAGTCCTCAAGGTGTCCAAATTTTTAGGATTTTTAGCTCACCTGAGCACGAAGTGCTCAAGGTGAGCTTTTGTGATCGGTCTTTGTCCGTCGTCCGTCGTCCGTTGTCCGTGCGTGCGTGCGTCCGTCGTCAACTTTTGCTTTAAACAACTTCTTCTCCAAAACTGCTGAACAGATTTTGAAATAATTTCACTGGAATGTTCCTTGGGTGACCCTCTACCAAAATTGCTCAAATCATTCCGCTCGTGTGAACAAGATGGCCGCCAGAGCTAAAAATAGAAAAACCTATAAACGACTTCTCCTCCTTAACCAGTGCAAGGATTTTTAAATAATTTCACAGGAAGGTTCCTTGGGTGACCCTCTACCAAAATTGCTCAAATCGTTCCGCTCAAGTGAACAAGATGGCCGCAAGAGCTAAAAATAGAAAAACCTTTAAATGACTTCTTCTCCTTAACCAGCGGATGGATTTTGAAATCATTGCACAGGAATGTTCCTTGGGTGCCCCTCTACTAAAATTGCTCAAACCGTTCCACTCGGGTGAACAAAATGGCCGCCAGAGCTAAAAATAGAAAAAACCTTTAAACAACTTTTTCTCCTTAACCAGTGGATGGATTTCGAAATTTTTTCACAGGAATGTTCCTTGGGTGACCCTCTACCAAAATTGCTCAAACCGTTCCCCTCGGGTGAACAAGATGGCCGCCAGAGCTAAAATTAGAATAACCTATAAACGACTTTTTCTCCTTAACCAGTGGATGGATTTTGAAATTATTTCACTGGAATGTTCCTTGGGTGACACTTTACCAAAATTGCTCAAACCGTTCCGCTCTGGTGAACAAGATGGCTGCCAGAGCTAAAAATAGAAAAACCTTTAAACAACTTATTCTCCTTAACCAGTGGATGGATTTTGAAATTACTTCACAGGAATGTTCCTTGGGTGACCCTCTACCAAAATTGCTCAAACCGTTCCACTCTGGTGAACAAGATAGGCTGCCAGAGCTAAAAATAGAGAAAACCTTTAAACGACTTCTTCTCCTTAACCAGTGGATGGATTATGAAATTATTTGACAGGAATGAGGTTTGAGGTTTTTAGCTGTGGTGGCCATAATGCTCAGTTAAGCAAAATATTTTGAGCAATTTTGTTAGAGGGTCACTCATGGAACATTCCTAAAATTGCTTCCTTTTAGAGACAGATGGCTTTTGAAAGTTTTGGCCCCCACCCACCTTGGCTGCAAGGTGCTTCTATTGGAGTATTAGTAAACCACTTTGAAGGTCTTAGCCTGTCCAGGCAAAGTGGTGCGAGTGGAACCATCTGTGCATTTAAACCCCATTGGTTTCATTGGGCGGCAGGGATTGAGATGTCATTTCATCAAAAATGACTTCTACACGTACTTCTCAAAATGACTTCTGCTCCTAAACAGGCAGACTGATTTTGAATTAATTTCACAGAAATGGTCTTTGGGTCCAACCAAAATTGCTCAAACCCTCCACACCACCATATATTACCCACAATTCCGTTTGTACAATATGGATCAGGTGAGCGATCCAGGGCCATCATGGCCCTCTTGTTAAGGTTGTGTTACATTGTGGGTGTGTGATAAAATCACCCTCAACATAATTACGTTTTGTTTTCAAGGATAGTTTTTCTGGCTCTCCATCTGAGGCTTAACAGCTCAAGCATTTTTAAAGTAATTTGTTTTCTTATTTTTCAGCAAAAATAAGGCTTGGCATTACATAGCATTGTGAATTGTGTGAATTGTCTGCTGGGCAGACAATTTACATGAAATGTTGCCTTATTCTCACTGAAAAATAAGGAAAAAAAGATTGCCGTCTGTTCTAGAATTTTCTGCAGTGCATGAAAGATTGAAGTGAGTTGATAAACTTGGCAAATTTTCCACTACTTTTTACATGTGAGACAAAGTTTGGGGCTTCCTGTTTCCTATGACATAATGTTATTCTAATCCCCTCTGAAAAAAAAGGTTTGCTCTGGAAAAAATTTGCTCCGTAGGAGACCTCTGTTGATAATGGAGTCACATATAGACGGATCCAATGTATTGACACGTGGCCTTGTTTACATTTCACTGCGCATGCTCCAATTACCTCCCCTGTCGAGGTACTCTTTTATCTGGTTGGCAAAACATGACTGTTGTCGTACAGTGTCAATGAGAATTTCGAATATTTATCGTGTGATTAAACTCATTTCTTTTCCAAAAAATTAACTGATCCTTTGTCAGTTTGTGTTTTTGAAGTAATAAATTATATAGAACCAGTCTCTTCTGTCATTTTATCGCACATTTTGTTGCCTAATAAACATTATAAATCTACCCACCATCATGCCAAAACCTAGTCAGTGCGCTTTATTTAACGAATGGAAATAAGATTAAAACATGTATAGTTTCTATCCAATTTTATACGAAAAAGAAGCAGTTTAATGTCAAAAATGGTTTGTGGCAAACAGTTTTGATAGAAAGACGATTTAACAAAGGTTATTACATAAAATAATTCGTGCTACATCAACGGTAGAGTATGGAACCGGAAGTTTTTTTGCCCACCAGATAAAACGTGGCTAATGACCTTTGACCTTCTGTGACGTAGACTTTGGATGTCTATATTTAAGGAAGAGTAGTCTATCCTGAAGGTGAATTTATTTCCATTAATATCGGGACAGATTAGTCAGCGTATAATAGAAACCCAGCTCAGTCTGTTTCCCCATGAAAAAGCAGTCAGGTCAGGTTCAACAATCATGGTCACTCTGCCAGTACATATCTCGATATTGAACTGGATAAGTTATCCCTTGTCCTGCTGAGCCCAGACATGACTTATTTTCGAAACAATGAAGATCCAGATCAGATGGCTTCTGACAAAGCCATCTGATCAGGCTCTGCATTGTTTGCCATTCAGATTGTGAATTTGTAGCAATAATTTGCATCAAGTAATCTGATTGGTTGATAATCAGTAGTGGGTTTGGTATGTATAAATATTCAGCAGGTCAAAGGTTAAAGACACGATAGGGAATCCCATAGTAATTGCTTTCATCATTGTTTGCATATCTTCATCTCTGGCTTTGCCAGAGGAAATTAAATTGTATGTGCATTGTAAAGAACATTCTATGAAAACACTCCGTATACTGGTTGGGGCAAGAAGAAAAAGATTGGGCTGCATCAATCTACCACGCAGAGCTGACACCGACTGCACACGCATACTGGTAAACAACTTAGAAGGTGAGTGAGTGAGTGAGTTTTAGTTTAACGTCCCACCAACAGCTAAGGTCATACGGAGACGGGACCTCGGTTTAAAGACTCATCCGAAAGTCTGGAGAAGCCCGGATCGATCCTGCGATCCCTGGTTTACAAGGCGAGTAGCGTAACCACTGCACCACGGAGGCTTCTAACTTAGAAGGTCTAAGCCTGCCCAGGCAAAGTGGTGCAAATTGGCCCCGTCCATGCATATAAACTCTATTGGTTGCATTGAGCGGCAGGGCTTGAGATGTCATTTCATCTCAATGTCGGGTAAAAGTCCCACAAAATTGGAAGCAACATCTTCAAAATGACCTAAATAGTGTTGACAGGGACATTAAACCTCAAATCAAACAAACAATATACCGGTAGTATGGCCTTCCAAAATGGAGGCTTTTCTTAAAGGAAAGAATTTTCTCACTATAAAAGTTGCCCCTTTGACCTAGGTGGAACAAAAATATAAAGATACTATAGAAAAATGACGATTTATGGTAATTTTTCTACATATTCAATATATTTTTTGATCCATCATTAAACCGTTATATCTTAAACTGTATTATAACGAATATAATTGTTATAATGAGGTTACAGTATAATGTTGTTTGTTTTGTTAGATTTGTGGTTTAACATCCCTGTCAACACTATAGGGCATTTTGGAGACAATTTTGTGGGACTTTTACCCGACATTGAGATGAAATGACATCTCAAGTCCTGTCTCCCAATGAAACCAATAGGGTTTATAAGCATGGATTTTCCGACTCGCACCACTTTGTCTGGGCAGGTTTAGATCCTCTTAACAGTTAATCAGTACTCGCGTGAGGTCGGTTTCAGCTCTGCGTTGAAGCATCATGCAGCCCATCTATTTCCTCAAGGGGGGTAAGGTATATGTTGTACTTTAACCCAGTTTTTCTGTTTCTCATGAAATCCTTTGAAACTAATTTTATTTGAGCCAGCGCATGACAAAACCTACAGTAAGACGGGCGCCCAACAAAGACTCAGATCAGCCCGCGCAACTGTGCAGTCTGATCAGAGTCTTCTTTGTGCGCTCTAAGGATAGCTAAGGGCCCAATGCTCCTTCATGCTGCAATAGGAGTCTCTGGTTAGCCTATATGGATGCCCGGCTGATCTGAGTCTTCGATGGGCGCACATGTCTTATTGTAGGTTTTGTCGTGAGCTGGCTCATTTTTAGCTCACCTGTCACGTAGTGACAAGGTGAGCTTTTGTGATCACTTTTGGTCCGTCGTCCGCCGTGCGTGCGTGCGTCCATGCGTCCGTAAACAATTTCAAATAAGTATATCTCTAATACCCCATGGTCAATCTTGATCAAATTTCATGAGAAGCATCATCAGGTAGGGGGAAAGGCTGCATAAGGTTTTTGGGCTGATCAGATTGGAATTCTGGTTGCCATGGCAACATATAGCTCCCATAGACTTACAATGGGAAAAAATTAAAAAAAACACAGGGCCCAGAGCTTAGATATTTAGCATGTATTAACGGCCAGTGGTCACCTACATAATTCCTGCCATTCATGCCCCTGGGGTCCAAATTGGCCACGCCCCGGGGCCCCTTCCCTCCCATAGACTCATAATGGAACAAAAAGCTTCAAAAATCTTCTTCTCGGAAACCACAGGGTCCAGAGCTTAGATATTTAGCATGTAGCAATGGCAAGTGGTCACCTACATAATTCCTGCCAATCATGCCCCTGCGGTCCAAACGGGCCACACCCGGGGCCCTTTAGCTCCTATAGACTCATAATGGAAAAAAGCTTCAAAAATCTTCTTCTCTGAAACCACAGGGCCCAGAGCTGAGATATTTGGCATGTAGCAACGGAAAGTGGTCACCTACATAATTCCTGCCAATCATGCCCCTGGGACCCAAATTGGCCACACCCCGGGGCCCCTTAGCTCCCAAAGACTCATAATGAAAAAAAAAGCTTCAAAAATCTTCTTCTCTGAAACCACAGGGCCCAGAGCTTAGATATTTAGCATGTAGCAACAGCCAGTGGTCACCTACATAATTCCTGCCAATCATGCCCCTGGGTTCCAAAAGGGGTGACGCCCCGGGGCCCCTTTGCTCCCATAGACTCATAATGGAACAAAAAGCTTCAAAAATCTTCTTCTCAGAAACCACAGGGCCCAGAGCTGAGATATTTAGCATGTAGCAACGGCAAGTGGTCACCTACATAATTCCTGCCAATCATGCCCCTGGGGTCCAAACGGGCCACGCCCCGGGGCCTTTTAGCTCCTATAGACTCATAATGGAAAAAAGCTCAAAAAATCTTCTTCTCTGAAACCATGGGGCCCAGAGCTGAGATATTTGGCATGTAGCAACGGCAAGTGGTCACCCACATAATTCCTGCCAATCATGCCCCTGGGGTCCAAACGGTCCAACCCCCCCCCCCCCCCCCCCCCCCCCGGGGCCCTTTAGCTCCTATAGACTCATAATGGAAAAAAGCTTCAAAAATCTTCTTCTCTGAAACCACAGGGCCCAGAGATGAGGTATTTGGCATGTAGCAACGTCAAGTGGTCACCTACATAAATCCTGCCAATCATGCACCTAGGGTCCAAATGGGCCACGCCCTGGGGCCCCTTACTAAGTTAGCTCACATATACTCATAATTGAAAAAATAAAAAGCTTCAAAAATCTTCTTCTCTGAAACCACAGGGCCCAGAGCTGAGATATTTGGCATGTAGCAACGGCAAGTGGTCACCTACATAATTCCTGCCAATCATGCCCCTGGGGTCCAAACGGGCCACCCCCCGGGGCCCTTTAACTCCTATAGACTCATAATGGAAAAAAGCTTCAAAAATCTTCTTTTCTGAAACCACAGGACCCAGAGCTGAGGTATTTGGCATGTGGCAACGGCAAGTGGTCACCTACATAAATCCTGCCAATCATGCCCCTAGGGTCCAAATGGGCCACGCCCTGGGGCCCCTAAACTCACATAGACTCATAATTGAAAAAATAAAAAGCTTCAAAAATCTTCTTCTCTGAAACCACAGGGCCCAGAGCTGAGATATTTGGCATGTAGCAACGGCAAGTGGTCACCTACATAATTCCTGCCAATCATGCCCCTGGGGTCCAAACGGGCCACCCCCCGGGGCCCTTTAACTCCTATAGACTCATAATGGAAAAAAGCCTCAAAAAACTTCTTTTCTGAAACCACAGGACCCAGAGCTGAGGTATTTGGCATGTGGCAATGGCAAGTGGTCACCTACATAAATCCTGCCAATCATGCCCCTAGGGTCCAAATGGGCCAAGCCCTGGGGCCCCTTAGCTCACATAGACTCATAATTGAAAAAATAAAAAGCTTCAAAAATCTTCTTCTCTGAATCCACAGGGCCCAGAGTTTAGATATTTAGTATGTACCAACTGCAAGTGGTCACCTACATAATTCCTGCCAATCATGCCCCTGGGGTCCAAATGGGCCACGGGCCGGGGCCCCTTTGCTCCCATAGACTCATATTTAAAAAAAGCTTAAAAAATCTTCTTCTCTGAAACCACAGCACCCAGAGCTTAGATATTTAGCAGGTAGCAACTGCAAGTGGTCACCTACATAAATCCTGCCAATCATGCTCGTAGCGTCCAAATGGGCCACGCCCTGGGGCGCCTTAGCTCACATAGACTCATAATTGAAAAAATTAAAAGCTTCAAAAATCTTCTTCTCTGAAACCACAGGGCCCAGAGTTTAGATATTTAGCATGTACCAACGGCAAGTGGTCACCTACATAATTCCTGCCAATCATGCCCCTGGGGTCCAAATTGGCCACGCGCTGGGGCCCCTTTGCTCCCATAGACTCATATTTAAAAAAAGGTTAAAAAATCTTCTTCTCTGAAACCACAGCACCCAGAGCTTAGATATTTAGCAGGTAGCAACAGCATGTGGTCACCTACATAATTCCTGCCAGTCATGCCCCTGAGGTCCAAAAGGGCCACGCCCAGGGGCCCCTTAGCTCCCAAAGACTCATTATGAAAAAAAAAGCTTCAAAAATCTTCTTCTCTGAAACCACAGGGCCCAGAGCTTAGATATTTAGCATGTAGCAATGACAAGTGGTCACCTACATAAATCCTGCCAATCATGCCCGTGGGGTCCAAATGGGCCACGCCCCGGGGCCCCTTAGCTCCCATAGACTCATAATGGAAAAAGGCTTTTAAAATCTTCTTTTCTGAAACCACAGGGCCCAGAGCTTAGATATTTACCATGTAGCAATGACAAGTGGTCACCTACATAATTCCTGCCAATCATGCCCCTTGGGTCCAAATGGGCCACACCCTGGGACACCCTTAGGCTCCATATACTCATAATGGAAAAAAAAAACTTCAAAAATCTTCTTCTCTGAAATGACAGGGCCAAGAGCTTAGATATTTAGCATGTAGCAATGGCAAAAGGTCACCTACATATTTCCTGCTAATCATGCCCCTGGGGTCCAAATGGGCCACGCCCCGGGGCCCCTTAGCTCCCATAGACTCGTAATGGAAAAAAGCTTCAAAAATCTTCTTCTCAGAAACTGTGAAGCACAGAACTTAGATATTTAGTATCTAGCAACATAAAATAGCCATCTACGTAAATCCTGCTAACCCTGCCCCTGGGGTCAAAATTGGCCACGCCCGAGCTCATCACCTCCAATAGACTTATATAATGAAAAAAAACTTAAAAAATCTTCTTCTATGAAACCATAAGGCCCAGAGCTTAGATTTTAGTATGTAGCAACGTCAAGTGGCCACCTACATAAATCCTGCCAGTTATGCCCCTGGGATTCAAATTGGCCCCACCCAAGGGTTCTTTAGCTTCCATAGACTTACAATTGGAGAAACTTCAAAAATCTTCTTCTCTGAAACCACAGGGCTCTTATAATGAAAAAAAAAAAAGAAAGAAAAAAACAACTTAAAATGGGGAAAAGAAAATCTGCATAAAAAATCTTCTTCTCTGAAACCATAAGTCCCAGAGCTTAGGTATTTAGCATGTAGTAATGTCGAGTGGTCGCCTACATGAGACCTGCCAATCATGCCCCTGGGGTCCAAATCCTGTGGCCCCTTAACTCCCAACAAACTTATAACTGAAAAAGCTTCAAACATCTTCTTTGAAACCATGAAGTACCAACCTTAGATATTTAGTATATAGCAACACAAAATGGTCGCCTACATAAATCCTGCCAACCGTGCCCTTTGGGTCAAAATTGGCCAAGCCCCAGGGCTCATTAGCTTCTATAGCCTTATACTGGAAAAAACTTTAAAAAATCTTTTTCTCCAAAACCATAAGGCACAGATTTTGTTTGATTTGAGGTTTTACATCCCCGACAACACTGTATAGGTCATTTTGGAGATGTCTCTTCCAATTTTGTGGGACTTTTACCAGACATTGAGATGAAATTACATCTCAAGCCCTGTCGCCCAATGAAACCAGTAGGGTTTATAAGCATGGACACCGCTTTGCCTGAGCTTAGATATTTAGTATGTAGCAATGTCAAGTGGTGTCCTACACTAATGATTTTCTTGTACACAGGTGAGCGATATAGGGCCATTGGGCCCTCTTGTATGTTATGTTATGTTGGTCTTTATTTTCATAGTGCTTTTCAGATTGCTTGGTGTTATTAAAAGAAGCCTTTTGTTTTCTTGGTGTCGTAACAGTGGCTTGATGTTTGTGTCTTTTGTTGCTCTTAGAAAGTTATAGACTGCAGGTTTGATTTTCTTTACGTTATTTCTAGAAAGAACCTTTGTACAGAGGACACTTTATATCGGCAGTATAACTTCCCTATTATTGTGCCGTTACAAAGAATTTGCCGTTATTAAGAATCCCAGTTAGGAGTATGATAGATAATGAAAGGCCTTTTCCCCATCATTACTCCAAGAAACAAATGTTATAGACATTTGTTAGAATCGCCTCATTGAGGCGATTCTAACAAATATCTATAACATTTGTTTCTTGGAGCATTAGATTACACGACTCTTTCATGGTTATAGACTCGATTTCTGCATTTCCAACCCGAGGCAAGCCCACGTCACTCTAAAGCATGTCTAATTAAGCCTTTAGCTAAGTGGTCATTCCATTGAAATTGCCGTTATAACGAGATTTGCCATTATAACGAATGTGAATGCTGGTATAAAGAGGGTTGACTGTATTGCTGGATAAGTTGACTGGCTCAGCATGATCTTAATATTGTTTACTGGGCCCTCAAACTCCAAACCAAACATTTTCACATGTCAGTGCTCATAAAAATGCATCCCTGCAAATCGGGGCTTGGAATAATAGATTGGGCTGCATGGTGCTTCCCCGAGGAGCTGAAACCAATCCACTTAGAAGTTCTTTCTTTGCCCAGGCAAAGTGGTGAGTATCGGACTGTCCCTTAAAACCTTACGTTTTTTGGGGGCAGTAGGGCTTGAGATGTCATTTCATCACAATGTTGGTTAAAAGTTCGACAAAACTGGATGCAATGTCTCCAAAATGACCTAAATAGTGTGGACAGGGATGTATAATCTGCAACACAAACTTAACGGCATTCATAAAAATATCGTTAAACTCTCTCATTATTTCTTGTCCTCTTTTATGTCATTTTTTATAAACTTTTTTTTTCTGAGGCTCAGCTGATTTTTATTTCCCTAAAGCCATTGATTTTACAGTACAAGACAATTATCTCCAAATTTATTGCTGATATTCTGCAATAACCCATTTTAGTCAAGAAACACCAAAAAATGGGTAAACTGGCAAATAGTCTAGGTCCTGACCAGACACCACAAAATGTGGCATCTGATCATTCTTTTCAACGGTTCTGGCACTACTGGCATCAGACACCACAGAATGCGGCATCTGATCATGGCCTCCAAAAAGCAGTACTGGCAGTCAATGCAAGACAGATCAGATGTCACAGAATGCAGCATCTGATCATGGCCTCCAAACAGTACTGACAAACAGTGCAGGCCCAGATTAGATGCCACAGAATGCAGCATCTGATCATGGCCTTCAAACAGTACTGGCAAACAGTGCAGGCCCAGATTAGATGCCACAGAATGCAGCATCTGATCATGTCCTTCAAACAGTACTGGCAAATAGTGCAGGCCCAGATCAGATGTCACAGAATGCAGCATCTGGTCATGGCCTCCAAACCGTACTGGCAAATAGTGCAGGCCCAGATCAGATGTCACAGAATGCAGCATCTAGTCATGGCCTCCAAACCGTACTGGCAAACAATGCAGGCCTCGATCAAATGCTGCAGAATGGGATTCTGCAGCATCTGATCAGGACCTTCACTGTTTGGCCTAGATCTGATCCCACAGAATGCACTGTCTGATCAGGGCCTTCAATGTTTGCAATAAGCTCAACAATTTACATATTGTATTTCTGAAACTAATTCAACCTGACACCCCTCAGTCTTGAAATGGAATCTTGCTATAGATACTGATGTTGAAAGTGGGTTAATTTTTCGCAGGAATTTCAGTTTTGTTTGAGCCACATTATGACATATCATGTCTGTTGGTGGCATTGCCTGAACAAAATACACCACAACCGCTTTATAACACTATAAATGGGGTCCAAAGCAGGAACCATGTTAGCTAAACAACCATGTTATATTCAAACAAAAATGTATAGATTATATAGAAAAATGACCACTTTTCTATATAACCTATACATTTTTCGGATCCATCTTGAAACCGTGTTTTATCCAAAGCCATGTTGCAATGAACCATGTTATAATGAGCTTATGGTGTAATACTTTCGCCAGAACCTGACAGCTGCCCTTCTTGAATCATTGGAAGGGAGAGAATGACCACAAAAAAGACTTCATGATCATTCCCTACGAAAGAATGTTGCAGACCCAGCAGGTATTGGACCTGTGACTTCTTGATTGCCAGTTAGACCTGCATCTGACATGCTGGCCTCTTTCCTTTGAGAGCCAACCATGTGACATTTTGCCTTTTTTGGCATACTGTATGTACATATATAATGTTTGGTTTCATTGGGCGACAGGGCTTGAGATGTCATTTCATCTAAATGTCGGGTAAAAGTCCCACAAAATTGGAAGCAACGTCTCCAAAATGACCTTTACAGTGTTGACGGGGACGTTAAACCTCAATTCAAACAAACAAACAAACAAAAAAACATATATAATGTATAATACACTAGAACTTCAATGGCTCGAACACCTTTGGGACCTCGAAAATCTGTTTGAGACAGGGGTAGTTCGAGCCACTGAGGGTTACTGTCAGGAGGAATAACAAGATACTTCACACACCTTTTCGGTGTTCTATAATGAAAATGTATGATGTATGTACTCATTAGAATCGCCTCATCGAGGCGATTCTAATGAGTACACACAGCATACATTGGCAAGATAAAAGACTAAAATCTCATTAAATACCCCCACTGTTTCTTATAGAGAGGATTTCCCTAGGGGCTCAAGAATGGTAAACGAGCCATTGGTGTTCGAGCCATCGAAGTTCTGCTGTATACGGTAATTCTCCTATAATTTCGAACACCCTAAAAATTCGGACACCAAAAATTATTGACAAAAACAATTTCCAAAATACCTTTAAAATCTCGAACAGTGCCATTTTTATAAGACAGCAATTTTTAAAATTTCGAACACTGAATTTCGCTGTGTAATTACCGATCCGTACTATGTTATAATCGCTTTAGTCACATTGGTGACGGTGCCTTCTGATGTGAAGACCAGCCACCAGAAGTTATACTGGCCTGAGTCCCGTTGCGAAGACACAGTCTGATAATCGTAAACCATATCTGACAATGAACATAAGTTTGGAGTGGTCCATTTCGAGTTTTAGGCATGTTAGGTTTGTTTTGTTTTTGTTAAGTTATATATAAAAAAAGAAATGTACATACTTTACGCAAATAGTGTTGACTCAGATCAGACACCGCATTCTGAGGCGTCTGATCTGGGTCTAAACTATTTGCCACTGTCTCAATAATGAATAAGGTGACTTCAAAGATTATCAGTGCAGGCCATTTTTCGAAGGCGCCGAGTCCACCCCGTAAAATGTCCTCCCTAAAATCAACCATATCTTTCGTTTGGGCTCATATGTTGTGTATTCAAATTAATGAGCGCGTCCTTTATCATGTTATTGGGGAAATCCCCATTGTGTCACTGGCCACACGTAAAGTGGTTTAGGCATCAGGGGACAGTTTCGCATTTGAGGGTGGACGTTTTTCAAAATATTATAGTAGGAGGGTCAATAATGGCATGGTTGCTCATAGAAATTGTGATATGTGGATATTTTTTGCCAATGTGGGCTTATTTGCTGAGTATCTGTACTTTTATGAAATGGAATACGAAACTAAAACCCCGGCTGTCTGGATGCTGTGCAAGTTCAAGGTGCAGCGGCATATCTGAATTCACGAAGGTAACTTTGGCACTAAAAAGTGGCTGTTTTTCAAAGAGGATTCCTGAAAAAGTTTACTGGTTATGGTATACTTTTCTGTCTATTTCTTTGCATGTGACTGAGTGTACATGACATTTCAACAGGTGCCAAGTACTGGTGTTTTGGGAGTAAATTCACAGGATCTGTCAAAGTGAGGTGGAGACATGATTTTTTGTATGTAAAAATTAGTGGGTGGGGTAAGTGAAATGCTGCTGCTGTCAGCCTATGCAAACAGAGAAGTGTTTCTTTGGTATTCTGTTTTGATTTCATGCATGTGTGGAGCAATTTAAAACCAAAACGGAAGTTATCGCTTTCTCCAGGAGTTGTCGATAACGATTCAAAAACTTGGTGTGACGCGGACAAAAAAGTGCTGCGATTAACTGTCCCCTGATGCCTTAAGGGAAAACGCCAAAAATTCAAGTCATCTTTTGGGGTCTTATTCACTGCAATTTGAAAAGCTTATTATTTGTCGAATGAGTACCCGCAATGTTTTTGTGCATCGCGCAGTCCATATTTACGCAGGAAATGATACGCTGTAGGTACCGTATGATTGTCCGATTTAAAGCCGACAAACAGTTTTCTAACACCAGACTGCAGCCTGTGCCCTTAAACATTTTATTCACATACTGGGGATGGAAATATTGTTTATTTTCAAGGATTTGAATATTTTTACATCTAAATATGGCCTTAAAGAGTATAATTTAAGCTAGTTTGGCTTTGTTTTTGGTCATTTTTCCCAATTTTGAATGAATTTTCCATTGGGGAAATGGGCAAAATTTTACTGAAGTCAAAAATTTGGCTCTAGTCCACTCCACAGTGGCACAGGCATTCTATCAAGCATTAAAATCTACCAGAAAAAGCAATTAACAGCATTCCAAGACAGTTCAACAGGAATATTTTGAACAAAAACAGTTGTCGAGCTTGGCAAGGGCGCACAGATGATATCGGTTTTGGTGAAAAGCTTGCACGGCATCGCAATGTGTGCGCTTGTTTGAAATTACACCGCATTGATTTTGCACGAGACCATTTAAATATTTTTCACAGGAGTACTTGATATGATATTTTGCCCATTTTTGCCCTAACCACCTCTGTGTAAATGTTATGACCTGTCTCATGAGCCACATTCTGTGAAAAAATTATAGGTATTTCAGTAAAAATGATGAACAGTGCCATGACCACTATAGATGCAAAGGTTGCCTCATAAACAGATCTCAAATTTGTGCTGTGCAAATGTCCCAAAAGCCTATCCAGGTCCTTAATATTAACAACAATGTCCTTTTCAGCACCGTAAGACGTTCTGTGTGTCCAAGAATGTACTTTGGACACATTATTCTGATAGGATTCTCTTTCTCTTTTCCAGTCTGTAGCTACTTACCTCAGAATACTCACCAGGTCTAGCTGCTAGTTGCTGATGACAGCACATGTGCAAGTTAAGAAGTTCTTCTTATTCAAGTAAGTGTAGTTTCTTGCAGCCAGAAAGTGTTTTCTTGTGCTGACTCCATTTTATATAGTGGAGAATGACAAGGCTAGTGCAATGTTACACTCCTCCCTGATTCTTTTATGGAGATTTTTTAGTCTGGGGCTCAGTTCTTACCTTGTAGTATGCCCCAGACTCAGAAAATAGTGCTTTGACTGTAACAAAAACACAGTAGAACCTTTCTCAAACACATTCAGAAATGAAATACCCTTTTTTGCAGTTTCTGGTATGCATAGTTGCTGTTTTATCATAACCTGTAGACTCTGTTTTGGTCGAAATTCAGCTTCAGTAGAAACCTTATGATTTTGATTGTTTTAGAGCCTGTCAGTATCTTTATCTAAGCCAGTTATCTGATAAGAAATGACACAACTGACTTAATTGGTTTGTTCTCTCCCTTTTTCTTACCTGCAGAGGGTGTCCACTTTAGACTCTGATCAGTAGCAAAGGGGAGATAATGAATATCTCAAAGGCCCAGTCATTTTAGGAAAATTTGGGGATTGGGGGTGGGTTCTTAAGTTTACGGCCCATGTCCACCAATTCAGTCATTTAGGGCCAGTGCTATCAAGTTACATGTTTTACATCAAACATCACTGTTTGCATCCCTATTCACCACATTGCTGTGTATTATCAAATGACATCTCCAGAAAGCATCGTCCATCATGGACTTAGTGCGCAATTCTCCGAATTGAATTTGGCCGCTCTTCAGTATTAATGAAATTCAAAAAGGGCTATGAAAGCAACAACATGTATTTTAGTCAACACTTTTTTATTTGTTTTTATTACAAATAAGCCAAATTACAATGTGGGATCACCAATGGCTGAAAATCAAAGAAAACTTCCAAACTTAAGGCATCAGGGGACAGTTTCGCATTTGAGGGTGGACGTTTTTCAAAATATTATAGTAGGAGGGTCAATAATGGCATGGTTGCTCATAGAAATTGTGATATGTGGATATTTTTTGCCAATGTGGGCTTATTTGCTGAGTATCTGTACTTTTATGAAATGGAATACGAAACTAAAACCCCGGCTGTCTGGATGCTGTGCAAGTTCAAGGTGCAGCGGCATATCTGAATTCACGAAGGTAACTTTGGCACTAAAAAGTGGCTGTTTTTCAAAGAGGATTCCTGAAAAAGTTTACTGGTTATGGTATACTTTTCTGTCTATTTCTTTGCATGTGACTGAGTGTACATAACATTTCAACAGGTGCCAAGTACTGGTGTTTTGGGAGTAAATTCACAGGATCTGTCAAAGTGAGGTGGAGTCATGATTTTTTGTATGTAAAAATTAGTGGGTGGGGTAAGTGAAATGCTGCTGCTGTCAGCCTATGCAAACAGAGAAGTGTTTCTTTGGTATTCTGTTTTGATTTCATGCATGTGTGGAGCAATTTAAAACCAAAACGGAAGTTATCGCTTTCTCCAGGAGTTGTCGATAACGATTCAAAAACTTGGTGTGACGCGGACAAAAAAGTGCTGCGATTAACTGTCCCCTGATGCCTTAACTACCTCATATTGCCGATATCGAGCCGCGCCAATCAAAAATGGAACTTACACAGCAAACACCACCAGCACATACTCTTAGCGCATCTGCGCAGATTGATCTAAGCCTTGGCTGTTCGGGCCACACTGCGCAGTCTGATGGGACTTGGTTGTTCGGCCACATCTGCGCAGTCTGATCTGAGCCTTGGCTGTTTGCGCCGCATCTGCAGCAGCACGGAGTCTGATCTGAGACTCGTCTGTTCCCATCATTCCAGCAATATCGACCAACACAGACTCATACCGCATCTACACTGGGAATAGATTCCGATTAATATGCGCCAGCAAGTTTTCTCTGAACCTTGGCTATTCCCACTAACCTTAAATGGGGCTTCCAGCATGACTCAGACCGCATCTGCGCAGCCTGATCTTAGCCATGGCTGATCGCGCCTCTGCGGTAGTGAAGTCTTATCTGAGTGTTGGCTGTTCGCGCCACATCTGTGACCGCGTAGTCTGATCTGAGAGTCGGCTGTTCGCATCAATCTTAAATGGCACTACCAACACACACGACCCTACACCTGTGCGGTTTGATCTAAGCCTCGGCTGTTCGAGGCGCATCAGCGGCAGCACAGTCTGATCTGAGCCTCGGCTGTTCGCGTCGTATCTGCGGCAGTGCAGTCTGATCAGATCCTCCTCTGTTCGCGGCGCATCTGCTGCAGCAAAGTATGATCTGAGCCTCGGTGGTTCGCGGCGCATCAGCGGCAGCACAGTCTGATCTGAGCCTCGGCTGTTCGCGGCGTATCTGCTGCGGTGCAGTCTGATCAGAACCTCCTCTGTTCGCGGCGCATCTGCGGCAGCACAGTCTGATCAGAGCCTTGGTTGTTCGCGGCGCATCAGCGGCAGCACAGTCTGATCTGGGCCTCGGTTGTTCGCGGCGCATCTGCGGCAGTGCAGTCTGATCTTAGCCTCGGCTGTTCGCTGCGCATCAGCGGCAGCACAGTCTGATCTGAGCCTCGGTTGTTCGCGGCGCATCTGCGGCAGTGCAGTCTGATCAGATCCTCCTCTGTTCGCGGCGCATCTGCAGCAGCGCAGTCTGATCTGAGACTCGTCTGTTCGCATCATTCCAGCAATCTCGACCAACACAGACTCAGACCGCATCTACACTGGGAATAGATTCTGATTAATATGCGCCAGCAAGTTTTCTCTTAGCAACTTCATAATGTATTAATAACGGGAAATCTCATGGGTCAGCGGCGACTTCTCGAATACGGTCCTGTTCTAGGAAATAACATGCCGATGCAAATATATTGAAAAAATACCATCAAAAATAAAAAAAAAATCTGATAAAAAAATCATAAACCATATATTGTAGATATTTGTTAGAACAGACTCGGCGAGGCGGTTTTAATGAGTACCTACAACCTAGTTCTACTTAAAAAGCTTATTTGGAAGGGTGCAGTAATTAATTATTCCAATTTCCTGCCCACAATGTCCTCTGGTCAGCAATCGGTTGCAGCATTACCCCAACTATAACAATGTAATATTCCACCTAGTGAGTTTGGAATCGGCCCTTTCCAATTAAAGGGGTTTCAGGTTTGTTTTATGTATAGTAAGTTTTACAGAAATTGTAGGTATCAATGTGCAATCAATACAACTGAAATTTATGACACTACACAGTTCATTAACCCATTTAGTACCGAAAAACCCGTAACGGGTAGTTGGCAAACAGCGCAGGCCCAGATCAGATGCCACAGAACACGGCGACTGATCAGGGCCTCCACTGTTTGCTAAAGGTTCAACCAATTACTAAATAAGTTTTCACGAAAACACAACCTGACACCCCTAAATTTTGAAACGAACTCCTGCTATTTCTAAGGAGGAAGATTCTTTTTGGCAAAAACGGGTTAAACATGTTAAAGGTTAGCTAACGGTTACTGCTGGTCGACTGTAGAAATTGTTTTCATACCGTAACACACCCCTGGGACACATTGCATTTTTCACATCTCCAAATTTGCTACTTTTTGATAAAAATCTGTGATATTTTTCTTATTAACACTGCAAACATAGGTTGTTGATGCTCGTAAGAACCGACTCACTGAGGCGGTTCTAACGAGTACCCACAACCTATGTTTTGGAGCAGAAAACCCTCCACCAGTCGTCTATATATAAAGTGGGGATTAGGGGGTATTCATATCACGGACGTGTTCACGTGATGTGTCGGGCCGTCGGGCGGGAGACCGGAAGATGGGGTTCTAAATCAGAATACACCGACGAAATTGGGCGATATCACATGTATGCATCTGCGCAGTCTGATCTGCGCCATCGAGGGCAGAATGACCTGCGTCTTCGCTGGTCGTTTAGCGACCGGCACAGACTCGGATTACGGCCCCCGCCAATCGGGGCTTGAAGAAATATATGGGCCACGCTGAGCTAAAACAAACCGCACTATTTTAAAGATCTTTCGTTGTTCAGCTAACTGTTTTTAAGTGACATAGCCTTTTCCCAGGCGGCGTCTCATGATGTTCCGCAATTTTATTGAAGTGCGTCATATTAGCATGTGCAGTTAAAGCAGCCTGTGAATGTTTTCCCGCCAAAACAAACTACATCATAAAAGCGAGCAGTTGTTGCTTGTGAAAAGGCACAAACAGTTACTATGATTTTAATTGTTTGATTTGAGGTTCAACGTCCCCGTCAACACTGCAAAGGTCATTTTGGAGACGTTGCTTCCAATTTTGTGCGACTTTTACCCGACATCGAGATGAAACGACATCTCAAGCCCTGTCGCCCAATGAAACCATTAGGGGGTTATTAGCATGGACGGTTCGACTCGCACCGCTTTGCCTGGGTGTTACTATGATCGCTGGTTAGGGTACTGATCTTCGATTTTCTTGGTGGTTTCGCATTTGTTTTGCTACATTAATTTACAATGTCCATGTCGCACAAAATTGAACTTTTTAAAAAAAGCACAGACGCATGAACGGTGAAGGTTCATATCAACCTGCGCATTCCCACATTCTGATCAGTGTCTTTGCTGTTCGTATGAGCCTTTTATTCAAAGAACAACACATTTGCTAGATATTTTGGGGGAACGTTAAATTTGGAAAGTAAGACGCGAAACCAGTGAACACTCGGATCAGCCTGCGCATCCGCACAGTCTGATCAGAGCTTAAGCTGTTCGTATGAGACTTCTGTGACATATGTAGCAGTCATCTAGCAGCAAACGAAGATCAAGCCACATTGGCTTGATGCACAGGCCGATCTGATACTTACGTAGTAGAAGTTTTCTTTGCTCTGCGCCGGCTCAAATCCATGGAAATGTGTAAATGCGGTGTAACCTCTGACTTGTAAATGAGGCTGTGACAGTTGAAGACTCACATCAGCCTGCGCGGCCTAATCAGAGCATTTGTGGTTTGTACAGGCTTCTATGGTCTCTGGGGTTTTAAAAGAGCAGCAAGCGAAGAACATGGTAGGTCAGAACCTTAAAATTTCGAACAGTGGACTTTTTTGCCAGCTCGAATTTCTAAAAATTCGAACAGCGGCAAAAATA